>CM026386.1:65215657-65372690 GCA_014843695.1 Archivesica marissinica
TATAGACTATGATACAATGCAAAATGGGTTGGACAACAAGTTCTAGCAACAGTAGTAAACTGCCCTCCAAATCCCACATAATGAACAGTATATAATGTTAATTGAACTTGCTGTATATTATTATTTTCTTAAGTCGTGAAACGTGAAAACAACTTTTAAAACACTCTTGTTGACAGTGTTAGCTTCACCACATGACCATGCTGCTCAATACAGCTATCGCAACGGTGTCGACACCCGTTTATATGGGGAACTGAAGACTCCAGGGCACATATACTTTATCATTCACTGTCATTTGTACGATGATATAAGATTAAGTGTACTTGGAGATACAATAACAAGTGAACAGTTTAACAATCTAACAGATACCCAAATACTAAAACTTCTGTTAAACTCATACCCAAGAAAAGTGGCCAAGTTTGTTGTGAGAGCATATCTGAGGAGAAAATGTTTAATTTATAATATGTAATTACTGAACGTTCATTATGTCCTTTATTTTATTGTATTACAATACACAATGATGATGATGATGATGATGGTGGTGGTGGTGATGATGAGGGTGATGATGATGGTAATGATGAAGATGATGAGGGTGCTGCTGCTGCTGCTGATGATGATGAGGGTGATGATGATGAGGATGATGATGATGATGAGATGATGATGATGAGATGATTATGATGATGATGACTTGAATTTAATTATTTGTTACAGATCTCATAGTATATGGATTTTATTTTCAGTGTGTACAGTTATATATTAACAATGATTACCTGTCCATTTACAGTTACTCTCGATATTAATCATTGTTGCAACCATTACCATTGCTAAAATTACAGTCATAAATACCATGCCATACTTAAAATAATCATTGTGACTTCTATATGATGTTTATATGTATAACAATTTAATATGTAGGTGACTTATAGATCCAGTGGGTCGGGTGCTATATTCATATATTTATGTATGTATTGAAATATATTAATGCACATGTCACTATAATAAACTATTTACTTACTTACTTACTTACTTATACACGGCGTACTTGTTACTTTTTATTTATCCACCATAACTGGTTGAATATCTTATTTTGATATAGTACATCATTGAATAAAAACACTTATTGGTCTTAATCAGAAATGATATAGAAACTATTTTTTGGATTAGGTGTAGTTTTTTTAAATTAGCTATCTGAATTGCTCATACACCGTAACAGTTTCGGTGGAAATATTCTCCCAATGATATGTTTGTTTATATTCGTCTGATGGACCAGTCACGTGACAGTTGCATCAGCCTACCAATACACGCAACGGAATACTATTGAACCATGCTTCAGTTCTGTCAGCGAAATTAGCCTAGAACTATATAAATATTTTAAATACGGATGAAAATGGAAAATACGCCGAACATAGGAATACGCCGAGCATACTTAGATTCCACCACTCTACATGTTCCATTGATGTCAAACCCCTTTCAGTGACTTAAATATGTGTTTCTATGCATGCTTAGCAGACCTAAGCGGTTAACCAGTATTAAACAATGTAAGTGAGGTGTCTTGCCTGACCGAGTATCGAAACGGAGTTCTATATCCCGTTTCCGGCCACTTCCACCACTGGACCAAGGACGCCACAAATGTAGTCGAATCTAGGCAAATCTGTATTAACTAACACTATTTGATTAACTATACTAGTTCACCAAATCAATACAACTTATTGATTTATTCATCATTTATTTATTTATTCATTCATCATTCACTCACTTACTTACGCACTCACTCACTCACTTACTCACCCACCGACTCATTCATTCATTTAATCATTTATTTATTTATTCATTCATTATTTATTTATTTATGTGAACAACGTTTCATTCATCAGGTGCAGCTCAACCTAAATATCGTCGAAGAAATTGAAAAACAAGTGATTCCGCCAATATTCATAAAGACTCATGACTCTAGAGCATACATGTATTCCGCCATAGCTAGAGTAGCTGATGTCATCTCAACTTCCTTCACTGAAGTAGCAAACCTCAGCTCAGACAATGAAATTGCAATAGCTGGCTGGGAACATAGAGGAAGACATACCACATCGAATGTCACCTGTTGTTATGTATTAGGAAACGGAAGCTCGGAATCGGTGATGTCTTCGAGACAAAACAGATTCTTCGGATCAAAGCTAGTTGCCAAGCAATATATATGCCCTGTCACTCATGAAATATCAGCTATTAATAGAATAACATTGACAATACGAAATACAACTTGCCCAAATGAGGAAAAATATTACTTGCCACTCACTTTGTTGAAGTCTAGAAGGAACGATGCTAATATAAATAGCAGTACAATTGCTGTATGCACAAAGATTGCATACGGTTCTGTAGACGCACGAAGGCTTGTGGAATGGTTCGAAGTTCATCGTATGTTTGGAGTTGATAAAGTCCTTGCCTATAGTTATCAACTTAATGCGATGGCAAGAAAAGTGCTGAACTATTATGAGAAACTGGGAATTGCAGAAGTGTTTGCATTTGACATTCCACTCAAGGGTGAGTAGATTTCATAATCATATATTATATGTAATGAGTTATTGTTTATGCAGTTCATGCTAGTCAGAAACGTCTAATGTCTTGACAAAACCGTCCCCCTCCCCACACACATAAACACAGTGGTTAGCGCGCTCGCTTCTCATCGATGTAACCCGGGTCCGATCCTCGGACCGAGAAATATGTGAGATGGTACGGTGGTCACATGATCGGACAGGTGGGTTTTCTCCGTGTACTCCGGTTTCCTCCCACACGAATGACCACATTTACGCACTTCATCCGCGCCAACGAGTGTGATTAATATAAGTTGTTAAAACTTGCTTCGCACTCGTTGTACAATAAATAAAGTTTAATCTTAAACACACAAAGAAAGGCTAACGTAGACAACCCTCCAATCCATATTAACGAACATATAGATCTAGAGATATACTTTCTTAATTAAATCAATACAATGTGGTCAATGTTTTTCTACTATAATTAACATTTTAGTTTACAAATGTACAATATATTTTCAATATATTTTATTTGGCATAAAGATATATACTTAGGACATAGAAAACGACCACCTACTTTATATGATTATTATTACATGAAAACGAAATACAAAGGATTCCATCATAGATATATCACATCTTTATTACAAAACACAAACTGAACAACTAAAATTATTCCAAAATGTTTAAAACTATGTATTGATATAGTTATTGTTTTTCATGTGAAAACACACTTATCCGAAGTGTGCGTTTTCTATGTCCTCTACTGTTACTTTTAATTTTACATCATATTATATTTTGAGAAAAGTGTGCATAATAAACCACGGTTAGGAGTTCTGATGCGTAGAAACTAACCACGCAGGACGTATGCCTAAGTGTTTAGTTCATACGCATCAGAACGACACACTGTGGTATATTCGCCGACATACCACGGCAAGACAAATATTATTTCCATTCTAACATGACCCAATATAATGCTATGAACGAAGAAATGTGCGTGTTGCTTTGTCGGCGTACCGCCTAATTTATCTCCTGTCCGTGATTTGGCTGACGGCTTTACAAATTATCTCCCTGAAATAAAGATGTTCTAAAAATATAATGATAATTTTCAATATTAGCTAGAATTTATTAATATTTTTATTCCAACAATAATACATGTATGCATTAATAGTTCACGTTGGCAGAATAATGTATAATCATGAACAATATTAATATTTTTAAAAAAAAAATTAGCCAAGCTTATTTTCGTAAACAATTCAACACTGTCCAACACATTCCGTTTAAAAGTTGACAAAACATCAAACACCGAGGGGAAAGGATCATGTGCACTTCTTACTTTGTGTCATGGACATTAATTGTGCTGTTTGAGATATTTCCCGTAAACATGTGCATTGCAGTTGCGTGACTTTTCTGGACATTAATGTGCATACAATCTTTTTCTCAACCAGTGGATCAGAATATCGTATCAACCACACATTAACGTGGCCTGCTGTAGTGGGTGGGGAAATGGAACTCTATTAGCCTGGCAATGGCAACTCTACCGATTCGCTGCTAATTGGAATCAGCAGCGGTCAGCTGATTGGCTTGATGATAGGTAGCATGATTAAGACTGACCTGATCTCGTTCGTCATCAGATTTTACTATTTACTATTTGCAGACGACGACATTTTACTACGATATTTGTTTACGTCACGTGATTTTCATTCATAAATAAGTTTTTATACGGGGGAGGAAATATTCAACAGCCATAAAATAGAACCGTGGTATATTGCATATTTTACAATGGTATATCTGTTCTTTGTTCATTAGAACAAAATATCAAGTCATGTTAGAATTATCTTTAAACAATGTAACTATATATTAATGAACCCTACTGTTAACAATTGTGCTTTATACTATATATACGTACCATTTGATATTCATGCTGAAACTCCCAACTCATGTGCTTTATTTTCATTCATGATAATTTGATCGAAATCAAACACGGACTAAAAGTCCACATACTATCAAGATTGATGCACAGCCCATCAGTCTCGCCACATAAAGATTTGATCATAAAATACATAACATTAAACTCCATAGAACAGAAATATACCACAGCCCATCAATCACGCCACATAAAGATTTGATCATAAAATAAATAACATTAAGACCATAGAAAAGAAATATACTTGCAGATACAGCCGCTGAAGTATATAGTCACGCATTGTTGGGATTAAACTTTATTTATTTTACAACGATTGCGAAACAAGTTTTAACAACTTATATTAATCACTATCGTTGGCACAGTTGACAGCGTAAATGTGGTCATTCGTGTGGGGGGAAACCGGAGTACCCGGAGAAAACCCACTTGTCCGATCTTGGACCATCCGTATCTGTACCATCTCACATACTTCCCGGTCCGAGGGGAGAGAGACGGAGAGAGAGACAGAGGGGGGTATAGTTGGAGGGAGAGTGGGAGACGGAGATAGAGGGGGAGGGAGATAGAGGGAAGGAAGAGAGGGGGAGGAAGAGAGTGGGATATATAGAGGGAGGGAGACAGGGAGGGGGAGACAGAAGGAGAGAGAATGACAGAAGGAGAGAGAGAGAGAGAGCGATACAGAAGGAGAGAGAGAGGGGGAGAGAGAAACACAGTGTATCAAGATGGGAATATTTTTCTAACAAATTTCGGGAGTTTTATAACGCCTGCTTCAGAAAGTCACATGATTATCACATGACACTGATATTTCAGTATGGAACAGGGTGTCACAAAATGTCATACCGTATAATTATGTTTTTATTAAAATTAAGAGAACTTGTCAAGAATATTAATATCCTCATTACCTTCTTTGGACATCTATGGGTTATTACTATTACAGGCCAGACAAATGGCATGTGTCCCTAAGTACAGTACCTACTGCCATGGCAAATGTATATCAGGCAGTTAGGGAGCTCAGTGAAAATACTCGTCTGTGGTCAGATGCAAAGAGGAATTCATATGTCACTAGCATGATAACTACACTGAGAAATATACTGTTAAATTTGAATACAGCTCCAGAATGACTCCATTGCTATGTTTTCATGTGTCACCCTACGATACGTGACACCATAACTCATGACACCCGTGACATCTGACACTTGGAGCTCATGAACTCGTATAGTGGCGTTCTCAATAATCAGTACTTCCGTTGTATGTGTATATATAGCCTGGGTTCCAGTCTATTTTTCACTTTTTAACTTCAGGCAAAATGACATATCACCAGAAACTCAATACGGCTCAATTAATAGTATCTGTGTTAAAATATATTTATTTGACTGACCATATATATAGTGTTATTAACAATATCAATACACATAGAGTCCAATGATCTTCCGGATACATGCACAAGTTAACATGATATGTCAAAACCCCCTCTCTAGCCTAGCAATTCCAATAATACCCCTTCGACAATGATCGGAACTCTTGTGTCATTATCTGCTCAGCATCGGCCCGCATATGCGTGACACGTAACATGCTATATCATTGAATAAATTATGTAACGAGATGGTATATCGACACACACGCATGAATAATACACACACACTGCATGGTATAACTGTTCTTGTACTTGTATTACCGTGAACAATTATGTATGACAATTTAGACTTATTGCTAATGCAAACATAATTTAGTTGCACAATAGTTACCCCACACACTTATTTCCATTGATAGCATGGATACTTTTAGTTTATACAAATGTATTTAAGCTCGATTGCGAAACAAGTTGTTTTAACTTATATTAATCACTTTCGAGACCTCATTCCTGATGGAATCCATCGCCACGAGGGAGAGAGAAAGGATACTTTTATTGGGCCTTTACTAGCATGTTACTTGATTTACATTAGTTTACAGACAGGTACATTGAACTTGGCTGTGCAACTGTGAGAACCACTATAAACTTTCGCAATTGTTACCGATACGATTATGGCTGCATTACAGCTTACGACACAGTGTTAATGTGAAACGGTGTGTGTGTTTTTACGTGTATTTATCGTCGCTACCGGTTGTCCATATGAGCGACGCCTCCTGAAGATATTAGTCATTTTAGATTTTGGAAGATGATACAGACAGAGACCCATTCCAGATTCTCCTCTGGTTCTATTACGTGCACTGTGTAAAGCACCGACACGAGACCTCGGTTTAACGTCCCATCTGAAAGACTGTTAATTTTATTAGTGTCAGACGGGGGATCGAACCTGCGATCCATCCCTGGATTACCAGTCCAGCGTGTTACCACTGGACTGTGAAACGGTGGTAGCAATCGATAGATCAGTATTAACGTACCTCCATTCACACAAAAATAAACACGTTTGTACTGAACGAGATTCCAGCTAGTGAAATCGACTTGCGGTCTATTTACAGGCATGTTTAATATAAACACAATCTATTAAATACAAATATAATGTATACAAATGGTGTGCACGTATCTATTCAATACTGTGAATTGTCTATCCATTTTGGATTCCTTATTGCCAAATTAATTTTGGATTGAACCAGTTTAAAAACGAGATGTAACAATTCATAAATGTGTCGTTTATGTAAAAAAAAACACTCTGGAAAACTGTACCCCGACACCAAAAGCATTCTATATAGAAATGTCTATCTTTATGTAATGTCTATAGCTTCCATCTTCCCCTCCATATATATAATAACTGTGAAATTCCATCATTCTATCCAATAAAACATAACAATAATTTCACCGAAAAACACACTGAACATACAGATCCATGCCAACTTGAATGGCTGTGATTGTCGGTCGGTGTCCACCTTACGATGTTTCGACTAGAAGTGATCACCCTATGTTTTCCCGCTAAGAAAATCACGTGCCTTCACGCATGAATGGCACGCCGATATATTGCTCCGCCAACAATAATGTGCTTATGGCAACGCTAAGTAAGGCATACTGCGTAACGTACAGAATTTAAACGTTTTAACGTACCTCCACACAAAAAAATCAAGCACATTTGCAGTGAGCGAGATTCGCGTTAGAAAGAATACAAACCTGTGACATACAGCCATTCAAATTCGCGTACATTGCATACAATATTGTTTCTACAAATTAAGTTGTTTATTTATAAATAAGCTTTTCTCCAACGAGTCATTAATACAATTATCCTTTGCTGTATCGGTGTTCCATTTACCATGCCTTTTCAAACAACGGTCAGAAACACCATCAACGTTTGCAGCTATAGTAGCGCCACTCGCACGTAACGAATGTGTGCCTACATTTAAAGAAAGTATTACCATTTTCAATTTCTTAACGATGCATTCTTATGCTCTTGTATAGCTGAACCTTTGTTGCTATTTAACAGACGGCAACATGTTGAACCTGATCTATATGCGGGTTTAAACAAATAAGAATCACTATCTATCTGCAGATTGGCGCATAACAAATACCATTGTAACATTTTGTATGGCCAGGCAGATGTTATGCCCTTCGATATTACAATGTCTTTACCTTTTCTGTAACAGTCTGTCTTACTTTTTCTTATAGTTAATAATATGTGATCTTTCAATTGAATATCGTTGCATTTTAACTCGCTGGCTTCATTAAATCGAAGAAACCCTGACTAACATAACAGCATGTAACACAAATCTCTGAAATCAATTGGCTCTTTGGAATCAATGTATTTATCACAGAGTGTTATTAAATGTTCCGTGTCAACCACGTCCATCTTAACTGTAGGAATGGAGTTATGCCGTCTCGCGCTTTCCAAAATGCTTTTTACAATGTTATTGTCTGTTGGATCTTCCAAATCATTGATAGTATGGCACTTAATGGCATAAAAAGTTGAGCTTATAACAGCGTCCGACTTACCCAATTCAATTAAGGTAGACAAATACAACGCAACGTGTATGTGATTTGCTGTTGAATGTTTGAATCCTTTCTTGTCACAAAACTACTTGAAATGATTGACCTGTCCCGCATATGTATACACCGTATTGTCCGCCCGTGAGCCTAATATACGAGTTGCCATCCTATCTACTATGCATTCCTAATTTTACCACGGCTACCCTTGCCTGAAATAACATACCCTATGTTATACTGAAAAAATTTCGAAATTCACACCGCAATGCGATCATCCTAAACAACAACGTTTCCGCCGCAACTATTCCGTTGTACCCTTTCCCTGCCTCTATAGAAACTGTAATCGGCAGCATGTAAATATCCATCACACACTTATTGTATAATCCCTTGTCATCTACAAGCAACGACCAATAAGTAGCCGACAGCCACATAGGTACGATTAAAGTACCGATTCCAGCTTCCACCTGTAACTTGTTAATACGATTGAGTGCAAATCTCGGAGGGGGAACAATCCAATTGTTTTCTCCGGCTCAAGTTTGCTTCAGTGCACCAACTGCTTCTGTCCCTGGCACCCACCATCTATAATTAAATCTGACACATTGGTTATTGTAATGTGATGAAAATATGTCCACTGTATGTGGCCACCATATATGATCCAATCTGAAAACTATGTTCTTTGACACTGACCAATCGTCGCAATCTGCTCAGATGATCCGCTATTTCGTTTTGCGAGGTATCCAATCTGTGAATAAATGTATATTAACGTGCATGCATAGATGATATATTTTAAGAGCTAGTTCGAGCAATTCTTTAACTCCACTTCCAAACTTAATAATGTATTTGATAGTTGTGTTATCAGCCAATACCTTAATAGTCTTATTTTCCAAAATATTCATTGTGCAATAATACTCTGTAAACCGCGTCTCATTCTCGCCATGTAGAACTTTCAGAAAATGTCCGACTCTATCCATGTCCCATCAACAATCGAGTCGTTGTAAGCTGTATTCAAATATGTGTGTTCACTATATAAAATGTTATCACTGTATATACTGCGACTTGCTAGCATATTGTATTCCACTTTGGGATAACCACTAAACCTGTACATTTTACAATATCTACACCACCACTTGGTAGCATATTGTTATACCCCTTTGGGATAACCACTAGATTTGTAACGTTCAATAAATCTACACCACCACTTGCTACCATATTGTTATCCATATTTGGGATAACAACTAGACTTGTACCTTTTACACTATCTACACAACCGCTTGCTAGCACATTGTTATCCCCCTTTGGGGTAACTACTAGATGTTTGCACTTCCCCAGGGCCACATCATAAACCATATCTCCAATAAGGTTGATGTAGCATGCAACATACGGTCTAACATTTGCTCACCGTCTCCGGAAGAACCACTAAAACCCTGCTCACTTCTGGGAGCCCTGTATGCACCTTATCCACCTCAGGACTATCTACCATGTTTCTTTCTTTCGGGAAATTCACCATATACCTCTTAGCAACAGCCTCATCAGCCCATGTGTAATTTGATTTTACCACGAAACCACCATAACCGACCGCACTTGCGTCTGTCACCATCAGCATATGTATACTGTTATCGCGTTTTCCTCTGCCGGTCAACTGTCTGGCACTTTGTATCCAGAATTGTAACTCACCCACTGCCTCGGTGCTTATTTGAACCGTACCGGACCAACTGCTACAGCTGTCTATACATGCATGCAAATACCTTGTCATTAAACACACTACACTACCAAATACCGACATAAAGATGTAATTTTGCCCACGAATGATGCCAAGTCTCTAACCGATATCCGATTATTTAGTTGTGTACGTACTTTTCGCATTGTCCCATATAACGCATTTTCCAAATTATCTATGCGTTCTACGCTTATAAATAATCTATTGATCTTAAACTTCAATATATGTCCTAACCATTGGCCTATTTGGACTGGTTCCCAGTGACACTTTTCTTCTGCTAGAAGAAAACCAAAATCTGTTATACTATTTTGTATAAATATGCTCGACGATATTGCCGTTTGTCTGTCTGCATCACACCATCACCCTGCATCATCTAAATACATCACTATATTATGCCCAAGTGCTCGCCAATATCCAATAGCGATTATTAACAATTTTGTAAATATATAACCTGTTGTTGCTAACCCGAATGGTAAAGAATTATATACATAATAAATTGTAATGCCATCTTTTTTCGAACCAAATCCTAAATACAGTCAACCCTGTCTATAAAGGCAAATCGTCGGGAAAGTCAAACAGTAGCCGTTGTTGGCAGGTGGCCTCTCAATAGAGGCTTAACATGTATTGAAAATGGCTCGAAGGGAGAGAAAAATGGTGGTCTTTAGAGACAGGTTTTTCATATGCGGCCTTTATTCGGAAATGGCCTTTAGCACTGGT
Source organism: Archivesica marissinica (assembly GCA_014843695.1). Classification (NCBI taxonomy): domain Eukaryota; kingdom Metazoa; phylum Mollusca; class Bivalvia; order Venerida; family Vesicomyidae; genus Archivesica; species Archivesica marissinica. Next base: position 65,226,442 of record CM026386.1, read on the forward strand.
TTGACTCTACGTCTTATGTTGTGAAACAATATCTATATGATGATATTTCAAATCAAGTGTAAAGATGACAAATCGAAAATCTGTTGAGCAATTTCTGTGTTCTCATATTTTATTTTAAATGTGTGCAGATATGTATTTATGTGTCTGCCATCTAATACTAATCTAGGCTTTCCACTCCTGCTGTAGGCCACCGTTATATGTGGTTTATCATTTGAAATGTTTATGACACCCCTCTTTAACAATAACTCTATCTCGTTTTCTACGAACGATACATTGTCTCTAGCCGACCTGTTGTTGAGCATGCTAGCCTCACTGGGGAGTCCTTTTAGTGGTAACTTGTACCCGTGCTCAATTGTATCGAAGATATGCACGTTATCAGACACCTGCCTTACTAATACAAACCTTCAAACGGCAACACGGTGATATATCACCATTCTCTAAGCATGTAGATGTTGCATCACCTTTCTCTAAACATACCAGTGCCGTATCACCTTTCTCTAAGCATGTATATCTTGCACCACCTTTCTCTAAGCATATCGGTGCTATATCCCATATTCTCTAAGCATGTATATGTTACTTAACCCTAATCTAAGCAAATCCGTGCTAGATAACCTTTCTCAAAGATGTGATTTCTTATTGTTCGAGTAGTTTCTCTGCCTTAGACACTCGTACTTCCAGTGTCACGCCTTGCCACACGTGTAGCATGTGCCTGGCCTGAAGCTGCTTGTCTGTCTTACGCCCTCCAGCGCGCTTGCCCTCCCATATTGTCTCGCGTACGGCGTTCTCTTGGCAGACTTGCATTTTTCACTTTCTCAGCGTTGGCCTTCCTACTTGCCCTTGCCTTGGCCTTATAAATTCGCTTCTCGTCATTCGAATCACTCGCCAACGGGTTTGACTGATACTAGTGCACCGTCAATCGTCCCACAACAGACGTATCAGCCAGTGTAACTAGCTTGTGTCGCCTCTTCAACAGCTCTGTCGCTACAAATTAACAACCTTACATTAATATCTTATTTATATATCTTTGTATATATTGGTTTAATCATTTGCTTATGAACACACAGCAAATAATGACGTACCTAATTACCGATGTTTGTAACGTAGCTCCTTGCACAAAATAATCATGCACACGTAGCTAATCTTGATTTAATCAACCAAAACTCCTCTGTGGGTTAGTGTCCCAAATGCTATCTAATACAGGCCTCACAACAATTAGCTAGTACTTAGGTATTAGTTAAATGTAGTTCGATAGCCGCACCTGAATCGACAGGATGTGCCAGCACGGGAGAGCCGAGCCAAGGGTGCCACGTCTTTACAGTACTTTCGTACGGTTTTAGTTTTACGTTATACATGTTATCAGTATCATGTACCCAAAGCTATTTATATTGAGGTTAAACGGTCAAGCAACACATACAATTTTAATTAGGTTAAAACATTATCAATTTATCAGTGTGTTGGTCAACATTTGTTTACAACTAATTTATAATACACCTTGATTTATAAATATATATTAGCTGATTATAATATATATTGTTTTCAATAGATGTGATTCGACGAGAAGTTGGCCAGAAGAACGTCCAGTCCTGGAATGATGAGCATATAGCTTTGCTTGACTGCCAAGCACGACTACAGAATTATGATTATGTCGCCATCGTCGACACTGACGAGTTTATCGTACCAAACATAAATAACTCTCATTTTGAAAATGCATGGCGGACATTATTTGTAAGTTGATTTTGTTTGTTGTTGTTTTTTATTGGAGAGGGAGGTAGCTAATTTCGCTCCAGCATCTTAGCTCATATTGCGACTCTATAATAATTTACTTCACCTACCAGAAGTATGAAGTATCTAAAGCACAGGCGGCCTCCAGGGTAGAACAACCAACCTTACTCAAGCCATGAAGGAATTCGCACCAACAGCGATAAAGGGTTAGTGATTTGAAGCCATAGCACTTAGCCATTCGGCCACGTAGGCCCTTCGGTAGGTTGAAAGGTACTACTCAATATGTCTGTCAATGCATAACAATACCTTAAATTAATTGTTTTATGTGTTACATGGCTCATACAAAAATGTTCAACTCAAATTTAGGACTTATTGTGGAGCCTTTATATGGTCAAAGCAAGTAAATCTTAGGGCCCATCAACCTGTTCCTAACCAAGCTCCAAGTGTTAGTTTTATTTTCATTGGTCCCCTTCTCGTCCTCTTCTCCATCTGATTACTTGAGGTATACATTATTCTCTATTTTTAATCTGTAGCAGCCCCCATCAAATATTCCCCAATATCTAAAGGTCTTTTAACTCGGTGATTTTTCATTCAACCTTAGCTTCTAATTCGACACATAAAACAGCCTTTTCTGTAACTTTCTCCCGATTACAGTTGGATTTGAAAATATGTGACATATTTCTCTCCTTTTCAGCCTTAACGGAAAACTCATCAGCTGTTCGATACAACGATGCCTAAGCAAGTTTGGGTTGCTTTGATTGTTTCTTAATGTCCTCAACAGCGCCCTCAGCACACTTCCGCTTTTTCCACTCAGTTAATTTTGTTGACCGATATTCTGTTCATGTCTATGTCTAGACTTGTCGCACTTTTCATTAACACTGTTGACAGGAACTTTCAAAGTACGCCCACTATTCATATTCACCAGTACTGTGTTGTGCTACAAATGAATGTTCTTTCATATTTTCAACTTCGATTTCCTCGTTGAAAGAGAAACCGTGTTCTACTTCTGCGTGTCCATGAAACATCTCTCCGTGTACCATACTGTTTCTCATACATGTGCATACACCATAATTCAGCTATCCTATATTCATATGGGTTGAACTCTATAAATTTGGCATGTCCAATTGATGGAATAGTGTCTATGACGTTGCTGACTGCATGCCAATCTCGTCACAAGCTTGTTACATTACTCTATTTATGCTAACGATGTGATCAATTGTTCTTTTAAGTTTAGATTTACATAAGTCAACGCTGGACACCATTTATCTTCTGTCGAGCATAGCTAACTTTCTCACAAGAGAATAATTATTATGTCAATGCGCTCTTGTTAATAACTTTCGTCGCCAATTTCATAATGAAATATTAGCTCTGCAATGTGAACTCGAGTGCTTGTATATCACAGCCTGCGTCATGACACCACTTTCTATAGAAGCTCCTTTACTATGTTGGATGAATCCGGCACCAAAAAGGGCATCATAGGACTGTCCGTTTGAAAGTTTCCGAGAAATTGTTGCAAGTACAATGCAATGTACATGAAACATCCAAGCTTGATTAATGGGTCTTTCACCTTCGAGGATACCACCGCAAATGACGTACAGGTTGGCTTGGGCCATCCCTTTGACTAGACTTTCTTCACTTATGTTCCCATATGAGCAAAGCTCGTTCACGTGTGGCACAGTTTCCATCCAACGATGAGAAAACAACTTCACAGGCATAATAATGGTGCCTGTAACTTTTGTAAGCCCTCCTTCCGTCCTGGTCTATCTTTGAACAGGTAGTAAAGACTTGATAACAGTGAGGATATCCCCATCCTGTACTAAGGGTACCAGTTTTAAATGCAGTGTGCATAACATGCAAACCACATGATCCTATATTGATTGATAAGTGTCACATCATTAATTATCTATTACTTCATCAAATCAAAGACTTTCCAATTTACGGTTGGTCCATCCATCGATATATGTATCACTTTAAAATGAGACATTAAGTCCTTGATTCCCTTGTTCAAATGTGTTAACATATCAACCGCCGTGCCATGGCCATGAAAACATACCCAATATACCGAGTTACTTACTTCATCAGCAGACCAATATCCGGAGTAGAAATCCATTTGTTTAGCTTGTTTTTTGGTGTTGAGACTTTCATCGAAGAGCACAACAAAGAAGGCGGTTATGGCCTTTATCAATAGTGAAGAAAAGTGTTCAGTAATTGGGGCTGTGATATATGAAGATTTCCATTATCCACACTGAAACTAGTCTGCAATTTACTGTCTGGAAATAGAACTTTAAAGAGCTGACTCACTGTTTCATTCGACTTGTAAGAATTATGAATGATGATGCTTTGGATTGTCCATCGAACGTCTGCTTTCAGAACATCATTTGTCATAACATAATCATTTAGACTACTGCTTTAGGAAGATGTAGTGCATTGTGTACTGGGTGAGCAGGCTTGCTGAGCTGTTGATGGTATTACAAAACTGGCAAACGATTAGATTAAACAATATTTAATTCTTTGAATAAGCATAGTAATGTATAAATAATATATAAATACATGAAGGATTGAGACGAAAGCATCATGCTTGTATGGTTACCTCTTTCCTATGTACATGCATGAAGGATTGATACGAAAGCATCATGCTTGTATGGTTACTTCTGTCCTATGTACATGCATGAAGGATTGATACGAAAGCATCATGCTTGTATGGTTACCTCTTTCCTATGTACATACATGAAGGATTGAGAGGAAAGCATCATGCTTGTATGGTTACCTCTTTCCTATGTACATACATGTAGGATTGAGAAGAACGCAACCTGCGTGTATGTTTATTCTTTCCTATGTACATGCATGTAGGATAGAGGAGAAAGCAACATGCGTGTATGTTTATTCTTTCCTATGTACATGCATGTAGGATTGAGGAGAAAGCAACATGCTTGTATGCTCCTTCCTATGTACATGCATGTAGGATTGATAAATACGCAACCTGCTTGTATGGTTACTCTTTCCTATGTACATACGTGTAGGATTGAGAAGAAAGCAACATGCTTCTATGATTTTTCTTTCCAATGCACATTTATGTAGGATTGAGGAGAAAACAACATGCTTGTATGGTTACTCTTTCCTATGTACATACATGTAGGATTGAGAAGAAAGCAACATGCTTGTATGGTTACTTCTTTCCTATGTACATACATGTAGGACTGAGGGTTAGCAATCTGCTTTTATGGTGACTCCTTCCAATGTACATGCATGCAGGATTGAGAAGAAAGCAATATGATTGTATGGTTACTTCTTTCCTATGTACATACCTGTAGGAATGAGGGGAACTCAACATTCTTGTATGCTCCTTCCTATGTACATACATGTAGGTTTGAGGAGAAAATAACATGCTAGTATGCTCCTTCCTATGTACATACCTGTAGGATTGAGGAGATGGCAACATGCTTGTATTGTTACCATTTCCTAAGTACACAAATGTAGGATTGAGGAGAGAGCAACATGTTTGTATGCTCATTACTATGTATATACATGTAGGATTGAGGAGAAAGCAACATAATTGTATGGTTACTCTTTCCTATGTACATACGTGTAGGATTGAGAAGAAAGCAACATGCTTGTATGGTTATTCTTTCCTATGTACATACATGTAGGATTGAGTAATACGCAACCTGTGTGTATGGTTACTCTTTCCTATGTACATACATATGGGATTGGGGAGAAAGTAACCTGCCTGAATGCTCCTTCCTATGTACATACATGTAGGGTTAAGAAGAGAGTAACATGCTTGTATGGTTTTTCTCTCCTATGTACATACATGTAGGATTGGGGAGAAAGCAACCTGCCTATATGCTCCTTCCTATGTACATACATGTAGGGTTAATAACTCAACAACATGGTTGTATAGTTTTTCTTTCCTATGCACATATTTGCAGTATTGAGTAGAAAGAAACCTGCTTGTATGGTGACATCTGTCCTATGTACATACATGTAGGATTGTGGACAACGCAACATGTGTGCATGGTTATATGTACATACATGTAGGATTGAGGGTTAGCAATCTGCTTGTATGGTTACTCTTTCCTATGTACAAACATGTAGGATTAAGGAGAGAGCAACATGTTTGTATGGTTACTCTTTCCTATGTACATACATGTTGGAATTAGGAGAAAGCAACATGTGTGTATGCTCCGTCTTATGTACATACATGTAAGATTGAAGAGAGAGCTACCTGTTTGTCTGGTTACTCTGTCCTATGTACATACATCTAGGATTTAGGAGAAAGCAACATGCTTGTATGGTTATTCTTTCCTATGTACATACATGTAGGATTGAGGATAAAGCAACATGCGTGTATGATTTTTCTTTCCAATGTACCTACATGTAGGATTGTGGAGAAAGCAACATGCTTGTATGCTCTTTCGTATGTACAAACATGTAGGATTGAGGAGAAAGCAACATGCTTGTATGGTTACTCTTTCCTATAAACATACATGTAGGAATGAGTAGCAAGCAACATGCTTGTATGCTCTTTCCAATGTACATACCTGTAGGATTGAAGTGAAAGCAAACTGCTTGTATGGTTACTCTTTCCCATGTACATACATGTAGGAATTAGGAGAAAGCAACATGATTGTATGTTGCTTCTTCCTATGTCCATACATGTAGGATTGAGGAGAAGGCAACCTGTTGTATGCTCCTTCCTAGGTATATACATGTATGATTGAGGAGAAATCTACCTGTTTTGTCTGGTTACTCTTTCCTATGTACATACATGTAGGATTGAGGAGAAATGAACATGCTTGTATGCTCTTTCCTATGTGCATACATGTAGGATTGATGAGACAGCAACATGCTTGTATGGTTACTCTTTCCTATGTAAATACATGTTGGATTTCGGAGAAAGCAATATGTTTGTATGGTTACTCTTTCCTATGACCATACATGCGGGATTGAGGAGCAATGAACATGCTTGTATGCTCTTTCCAATGTACATACCTGTAGGAATGAAGTGAATGCAACATCCTTGTATAGTTACTCTTTCCTATGTTCATACATGTAGGATTAAGCATCAAGTAACATGCGTGTATGCTCTTTCCTATGTACATACATATATAACTGAGGAGAAATCAACATGCTTGTATACTACTACCTATATACATACATGCAGGATTGAAGAGAAAGCAACATGCTTATATGCTCCTTCCTATGTACATACATGTAGGAATGAGGAGAAAGGAACATGCTTGTATGCTCCTTCATATGTACATACATGTAGGAATTAGGAGAAAGCAACATACTTGTATGCTCCTTCCTATGTACATACATGTAGGAATTAGGAGAAAGCAACATACTTGTATGCTCCTTCCTATGTACATACATGTAGGAATTAGGAGAAAGCAACATGATTGTATGTTGCTTCTTCCTATGTCAATACATGTAGTATTGAGGAGAAAGCAACCTGTTGTATGCTCCTTCCTATGTACATACATGTAGGATTGAGGAGTAAGCAACAGGCTTGTTTGCTCCTTCCTATGTACATACATGTATGATTGAAGAGAAAGCAACATGATTGTATGTTGCTTCTTCCTATGTCCATACATGTAGGACTAAGGAGAAAGCAACATGATTGTATGCTACTTCCTATGTACATACATGTAGGATTGAGGAGAAAGTAACATGCTAGTATGCTCCTTCCTATGTACATACCTGTAGGATTGAGGAGATGGCAACATGCTTGTATTGTTACCATTTCCTAAGTACACAAATGTAGGATTGAGGAGAAAGCAACATGTTTGTATGCTCATTACTATGTATATACATGTAGGATTGAGGAGAAAGCAACATAATTGTATGGTTACTCTTTCCTATGTACATACGTGTAGGATTGAGAAGAAAGCAACATGCTTGTATGGTTATTCTTTCCTATGTACATACATGTAGGATTGAGTAATACGCAACCTGTGTGTATGGTTACTCTTTCCTATGTACATACATATGGGATTGGGGAGAAAGTAACCTGCCTGAATGCTCCTTCCTATGTACATACATGTAGGGTTAAGAAGAGAGTAACATGCTTGTATGGTTTTTCTCTCCTATGTACATACATGTAGGATTGGGGAGAAAGCAACCTGCCTATATGCTCCTTCCTATGTACATACATGTAGGGTTAATAACTCAACAACATGGTTGTATAGTTTTTCTTTCCTATGCACATATTTGCAGTATTGAGTAGAAAGAAACCTGCTTGTATGGTGACATCTGTCCTATGTACATACATGTAGGATTGTGGACAACGCAACATGTGTGCATGGTTATATGTACATACATGTAGGATTGAGGGTTAGCAATCTGCTTGTATGGTTACTCTTTCCTATGTACAAACATGTAGGATTAAGGAGAGAGCAACATGTTTGTATGGTTACTCTTTCCTATGTACATACATGTTGGAATTAGGAGAAAGCAACATGTGTGTATGCTCCGTCTTATGTACATACATGTAAGATTGAAGAGAGAGCTACATGTTTGTCTGGTTACTCTGTCCTATGTACATACATCTAGGATTTAGGAGAAAGCAACATGCTTGTATGGTTATTCTTTCCTATGTACATACATGTAGGATTGAGGATAAAGCAACATGCGTGTATGATTTTTCTTTCCAATGTACCTACATGTAGGATTGTGGAGAAAGCAGCATGCTTGTATGCTCTTTCCTATGTACAAACATGTAGGATTGAGGAGAAAGCAACATGCTTGTATGGTTACTCTTTCCTATAAACATACATGTAGGAATGAGTAGCAAGCAACATGCTTGTATGCTCTTTCCAATGTACATACCTGTAGGATTGAAGTGAAAGCAAACTGCTTGTATGGTTACTCTTTCCCATGTACATACATGTAGGAATTAGGAGAAAGCAACATGATTGTATGTTGCTTCTTCCTATGTCCATACATGTAGGATTGAGGAGAAGGCAACCTGTTGTATGCTCCTTCCTAGGTATATACATGTATGATTGAGGAGAAATCTACCTGTTTTGTCTGGTTACTCTTTCCTATGTACATACATGTAGGATTGAGGAGAAATGAACATGCTTGTATGCTCTTTCCTATGTGCATACATGTAGGATTGATGAGACAGCAACATGCTTGTATGGTTACTCTTTCCTATGTAAATACATGTTGGATTTCGGAGAAAGCAATATGTTTGTATGGTTACTCTTTCCTATGACCATACATGCGGGATTGAGGAGCAATGAACATGCTTGTATGCTCTTTCCAATGTACATACCTGTAGGAATGAAGTGAATGCAACATCCTTGTATAGTTACTCTTTCCTATGTTCATACATGTAGGATTAAGCATCAAGTAACATGCGTGTATGCTCTTTCCTATGTACATACATGTATAACTGAGGAGAAATCAACATGCTTGTATACTACTACCTATATACATACATGCAGGATTGAAGAGAAAGCAACATGCTTATATGCTCCTTCCTATGTACATACATGTAGGAATGAGGAGAAAGGAACATGCTTGTATGCTCCTTCATATGTACATACATGTAGGATTGAGGAGTAAGCAACAGGCTTGTTTGCTCCTTCCTATGTACATACATGTAGGATTTAGGAGAAAGCAACATACTTGTATGCTCCTTCCTATGTACATACATGTAGGAATTAGGAGAAAGCAACATACTTGTATGCTCCTTCCTATGTACATACATGTAGGAATTAGGAGAAAGCAACATGATTGTATGTTGCTTCTTCCTATGTCAATACATGTAGTATTGAGGAGAAAGCAACCTGTTGTATGCTCCTTCCTATGTACATACATGTAGGATTGAGGAGTAAGCAACAGGCTTGTTTGCTCCTTCATATGTACATACATGTATGATTGAAGAGAAAGCAACATGATTGTATGTTGCTTCTTCCTATGTCCATACATGTAGGACTAAGGAGAAAGCAACATGATTGTATGCTACTTCCTATGTACATACATGTAGGATTGAGGAGAAAGTAACATGTGTGTATGCTCCTTCCTATGTACATACATGTAGGATTGAGGAGAAAGGAACATGCTTGTATGTTCCTTCCTATATACATACATGTAGGATTGAGGAGAAAGCAACATACTTGTATGCTCCTTCCTATATACATACATTTAACATTGATGAGAAAGCAACATGCTTGTATGCTCCTTCCAATGTACATACATGTAGCATTTAGGAGAAATTAACATGCTTGTACGTTCCTTCCTAGGTACATACATGTAGGATTGAGGAGAAAGCAACATGCGTGTATGCTGCTTCTTATGTCCATACATGTAGGATTGATGAGAAAGCAACATGCTTGTATGGTTGCTCTTTACTATGTACATACATGTATGATTGAAGAGATAGCAACATGTGTGTATGCTCCGTCCTATGTACATACATGTAATATTGAAGAGAAAGCTACCTGTTTGTCTGGTTACTCTTTCCTATGTATATACATCTAGGATTTAGGAGAAAGCAACATGCTTGTATGGTCTTTCTTTCCAATGTACATACATGTATGATTGAGGAGAAAGGAACATGCTTGTATGCTCCTTCCTATGTGCATACATGTATGATTGAGAAGAAAGCAACCTGCTTGTATGGTTACTCTTTCCTATGTACATACATGTAGGATTGAGGATAAAGCAACCTGATTTTATGGTTACTCTGTCATATGTACATACATGTATGATTGAAGAGAAAGCTACCTGTTTGTCTGGTTACTCTTTCCTATGTATATACATCTAGGATTGAGGAGAAAGCAACATGCTTGTATGCTCCTTCCTATGTGCATACATGTATGATTGAGAAGAAAGCAACCTGCTTGTATGGTTACTCTTTCCTATGTACATCCATGTAGGATTGAGGAAAAAGCAACATGCGTGTATCATTTTTCTTTCCAATGTACATACATGTAGGATTGAGGAGAAAGCAACATGCTTGTATGCTCTTTCCTATGAACATACATGTAGGATTGAGGAGAAAGCAACCTGCTTGTATGGTTATTCTTTCCTATATACATACATGTAGGATTTAGGAGCAAGCAACATGCGTGTATGCTCTTTCCAATGTACATACCTGTAGGATTGAAGTGAAAGCAACATGCTTGTATGGTTACTTTTTCCCATGTATATACATGTAGGATTTAGGAGAAAGCAACATGATTGTATGTTTTTTCTTTCCAATGTTCATATATGTAGGATTGAGGAGAAAGCAACTTGCTTGTATGGTTATTTTTTCCATTGTACATATATGTAGTATTGAGGAGAAAGCAACGTGCTTATATGCTAGGATTTCGGAGAAAGGAATATGCTTGTATGCTCCTTCCTATGTACATACATGTAGGATTGAGGAGTAAGCAACAGGATTGTTTGCTCCTTCCTATGTACATACATGTATGATTGAAGAGAAAGCAACATGATTGTATGTTGCTTCTTCCTATGTCCATACATGTAGGACTGAGGAGAAATCAACATGATTGTATGCTACTTCCTATGTACATACATGTAGGATTGAGGAGAAAGTAACATGTGTGTATGCTCCTTCCTATGTACATACATGTAGGATTGAGGAGAAAGGAACATGCTTGTATGTTCCTTCCTATGTACATACATGTAGGGTTGAGGAGAAAGCAACATTCTTGTATGCTCCTTCCTATATACATACATTTAACATTGATGAGAAAGCAACATGCTTGTATGCTCCTTCCAATGTACATACAAGTAGCATTTAGGAGAAATGAACATGCTTGTACGCTCCTTCCTAGGTACATACATGTAGGATTGATGAGAAAGCAACATGCTTGTATGGGTGCTCTTTACTATGTACATACATGTATGATTGAAGAGAAAGCAACATGTGTGTATGCTCCGTCCTATGTACATACATGTAATATTGAAGAGAAAGCTACCTGTTTGTCTGGTTACTCTTTCCTATGTACATACATGTAGGATTGAGGATAAAGCAACATGCGTGTATCATTTTTCTTTCCAATGTACATACATGTAGGATTGAGGAGAAAGCAACATGCTTGTATGCTCTTTCCTATGTACATACATGTAGGATTGAGGAGAAAGCAACCTGCTTGTATGGTTATTCTTTCCTATATACATACATGTAGGATTTAGATGCAAGCATCATGCGTGTATGCTCTTTCCAATGTACATACTGTAGGATTGAAGTGGAAGCAACATGCTTGTATGGTTACTTTTTCCCATTTATATACATGTAGGATTTAGGAGAAAGCAACATGATTGTATGTTTTTTCTTTCCAATGTACATACATGTAGGATTGAGGAGAAAGCAACGTGCTTATATGCTAGGATTTCGGAGAAAGGAAAATGCTTGTATGCTCCTTCATATGTACATACATGTAGGATTGAAGAGAAAGCAACATGATTGTATGTTGCTTCTTCCTATGTCCATACATGTAGGATTGAGGAGAAAGCAACATGATTGTATGCTACTTCCTATGTACATACATGTAGGATTGAGGAGAAAGGAACATGCTTGTATGTTCCTTCCTATGTACATACATGTAGGATTGAGGAGAAAGCAACATACTTGTATGCTCCTTCCTATATACATACATTTAACATTGATGAGAGAGCAACATGCTTGTATGCTCCTTCCTATGTACATACATGTAGCATTTAGGAGAAATGAACATGCTTGTACGCTCCTTCCTAGGTACATATATGTAGGATTGAGGAGAAAGCAACATGCGTGTATGCTGCTTCTTATGTCCATACATGTAGGATTTAGGAGAAAGCAACATGCTTGTTTGTTTTTTCTTTCCAATGTACATACATGTAGGATTGAGGAGAAAGCAACATGCTTGTATGGTTACTCTTTCCTATATACATACAAATAGGAATGAGCAGCAGGCAACATGCTTGTATGCTCTTACCAATGTACATACCTGTAGGATTGAAGTGAAAGCAACATGCGTGTATGGTTACTCTTTCCCATGTACATACATGTAGGAATTAGGATAAAGCAACATGATTGTATGTTGCTACTTCCTATGTGCATACATGCAGGATTGAGGAGAAAACAACCTGTTGTATACTCCTTCCTATGTACATACATGTATGATTGAGTAGAAAGCAACCTGTTGTATGCTCCTTCCTATGTGCATACATGTAGTATTGATGAAAAAGCAGCATGCTTGTATGGTTACTCGTTCCTATGTACATACATGTATGATTGAGGAGAAAGCTACCTGTTGTCTGGTTACTCTTTCCTATGTACATACATGTATGATTGAGGAGAAAGCAACAGGCGTGTATGCTTCTTCCTATGTACATACATGTAGGGCTAAGAAGACAGCAACATGCTTGTATTGTTTTTCCTTCCTATGTACATATATGCAGGATTGAGGGGAAAGCAACATGCTTGTATGGTGACATCTTTCCTATGTACATACATGTAGGATTGAGGAGAAAGCAACATGCTTGTATGGTTATATGTACATACATGTAGGATTGAGGGTTAGAAATCTGCTTGTATGGTTACTCTTTCCTATGTACATACATGTAGGATTGAGGAGAAAGCAACATGCTTGTATGCTTCTTCCTATGTACAAAAATGTAGGATTGAGGAGAAAGCAATATGTTTGTTTGATTACTCTTTCCTATGTACATACATGTAGGATTGAGGATGAAGCAATATACATGTATGCTCCTTCCTATGTACATACATGTAGGATTGAGGAGATAGCAACATGCTTGTATGGTTACTCTTTCCTATGTACATACATGTAGGATTAAGAAGAAAGCAACATGATTATATGTTTACTCTTTGTCACAGAATGACACGAGGGCCAGCTTCTCTCAGGGTCACGGATACCAGGATCAAATGTATGCCTAAAGACTAAGCAGATTTAAAATTTTAATATACATAAAACAACACTAGCAACAAAGAAAATGAATGGTAGGAGACGTATGTATGTCCGTACTTTGGCTATTCACATATTGTGGCTTAACTTCCGGTATAGAGTCCGGTCTACGTCTGGTAATGCCGTTAATTTATGTAACAGTTCCGCGATCTAAATAACTGCCGTTCAACACTCGACTTTAATTTTTAGGCTATAATGCACCTATTTAAACATTGACACGTATGGCCATCACAGTGCTATTATGCACATATTTAAGATTGGCAAGTATTGCCTTCACGGTGCTATATAATGCACACTTTAAAAGATTGGCAAGTAGTGCCGTCACAGTGCTATAATGCACACTTCAAAATATTGGCAAGTATTGCCATTACAGTGATAGTTCACTAGATTTACAATGCACAATATGATTAACTCCCTGCGTCCTAAGGACCCTGTCCACTGACGGCGGACTCGATGCTGCTCAGCTACCGCTACCCGCTGACACGCTCCAGTATATGGAGGTCACCAGCTCACGCCGTCAAACTCTCCCAGTCGGCTCGTGCCCCAGCTCGTTATCTCGATCGTTCTGAACAGGATTACGCCCCTGAGCTACACCTCCCACTGCTCCTGGTTCAGGCATGAAGCGACTACAACAATAACAAATATAATAACCTTGTGCTACGTCAATCTACTCAGCTCTTATTACCACCTTATATTATACCATTGTTGTACAACAACAAGACAATAGGTACCATAATGCTTGGACATAGATACACACACGTCCTATGTAGACAATACACATGGTGACCTACATGGTCTAAATATACAACGACTCCGTACCCATCATGACCTCATATGGTATATCTATATATATACAAACTTAGAATCACTCAAGACCTATTACCCCGCTCCTGCAATTTGAGCGTACATGACACCCATTTCAACAACAGCTGATAACAACACTGCCCCAGCCATATATTCAACACTTGATTACACAGTAGTTATTAGTTAATTAGTATGTATGTACTGAACAGTAGATATTCATCATCGTAAATCACGTGAACCACATTGAATAACGATTTACTACAACATGTTTCTGGTAACATCACGGACAGTTGCTTTAGACGACGTGTCAGATAAAATAACCTCTAATGACAACTACGAACAATATAATATATAGTTACATACCCAAATCTGTCGCATGCACAATTCACAACATTCAATTGTGATGTTCCCGGAGTCATATCAGTGCAATGTGCGGGTGTCCAAGTTATAGCGTTCTCTCTGAGTATACGCATGATCTTTCCATGCGTTTTATCAGCCGATATGATACATACAATATTGACTGCGCTTTCTTATCATGCCCTGGAGGTTAATTTCACTGATAAACGGAATAGTGATTTGAACAGAATAAACCCAAATCTGCTAATACTAGTCTGATTTATATCAAATAAACGGGAATTTCCCTTACAAGTGATATATAATAATACACCACTGTCCTTTATCTTGTATAGATACATTCCTGCCAATTTATGATAAAATCACTGAATAAATCTTCCAATGGTACGACAAAATGTTCTGAAACCCATTGATAAAGAGGCCCCAACTACACAGTAGTTAATATGGTCACTTTCATTTTGTTACACTCTTTCCTAAGTACATACATGTAGGATTGAGGAGAAAGCAACATGATTGTATGGTTTTTCTTTCCAATGTACATACATGTAGGATTGAGGAGAAAGCAACATGCTTGTATGGTTACTCTTTCCTATGTACATACATGTAGGATTTAGGAGAAAGCAATATGCTTGTATGTTCCTTCCTATGTACATACATGTAGGATTGAGGAGGCAGCAACATATCTTGTATGATTACACTTTCCTATGTACATACATGTAGAATTGGGGAGAAAGCAACCTGCTTGCATGGTTATTAGTTCCTGTGTACATACAATTATGACTGAGGAGAAAGTAACATGCTTATATGCTCCTTTCTATGTACATACATGTAAGATTGAGGAGAAAGCAACATGCTGGTATGTTCCTTCCTATGTACATACATGTAGGATTGAGGAGTAAGCAACATGCTGGTATTCTCCTATCTATGTACATACATGTAGGATTGAGGAGAACTGAACATGCTGGTATGCTCCTTCGTAAGTACATACATGTAGGATTGAGGAGAAAGCAAAATGCTTGTATGCTCCTTCCTATATACATACCTATAGGATTGAGGAGAAAGCAACATGCGTGTATGGTTACTCTGTCCTATGTACATACAGGTTGGATTGAGGAGAATGCAACATGCATGTATGCTCCTTCCTATGTACATACATGTATGATTGAGGAGAAAGCAACATGCTTGTATGGTTACTCTTTCCTATGTACATACATGTAGGATTGAGGAGAAAGCAACATGCATGTATGATCCTTCATATATACATACATGTAGGATTAAGGATAAAGCAAAATGATTGTATGGTTACTCGTTCCTATGTACATACATATAGAATTGAGGAGAAAGCAACATGCTTGTATGCTCCTTCTTATGTACATACATGTATGATTGAGGAGAAAGCAACATACCTGTATGGTTACTCCTTCCAATATACATACATGTAGATTTGATGAGAAAGCAAATGCGTGTATGGTTTTTCTTTCCAATGTACATACATGTAGGATTAAGGAAAAAGCAACATGTTTGTATGGTTACTCATTGATATGTACATACATGTGGGATTGAGGAGCAAGCAACTCGCTTGTATGCTCTTTCCAATGTACATACGTGTAGGATTGAAGTGAAAGCAACATGCTTTTATGGTTACTCTATCCTATGTACGTACATGTAGGATTTATGAGAACTCAACATGCGTATATGTTTTTTCTTTCCAATGTACATACATGTAGGATTGAGGAGCAAGTAACATGCTTGTATGCTCTTTCTTATGTACGTACATGTAGGATTGAGGAAATACAGCATGCGTGTATGGTTGCTCTTTCCTATGTACATACATGTAGGATTGAGGAAAAAGCAACCTGCAAGTATAGTTACTCCTTCCTATATACACACAATTTGGATTAAGGATAAAGCAACCTGCTTGTATAGTTTTTCTTTCCTATGTACATACATGCATGATTGAGGAGAAATCAACATGCTTGTATACTCATTCCTATATACATACTTGTAGGATTGAGGAGAAAGCTACATTCGTATATGCTCCTTCCAATGTACATACATGAAGGATTGCGGAGACAGGAACATGCCTGTATGCTCCTTCCTATGTACACACATGTAGGAATAAGGAGAAAGGAACATGCTTGTATGCTCCTTCCTATTTGCATACCTGTAGTATTGAGGAGATAGCAGCATGCTTGTTTGATTACTCTTTACTATGTACATACATGAAGGATTAAAGAGAAACTACTTGTTAGTCTGGTTACTCTTTCCTATGTTCATATATGTAGGATTGAGGAGAAAGGAACATGATTGTATGCTCCTTCCTATGTACATACATGTAGAATTAAGGAGAAAGAAACATGCTTGTGTGCTCCTTCCTATGTACATACATGTAGGATTGAGGAGAAAGCAACATGCTTGTATGGTGGCTCTTTCCTATGTACATACATGTATGATTGAGGATAAAACAACCTGCTTGTATGGTTACTCTTTCCTATATACATACACGATGGAGTGAGGAGAAATCAACATGCGTGTATGTTTTTTCTTTCCAATGTCCATACATGTAGTATTGAGGAGAAAGGAACATGCGTGTTTGCTCTTTTCGATGTACATTCATGTAGGATTGAGGAGAAAGCAACCTGTTTGTATGGTTACTCTTTCCTATGAACAAACAGAAAAGGATTGAGGATAAAGCAACCTGCTTTTATGGTTACTCTTTCATATGTACATACATGCAGGATTGAGGAGAAAGCAACATGCGTGTATGGTTTTTCGTTCCAGTGTACATACATATAGGATTGAGGAGAAAGCAACATGTTTGTATGGTTACTCTTTCCTATGAATAAACAGAAAAGTATTGAGGATAAAGCAACCTGCTTTTATGGTTACTCTTTCATATGTACATACATGCAGGATTGAGGAGCAAGCAACATGCTTGTTTGCTCTTTCCAATGTACATACCTGTAGGATTGAAGTGAAAGCAACATGCTTGTATTGTTACTCTTTCCTATGTACATACATGTAGGATTATTGAGAAAGCGACATGAGTATATGTTTTTTCTTTCCAATGTACATACATGTAGGATTGAGGAGCAAGTAACATGCTTGTATGCTCTCTCTTAAATACGTACGTGTAGGATTGAGGAAAAACAACATGCTTGTATGGTTGCTCTTTCCTATGTACTTACATGTAGGATTGAGGAGAAAGCAACCTGCATGTATGGTTACTCCTTCCTATATACATACAGGTTGGATTGCGGAGAAAGCAATCTGCTTGTATAGTTTTTCTTTCCTATGTACATACATGTATGATTGAGGAGAAATTAACATGCTTGTATACTGCTTCCTATATACATACATGTAGGATTGAGGAGAAAGCAAAATACTTGTATGCTGCTTCCTATTTCCATACATGAAGGATTGCGGAGAACGGAACATGCTCCTTCCTATGTAAATACATGTACGATTGAGAATAAAGCAACATGCATGTATGCTCTTTCCTACTTACATACATGTAGGATTGAGGAGAAAGGAACATGATTGTATGCTCCTTCCTATTTACATGCATGTAGTATTAAGGAGAAATCAACATGCTTGTATGATCCTTCCTATGTACATACATTTAGGATTGAGGAGAAAGCAACATGTTTGTATGATTACTCTTTACTTTGTACATACATTTAGGATTGAGGAGAAAGCAACATGCGTGTATGGTTTTTCTTTCCAATGTACATACATGTAGGATTGAGGAGAAAGCAACATGCTGGTATGCTCCTTCCTATGTAAGTACATTTAATATTGAGTAGAAAGCACCATGCAAGCATGCTCCTTCCTGTGTACATACATGTATGATTGAAAAGAAAGCAATCTGCTTGTATGGTTACTATTTCCAATGTACATACATGTAGGATTGAGGTCAAAGGAACATGATTGTATGGTTGCTCCTTCCTATATACATACATGTAGGATGGAGGAGAAAGCAACATGACTTTATGTTCCTTCCTATGTACATACATATAGGATTGAGGAGAAAGAAACATGCTTGTATGGTGGCTCTATCCTATGTACATACATGTAAGATTCAGGAGAAAGCAACATGCTTGTTTGCTCCTTCCTATGTAAATACATGTAGGATTGAGGAGAAAGCAACATGTTTGTATGCTCATTCCTATATTCATACATGTAGGATTGAGGAGAAAGGAACATGCTTGTTTGGTTACACTTTCCTATGTACATACATGTATGATTGAGGAGAAATTAATATGATCGTATGGTTATTCGTTCCTATGTAAATACATGTAGGATTGAGGAGAAAGAAACATGTTCGTATGGTTATTCTTTCCTATGTACATACATGTAGGATTGAGGAGAAAGCAACATGCTTGTATACTCCTTCCTATGTACATACATGTAGGATTGAGAATAAAGTAACATACTTGTATGGTTACTCTTTCCTATATAAATAACTGTAGGAATGAGGAGAAAGTAACATGATTGTATGGTGGCTCTTTCCTATGTACATACATGTAGGATTGAGGAGAAAGCAACATGCTTGTATGGTGGCTCTTTTCTATGTACATACCTGTAATATTGAGGAGAAAGTAACATTCTTGTATGGTGGCTCTTTCCTATGTACATACATGTAAGATTGAGGAGAAAGCAACATTGTTGTATGCTCCTTTCTATGTACATACATGTAGGATTGAGAAGAATGCTACATGATTGTATCGTTACTCTTTCCTATGTACATACAAGCAGGATTGAGGTGAAAGGAACATGCTTGTATGCTCTTGCTATGTAAATACATGTAGGATTGAGGAGAAAGGAATATGCTTGTACGGTTGCTCTTTCCTCTTTACTTACATGTAGGATTGAGGAGAATGCAACATTCTTGTATGGTGGCTCTTTCCTATGTACATACATGTAGGCTGGAGGAGAAAGCAACATGCTTGTATGCTCTTTCCTATGTACATACATGTAGGATTGAGGAGCAAGCAACAAACTTGTATGCTCCTTCCTATGTAAATACATTTAATATTGAGGAGAAAGCAACATGCTTGTATGCTCCTTCCTATGTACATACATGTAGGATTGAGGAGAAAGGAACATGCTTGTATGGTTGCTCGTTCCTATGTACATACATGTAGGATTGAGGAGAGAGCAACCTGCTTGTTTGGTTACCTCTTCCCTATGTGCATGCATGTAGGATTGAGAAGAAAGCAACATGCTTGTATGGTTACTCTTTCCTATGTAAATACATGTAGGAATGAGGAAAAAGCAACATGATTGTATGGTTACTCTTTCCTATGTACATACATGAAGTATTAAGGAGAACACAATATGCATGTATGCTCCTTCCTATGTACATACATGTAGGATTGAAAAGAAAGCAACCTGCTTGTATGGTTACTCTTTTCTATGTACATACATGTAGAATTGAGGTGAAAGGAACATGCTTGTATGGTTGCTCTATCCTATGTACATATATGTAGGATGGATGAGAAAGCAACATGATTGTATGCTCCTTCCTATGTACATACATGTAGGATTGAGGAGAAAGGAACATGCTTGTATGGTTGCTCTTTCCTCTTTACTTACATGTAGCATTGAGGAGAAAGCAACATGCTTGTATGGTGGCTCTATCCTATGTACATACATGTAAGATCGAGGAGAAAGCAACATGCTTGTTTGCTCCTTCCTATGTACATACATGTAGGATTGAGGAAAAAGCAACATGCATGTATGCTCCTTCCTATGTACATACATGTAGGATTGAGAAGAAAGGAATATGCTTGTATGTTTACTCTTTCCTATGTAAATACATGTTGGATTAAGGAGAAAACAACATGCTTGTATGCTCCTTCCTATGTACATACATGTAGGATTGAGAAGAAAGCAACATGAGTGTATGCTCTTTCCTATGTACATACATGTAGGATTGAGGAACAAGCAACATACTTGTATGCTCCTTCCTATGTACATACATTTAATATTTAGGAGAAAGCAACATGCTTGTATGCTCCTTCCTATGTACATACATGTAGGATTGAGGAGAAAGGAACATGCTTGTTTGGTTGCTCGTTCCTATGTACATACATGTAGGATTGAGGAGAAAGCAACATGATTGTATGGTTACTCTTTCCTATATACATACATGTAGGATTGAGGAGAAAGCAACCTGCTTGTTTGGTTACCTCTTCCCTATGTGCATGCATGTAGGATTGAGAAGAAAGCAACATGCTTGTACGTTTACTCTTTCCTATGTAAATACATGTAGGAATGAGGAGAAAGCAACATGATTGTATTGTTACTCTTTCCTATGTACATACATGAAGGATTAAGGAGAAAACACCATGCTTGTATGCTCCTTCCTATGTACATACATGTAGGATTGAGGAGAAAGCAACATGCTTGTATACTCCTTCATATGTACATACATGTAGGATTGAGGAGAAAGCAACATGCTTGTATGGTGGCTCTATCCTATGTACATACATGTAAGATTGAGGAGAAAGGAACATGCTTGTTTGCTCCTTCCTATGTACATACATGTAGGATTGAGGAGAAAGCAACATGCTTGTATGCTCATTCCTATGTCAATACATGTAGGATTGAGGAGAAAGGAACACGCTTGTATGGTTACTCTTTCCTATGTACATACATGTAGGATTGAGGAGAAAATAACATGTTCCTATGGTTATTCCTTCCTAAGTACATACATGTAGGATTGAGGAGAAAGGAACATGATTGTATGGTGGCTCTTTCCTATGTACATACATGTAGGATTGAGGAGAAAGGAACATGCTTGTATGGTGGCACTTTCCTATGTACATACATGTAAGATTGAGGAGAAAGCAACATGCTTGTATGCTCCTTCCTAAGTAAATACATGTAGGATTGAGGAGAAAGTAACATGTTCGTATGGTTATTCTTTCCTATGTACATACATGTAGGATTGAGGAGAAAGCAACAAGATTGTATGCTCTTTCTTATGTACATACATGTATGATTGAGGAGAAAGCAACCTGCTTGTATGGTTGCCTCTTCCTTATGTGCATACATGTAGGATTGAGAAGAAAGCTACATGCTTGTATGTGTACTCTTTCCTATGTACATAAATGCAGGAATGAGGTGAAAGGAACATGCTTGTGTGGTTGCTCCTTCCTATGTACATACATGTAGGATGGAGGAGAAAGCAGAATGATTGTATGCTCCTTCGTATGTACATACATGTAGGATTGAGGAAAAAGCAACATGCTTGTATGCTCCTTCCTATGTACATACATGTAGGATTGAGGAGAAAGGAATATGCTTGTATGGTTGCTCATTCCTCTTTACTTACATGTAGGATTGAGGAGAAAGCAACATGCTTGTATGGTGGTTTTTTTCTATGTACATACACGTAGGATTGAGAAGAAAGCAACATGCTTGTACGTTTACTCTTTCCTATGTAAATACATGTAGGAATGAGGAGAAAGCAACATGATTGTATTGTTACTCTTTCCTATGTACATACATGAAGGATTAAGGAGAAAACAACATGATTGCATGCTCCTACCTATGTACATACATGTAGGATTGAGGAGAAAGCAACATGCTTGTATACTCCTTCCTATGTACATACATGTAGGATTGAGGTGAAAGGAACATACTTGTATGGTTGCTCTTTCCTATGTACATACATGTATGATTGAGGTGAAAGGAACATGCTTGTATGGCTGCTCTATCCTATGTACATACACATAGGATTGAGGAGAAAGGAACATGCTTGTATGGTGGCTCTATCCTATGTACATACATGGTAAGATTGAGGAGAAAGGAACATGCTTGTTTGCTCCTTCCTATGTACATACATGTAGGATTGAGGAGAAAGCAACATGCTTGTATGCTCATTCTTATGTACATACATGTAGGATTGAGGAGAAAGGAACATGCTTGTATGGTTACTCTTTTCTATGTACATATGTCATAGCCTGTAATTGGATCGCAATCATAGCAATCGTTAATAAACCATCAATAAACGTTACAGGGAAAATATTCAGTTGTTTTATTGTGTTTACCCCCGCCCCTGTATATTATGTCCGTTCTGGCGTTCCATACTTAACGTATATCGTTTGCAACTAGTATATATGTAAAATGTATTTATAAATGGTCATACTAACAATTTGCATGTGACATATTCTAACCAATCACTATTGTTGGTCACTATCAGGTCAGCTTTGGAATGGATAATAAATCGCCATTTTGGCGTATATTTATAATACATTGTAATGACTATATTGGATATATAGCCAGGTAACAATAGTTTTTGTGATTTATAAACTTTAGTCTATTCGTTAGGTTGATATCGAATTGATAGTCACATGTAATTTTATGTATTTTGAAATGTAAACATGCTCGTGTATTTTCACTAGATGCTACGCTCTAACACACCTGAATGTATTGTTTACATATTTTGACAGCTGTCATCTGTCAAACTCATAAGAATATGATTTGTACATTATGTGATTTGTTAATTTACTTTGTATGAAAATCAATGTATTTTCAGGAAAGAAGTAAATTAAAGTCATCATCCCATATAAATGATTGCGTCGAGTCTTTCACTCAAACCCACCCCCTCGAGATAGATATACCCGCTAGGAGGTTTAGAGTCAGGGCAGACACGGGACCGGCGACACATACATGTAGGATTGAGGAGAAAATAACATGTTCCTATGGTTATTCCTTCCTATGTACATACATGTAGGATTGAGGAGAAAGGAACATGATTGTATGGTGTCTCTTTCCTATGTACATACATGTAGGATTGAGGAGAAAGGAACATGGCTTGTATGGTGGCACTTTCCTATGTACATACATGTAAGATTGAGGAGAAAGCAACATGCTTGTATGCTCCTTCCTATGTAAATACATGTAGGATTGAGGAGAAAGTAACATGTTCGTATGGTTATTCTTTCTTATGTACATACATGTAGGATTGAGGAGAAAGCAACATGCTTGTATGCTCTTTCTTATGTACATACATGTATGATTGAGGAGAAAGCAACATGCTTGTATGCTCCTTCCTAAGTAAATACATGTAGGATTGAGGAGAAAGTAACATGTTCGTATGGTTATTCTTTCCTATGTACATACATGTAGGATTGAGGAGAAAGCAACAAGCTTGTATGCTCTTTCTTATGTACATACATGTATGATTGAGGAGAAAGCAACCTGATTGTATGGTTGCCTCTTCCTTATGTGCATACATGTAGGATTGTGAAGAAAGCTACATGCTTGTATGGTTACTCTTTCCTATGTACATAAATGCAGGAATGAGGTGAAAGGAACATGCTTGTGTGGTTGCTCCTTCCTATGTACATACCTGTAGGATGGAGGAGAAAGCAGAATGATTGTATGCTCCTTCGTATGTACATACATGTAGGATTGAGGAAAAAGCAACATGCTTGTATGCTCCTTCCTATGTACATACATGTAGGATTGAGGAGAAAGGAATATGCTTGTATGGTTGCTCATTCCTCTTTACTTACATGTAGGATTGAGGAGAAAGCAACATGCTTGTATGGTGGTTTTTTTCTATGTACATACACGTAGGATTGAGAAGAAAGCAACATGCTTGTACGTTTACTCTTTCCTATGTAAATACATGTAGGAATGAGGAGAAAGCAACATGATTGTATTGTTACTCTTTCCTATGTACATACATGAAGGATTAAGGAGAAAACAACATGATTGCATGCTCCTACCTATGTACATACATGTAGGATTGAGGAGAAAGCAACATGCTTGTATACTCCTTCCTATGTACATACATGTAGGATTGAGGTGAAAGGAACATGCTTGTATGGTTGCTCTTTCCTATGTACATACATGTATGATTGAGGTGAAAGGAACATGCTTGTATGGCTGCTCTATCCTATGTACATACATGTAGGATTGAGGAGAAAGGAACATGCTTGTATGGTGGCTCTATCCTATGTACATACATGGTAAGATTGAGGAGAAAGGAACATGCTTGTTTGCTCCTTCCTATGTACATACATGTAGGATTGAGGAGAAAGCAACATGCTTGTATGCTCATTCTTATGTACATACATGTAGGATTGAGGAGAAAGGAACATGCTTGTATGGTTACTCTTTCCTATGTACATACATGTAGGATTGAGGAGAAAATAACATGTTCCTATGGTTATTCCTTCCTATGTACATACATGTAGGATTGAGGAGAAAGGAACATGATTGTATGGTGTCTCTTTCCTATGTACATACATGTAGGATTGAGGAGAAAGGAACATGCCTTGTATAGTGGCACTTTCCTATGTACATACATGTAAGATTGAGGAGAAAGCAACATGCTTGTAGGCTCCTTCCTATGTAAATACATGTAGGATTGAGGAGAAAGTAACATGTTCGTATGGTTATTCTTTCTTATGTACATACATGTAGGATTGAGGAGAAAGCAACATGCTTGTATGCTCTTTCTTATGTACATACATGTATGATTGAGGATAAAGCAACCTGCTTGTATGGTTGCCTCTTCCTTATATGCATACATGTAGGATTGAGAAGAAAGCTACATGATTGTATGGTTACTCTTTTCTATGTACATACATGTAGGATTGAGGAGAAAGGAACATGCTTGTATGGTGGCACTTTCCTATGTACATACATGTAAGATTGAGGAGAAAGCAACATGCTTGTATGCTCCTTCCTATGTACATACATGTAGGATTGAGGATAAAGGAATATGATTGTATGGTTGCTCATTCCTCTTTACTTACATGTAGGATTGAGAAGAAAGCAACATGCTTGTATTGTTATTCTTTCCTATGTACATACATGAAGGATTAAGGAGAAAACAACATGCTTGTATGCTCCTTCCTATGTACATACATGTAGGATGGAGGAGAAAGGAACATGATTGTATGGTGGCTCTTTCCTATGTACATACATGTAGGATTGATGAGAAAGCAACATGCTTGTATACTCTTTCCTATGTACATACATGTAGGATTGAGAAGAAAGCAACATGCTTGTATACTCTTTCCTATGTACATACATGTAGGATTGAGGAGAAAGCACAATGCTTGTATGGTGGCTCTTTCCTATTCCTATGTACATACCTGTAGGTATGCGTGTATGCTCCTTCCTATGTACATAAATGTAGGATTGTGAAGAAAGCAACATGCTTGTATACTCTTTCTTATGTACATACATGTAAGATTGAGGAGAAAGCAACATGCGTGTATGCTCCTTCCTATGTACATACATGTAGGATTGGGGAGAAAGCAACCTGCTTGTATGGTTACTCTTTTCTATGTACATACATGTAGGATTGAGGAGAAAGCAACATGCTTGTATGGTTTTTATTTCCTATGTGCATACATGTAAGATTGAGGGGAAAGCAACATGCTTGTATGCTACTTCATTTGTACATATATGTAGGATTGAAAAGAAAGAAACATGCGTGTATGCTCTTTCCTATGTACAAACATGTAGGATGGAGGAGAAAGCAGCATAATTGTATGCTCCTTCGTATGTACATACATGTAGGATTGAGGATAAAGCAACAGGCTTGTATGCTCCTACCTATGTACATACATGTAGGATTGAGGAGAAAGAAACATGCTTGCATGGTTGCTCTTTCCTCTTTACTTACATGTAGGATGGAGGAGAAAGCAACATGCTTGTATGCTCCTTCCTATGTACATACATGTAGGATTGAGGAGAAGCAACATACTTGTATGCTCCTTCCTATATACATACATTTAATATTGAGGAGAAAGCAACATGCTTGTATGCTCCTTCCTATGTACATACATGTAGGATTGAGGAGAAAGGAACCTGCTTGTATGGTTGCTCTTTCCTATGAAATATATGTAGGATTGAGGAGAAAGCAACATGATTGTATGATTACTCTTTCCTATGTACATACATGTAGGATTGAGGAGAAAGCAACCTGCTTGTTTGGTTACCTCTTCCATATGTGCATGCATGTAGGATTGAGAAGAAAGTAACAGGCTTGTATGGTTACTCTTTCCTATGTACATACATGTAGGAATGAGGAGAGAGCAACGTGATTGTATGGTTACTCTTTCCTATGTACATACATGAAGGATTAAGGAGAAAACAACATGCTTGTATGCTCCTTCCTATGTACATACATGTAGGATTGAGGAGAAAGCAACATGCTTGTATACTCCTTCCTATGTACATACATGTAGGATTGAGGAGAAAGCAACCTGCGTGTATGGTTACTCTTTCCTATGTACATACATGAATTATTAAGGAGAAAACAACATGCTTGTATGCTCCTTCCTATGTACATACATGTATGATTGAGGAGAAATCAACATATTTGCCTACTCCTTCTTATTTACATACATGTAGGATTGAGGAGAAAGGAACCTGCCCGTATGCTCCTTCCTATGTACATACATGAATGATTAAGGAGAAAACAACATGCGTATATGCTCCTTCTTATATACATACATGTAGGATTGAGGAGAAAGGAACATGCCCGTATGCTCCTTCCTATGTACATACCTGTAGTATTGAGGAGAAATCAACATGCTTGTATGGTTACTCTTTCAAATGTACATACATGTTAGTTTAAACATAATTTATTGCCAAATATATACAGCAAAAGGTTTGGGCCACAAGTGCTATACACATTATAAAACAGCCCTCCCCAATACAATTCATTTACAGAAATATATTATGGCTACAAAATATTAAGAAAAAGATATGTTATTTTAAAGTAAAAATGCCAGCAGAAGTATTCACGTGAATGTGCTCGTGTGATGCTCACCCCGGTCCGCGACCTCGAAACCCCCCACGCATAATAAGAAATAGAAATACTATTATTACGCTAATTTGAAAACCTCGCAGTATCATGTATATACTTTTGAACTGAATTAAAAATACTTAGGTTCTGTTCATCTTAGAGTTCTTCTTTACCTTTAAGTAGAGTTCTTACACTAAGTGGATGATATTGACGTGTATATCTGAATAGTACTACCCTTTGATTTAAAAATAGAGGGCATTTGAAAATATAATGTTCGGCATCTTCGGCGCCACGTTCACACTCACAAATCGGGTCATCTTTTAAGTGATTATTACATAAGTCCGCCTTCAAATTACTGCAGCCATTTCTTATGCGTGTTTGGAGAACGGTTAGAGATCTTGAACCTTTGTAGTAATATGAAGGTACTTTATTTTGCTTAAATAATGCACATTTCAGTCGATACTTAAAACTAGATAAAGTAGGTGATGTTCGGATATGCTCTGTTAATGTATTCCATAAATCAACACTTGATGGTACAAAGGAATTCGAGAAGAGAGCTGTTCTTCTTGCCATTACTATGAAATTATCGGCATTTCTTAAATTGTAATTGTTTTTTTCACCAACTACCCTTGGAAAGATTGTTGAAAAATGCTCCGGCAGTAGACCGTTTTTTAGTTTGTACATTATGACTAATTTCTGAAGTTTTCTTCTATCATTTAAGGAGATCCAGCTTATTTCTTCTATCAAGTTATTTATAGAAACTGATCGAGTTAAACCAGTGACAACACGAGCTGCTTCAAATTGTAATTTTTCTAGTCTATTCTTATCGAGTTCAGTACAACTATCCCATACTACTGCAGCATATTCTAACAGTGGCCTCATATAAGATATATAAATTTGATTTAATGTTTTCCTGTTGATTGTAAATTTTAACGCTCGCATTAAATTTAGTACCTTTGATGCCGATTTAAAAATATTGTCTATATGCTCGTGCCATTTACCATTGTTGCTTAAAGTTACACCTAAATGTTTGTGGTGTTCAGCAAAGGGTAACTGAATCCCATCAAAAAATAATACTGGATAGTTTTGTTCCCTAGTGGTGCTAAAGAACAGAGCTTCTGTCTTATTGGGATTAAAATTTACCAACCAACGTTTAGACCAATCGGATATTAACCTCAAATCATGATTCAGTATTCCCTCTAGATCTTGAATAGTTGATGTCGTTTGGGCCAATGAAGTGTCGTCAGCAAATAACCTAGTTATACTTAATAAATTGTCCGCTATATCATTAACATAAACGAGAAAAAATAAAGGTCCGAGGATCGATCCTTGTGGTACACCAGAGCTAATAGTTTCACTGTTTGATATGCTGGACCCTACTACTACATTTTGAGTCCTATTTGATAAATAATTTTCTATCCAGCTTAATAACATTCCAGTTATACCATTTTGTTTCAATTTAAATAACAAACCTTGATGCCAAACCCTGTCAAAAGCTTTAGAAATATCACAGAAGATCATGCACATAAATTGTTTTGAGACTAAGGTCTGGCATATTTGATGATAAATTTCTATCAGTTGATAAACACTAGAATGATTAGGTCTGAAGCCGCACTGGTTATAGTATATAAGGTTATTAAAAATCAAATGATTGTGAATATGTTTATAAATAACTCTTTCCATAACCTTACCTAAACAACTCAAAAGTGAAATTGGTCTATAGTTACTAGGAGTTTCGGCCGGACCCTTTTTAAATAGAGGAATAACATTAGCATTTTTCCATAATGAGGGAAATACTCCTTCTTGAAAGGATCTATTAAAAATGACAGATAATGGTTTAACAATATAATCCGCTGTTTCCTTTAACATTTTGTAACTGATACCATCAGGACCATTTGCTTTGTTAATATCAAGGTTTTTTAAAACATCACACATTTCAACTTCTGTTATGTGTATGATTTCCAGTGTTGCATTTGTTTTAAGTTCACGTGCAGGAAGAGTTGCATTGGAATCGTCAACGTTGGATATAGCAGAAAAATATGTATTTAGGCAATTTGCTTTTTCTATGTCAGTGACTGAGTATTTTGTATCTCCATTTGGAAGAGTTGTAATTAGAGGCGGAATGTTATGACTGACTTTATTTTGTTTTACATAATCCTTTACAAGCTTCCAATATTTTCGTTTATTTGTTTGTTGTGCGTCTACTAACGAGTCATCAATATTATTATAAAATCTTGTTTTAGCATGCTTTACATAATTGTTAACTTTGTTTCTCATTTTTTTAAACTCATTCCAACCATCTATACTCTTGGTCATTAACGCTTTTTTTCTTATTTTGTCTCTTGCTTTTATTAGTTTTCTCAATTCAGAATCAAACCAGGGTTTGTCATTGGGCCTTATTAAGATATTTTTATTTGGAATACATGTTTTCGCAAGTTTAAGAAAAGTGTTATTAAATTCTAGACAGCATTCATTTAGATCACCATTATTTAAAAAAGTCCAGTCAGTATTTGCAATCATATCATTTAACTGAGCAAAATTCGCTTTTTTATATATCCAAACATGTCGTTCATAGCAATTACTTAGATTATAACTAAAAGGCAAAATTGCATAATATTATGTTGCCCGATGGTCGCTTATTTCTTCAGGAATTAATATTACACCCGCATTTATAATGTTAAGATCTTGCGATAAGACAATCGGGTATATGGAAGTAGATGTATTTTCAGTCACTCTTGTAGGTTCGTTAATTACATTATTTAAATTATTTAACTCAAGTAAATCTCGTAATTTGCGGTTAGTATTATTCAATTGATCCTCATTTATATCTCCTAATAAAATGAAGTGGCGACATTGTTCACCTGCTCTTTCTATACCAATATTTAAATTTTCCCAGAACTGAACGTTTGAGTTTGGTCGTCTATTACACAAATAATTAAATCCTCGCCTTTATTTTTCACTCTTATCCATATATAATCTGGTATCAGTATTTCAAATTCGTTCAATCGTTCTGTGTGTACTTTTGAAGATGAGTATATCAATATTCCACCAGAGTGGGACGAAATATCATTACGATAAAACTGATTGTAGCCATCAATAGAAAGCGTTTCATCTATTACATTATTGTCTAGGTGAGTTTCAGTGAAACATAATATATCAAAGTCATTAAAATTATCTTTTATAAATTCTAGTTTATTTCGTATACTACGTATATTTAAGTGCATTATCCCCAAACTGTGATTTTGGTTAGCAGGTCCCGGATTTGATTCAATATCACCGCTTTTTAACAATATTAACTTTCTAAAGACACTTAGAGAAAATGAATACTCGCATTTTCCTATAAATGTTGAGATAAATTTAAGGCATATTCGCGTATCAAGTGTAACAGTCTCTGTCTCCCTTCTAATTATATAATTATCCATTAGGTAACAAACATACATTCAAACGGTGATTCCTGGGAAACAAATACTGACACACATCTATAATAAAAAACACGGGTTTTTCGAGATCGCACACGAGCAACGAGCAGCACAACAAGCACAATAGCACGAGAAACATAACCAGACTAGCAATATTATTCTCATTAAAATAACAACTGCATGAATGTATAGGTCTAAGGTGAAATGTCAAACAAGTTCCTAACTGATACGACATGTGGAATAAATTTTAATTCTACATTTTAAAATCCCATTATGTGCTATTCAATAGGAATTATAACGGACAGAGTGTTCAAACGTGAAGTTACTGCCTTATATTTCCTCAACTGAATAATACTTTAAGACATGTGTCCAGAATAACTGGTTTCAAAATATTTTATATGAATGCAATTCTTCATCATCATCATTTTCGTGAAAACCACCTCATTTCCATCAACATCGTTACTTGTGGTTATTAAGTGTTCTTAATCAATATACAAACAAACGATATTAAAGTTGTATCATTACCATGCTCTTATTTAAGATTCATAATCAGTATATACACAGAAGGTCTACAAGCTGTACGACTAATACAGCATTTCACCAATTCATCATCGTCATCATCAAATACATGTAGGATTGAGGAGAAAGCTACCTGCGTGTATGGTGACTCTTTCCTACATGTAGGATTTAGGAGAAAGCAAAATGCTTGTGTGTATTTTCTTTCCAATGTACATATATGAAGGATTGAGGAGAAAGGAACATGCTTGTATGCTCTTTCCAATGCACTTACATGTAGGATTGGGGAGAAAGCAACCTGCTTGTATGGTTACTCATTTCTATGTACATACATGTATGATAGAGGAAAAAGCAACATGCTTGTATTGTTTTTATTTCCTATGTGCATACATGTAAGATTGAGGGGTAAGCAACATGCTTGTATGCTCCTTCATATGTACATATATGTAGGATTGAAAAGAAAGAAACATGCGTGTATGCTCTTTCCTATGTACATAGATGTAGGATTGGGGAGAAAGCAACATGCGTGTATGCTCCTTCGTATGTACATACAAGTAGTATTGAGGAGAAATCAACATGCTTGTATGGTTACTCTTTCCAATGTACATACATGTAGGATTGAGGAGAAAGGAACATGCTTGTATGCTCCTTCCTATGTACATACATGAAGGATTGAGGAGAAAACAACATGCTTGTATGCTCCTGCCTATGTACATATATGTACGATTGAGGAGAAAGGAACATGCTTGTATGCTCTTTCCTATGCACATACATGTAGGATTGAGGAGAAAGCAACCAGATTGTATGGTTACTCTTTCCTATGTACATACATGTAGGATTGAGGTGAAAGCAACATGCTTGTATGGTTTTTATTTCCTATGTACATACATGTAAGATTGAGGGGAAAGCAACATGCTTTTATGCTCCTTCATATGTACATATATGTATGATTGAAAACAAAGGAACATGCGTGTATGCTCTTTCCTATGTACATAGATGTAGGATTGGGGAGAAAGCAACCTGCGTGTATGCTCCTGCATATGTACATACACGAAGGATTGAGGAGAAAACAAAATGCTTGTTTGCTCCTGACTATGTACATTAATGTAGGATTGAGCAGCAAGCAACATGCTTGTATGCTTCTTCCTATGTATATACGTGTAGGATTGAGGAGAAAGCATCATGCGTGTATGGTTACTCTTTCCTATGTAAATACATGTATGATTGAGGAGAAAGCAACCTGCGTGTATGTTTATTCTGTCCTATGTACATACATGTAGGATTGAGGAGAATGCAACCTGCTGGCATGGTTATTCTTTACTATGTACATACATGTAGGATTGATAAGAAAGCAACGTGCTTGTATGCTACTTCCTACGTACATACATGTATGATTGAGGAGAAAGCAACATGTGTATGCTCCTTCATATGTACATACAAGATTGAGGAGAACGCAACATGCCTGTATGCTCCTTCCTATGTACATACCTGTAATATTGAGGAAAAATCTTGTATGGTTACTCTTTCCAATGTACAAACATGTAGGATTGAGGAGAAAGGAACATGCTTGTATGCTCCTTCCTATGTACATACATGTAATATTGAGGAGAAAGCAACATGCTTGTATGGTCCTTCCTATGTACATTCATGTAGGATTGAGACGAAAGCAACATGCTTGTATGCTCCTTCCTATGTACGTACATTTAATATTGAGGAGAAAGCAACATGCATGTATGCTCCTTCCTATGTACATACATGTAGGATTGAGGTGATAGGAACATGTTTGTATCGTTGCTCCTTCCTATGTACATACATGTAGGATGGAGGAGAAAGCAACATGCTTGTATGCTCCTTCATATGTAGATACATGTAGGATTGAGGAGAAAGCAACGTGCATGTATGCTCCTTCCTATGTACATACATGTAGGATTGAGAAGAAAGCAACGTGCATGTATGCTCCTTCCTATGTACATACATGTAGGATTGAGAAGAAAGCAACCTGCTTGTATGGTTACTCTTTCCTATGTACATACATGTAGGATTGAGGTGAAAGCAACATTCTTGTATGGTTGCTCATTCCTATGTACATGTATGTAGGATGGAGGAGAAAGCAACATGCCTGTAGGCTCCTTCATATGTACATACATGTAGGATTGACGAGAAAGGAACATGATTGTATGGTTGCTCTTTCCTATGTACATAAATGTAGGATTGAGAAGAAAGCAACAAGCTTCTATGGTGGCTCTTTCCTATGTAAATACATGTAAGATTGAAGAGAAAGCAACATGTTTGTATGCTCCTTCCTATGTACATGCAAGAAGGATTGAGGAGCAAGCAACATGCTTGTATGCTTCTTCCTATGTACATACGTGTAGGATTAAGGAGAAAGTATCATGCGTGTATGGTTACTCTTTCCTATGTACATACATGTAGGATTGAGTAGAAAGGAACATGCTTGTATGCTCCTTCCTATGTACATACATGTAATATTAAGGAGAAATCAACATGCTTGTATGGTCCTTCCTATGTACATACATGTAGGATTGAGGAGAAAGCAACATGTTCGTATGGTTATTCTTTCCTATGTACATACATGTAGGATTGAGGAGAAAGCAACATGCTTGTATGTTCCTTCCTAAGTACATACATGTATGATTGAGGAGAAAGGAACATGTTTGTATGGAAACTCTTTCCTATGTACATAAATGTAGGATTGAGGAGAAAGCAACATGATTGTGTGGTTATTCTTTCCTATGTACATACATGTAGGAATGAGTAGAAAGGAACATGCTTGTATGCTCCTTCCTATGTACATACATGTAATATTAAGGAGAAAGAAACATGCTTGTATGGTTACTCTTTCCTATGTACATACATGTAGGATTGAGGTGAAAGGAACATGCTTGTATGGTTGCTCCTTCATATGTACACACATGTA
Organism: Archivesica marissinica; assembly: GCA_014843695.1. Taxonomy (NCBI): domain Eukaryota; kingdom Metazoa; phylum Mollusca; class Bivalvia; order Venerida; family Vesicomyidae; genus Archivesica; species Archivesica marissinica. The sequence continues at coordinate 65,260,912 of CM026386.1, forward strand.
GGAAGGAGGAGAAAGCAACATGCTTATATACTCCTTCATATGTAAATACATGTAGGATTGAGGAAAAAGAAACATGCTTGTATGCTCCTACCTATGTACATACATGTAGGATTGAGGAGAAATCTACCTGCGTGTATGGTGACTCTTTCCTATATTTATACATGTAGGATTGAGGAGAAAGGAACATCCTTGAATGCTCTTGCCTATGCACATACATGTAGGATTGAGGAGAAAGCAACCTGATTGTATGGTTACACTTTCCTATATACATACAAGTAGGATTGAGGAGAAATCAACATGCTTGTATGGTTTTTATTTCCTATGTACATACATGTAAGATTGAGGGGAAAGCAACATGCTTGTATACTCCTTCATATGTAAATATATGTAGGATTGAAAAGAGAGCAACATGCGTGTATGCTCTTTCCTATGTACATACATGTAGGATTGAGGAGAAAGCAACATGCCTGTATGCTCCTTCCTATGTACATACCTGTAGTATTGAGGAGAAATCAACATGCTTGTATGGTTACTCTTTCCAATGTACATACATGTAGGATTGACGAGAAAGGAACATGGTTGTATGCTCCGTCCTATTCATATACATGTAATATTGAGGAGAAATCAATATGCTTGTATGGTCCTTTCTATGTACATACATGTCGGATTGAGGAGAAAGCAACATGCTTGTATACTCCTTCCTATGTACATACATGTAGGATTGAGGAGAAAGAACCATGTTTGCATGGTTACTCTTTCCTATGTACATACATGTAGGATTTAGGAGAAAGCAACATGCTTGTATGGTTACTCTTTCATATTTACATACATGTAGGATTGAGGTGAAAGGAACCTGCTTGTATGGTTGCTCCTTCCTATGTACATACATGTAGGATGGAGGAGAAAGCAACATGCTTGTATGCTCCTTCATATGTACATACATGTAGGATTGAGGAGAAAGCAACATGCTTGTATGGTTACTCTTTCCTATGTACATTCATGTAGGATTGAGTAGAAAGGAACATGCTTGTATGCTCCTTCCTATGTACATACATGTAATATTAAGGAGAAAGAAACATGTTTGCATGGTTACTCTTTCCTATTTACATACATGTAGGATTGAGGTGAAAGAAACATGCTTGTATGATTGCTCCTTCCTATGTACACACATGTAGGATGGAGGAGAAAGCAACATGCTTGTATACTCCTTCATATGTAAATACATGTAGGATTGAGGAAAAAGCAAAGTGCTTGTGTGCTCCTTTCTACGTACGTACATGTAGGATTGAGACAAAACCACCTGCTTGTATGGTTATTCTTTCCTATGTACATACATGTAGGAATGATGAGAAAGCAACATGCTTGTATGCTCCTTCCTATGTACATACATGTAGGATAGAGGAGAAAGCAACATGCATGTATGCTCCTTCCTATGTACATACATGTAGGATTGAGGAGAAAGCAACATGTTCGTATGGTTATTCTTTCCTATGTACATACATGTAGGATTGAGGAGAAAGCAACATGCTTGTATGTTCCTTCCTAAGTACATACATGTAGGATTGAGGAGAAAGGAACATGTTTGTATGGATACTCTTTCCTATGTACATACATGTAGGATTGAGGAGAAAGCAACATGATTGTGTGGTTATTCTTTCCTATGTACATATATGTAGGAATGAGTAGAAAGGAACATGCTTGTATGCTCCTTCCTATGTACATACATGTAATATTAAGGAGAAAGAAACATGTTTGCATGGTTACTCTTTCCTATGTACATACATGTATGATTGAGAAGAAAGCAACCCGCTTGTATGGTTACTCTTTCCTATGTACATACATGTAGGATTGAGGTGAAAGGAACATGCTTGTATGGTTGCTCCTTCATATGTACACACATGTAGGTAGGAGGACAAAGCAACATGCTTGTATACTCCTTCATATGTAAATACATGTAGGATTGAGGAAAAAGTAACATGCTTGTATGCTCCTACCTATGTACATACATGTAGGATTGAGGAGAAATCTACTTGCGTGTATGGTGACTCTTTCCTATATTTATACATGTAGGATTGAGGAGAAAGGAACATCCTTGAATGCTCTTGCCTATGCACATACATGTAGGATTGAGGAGAAAGCAACCTGCTTGTATGGTTACTCTTTCCTATATACATACAAGTAGGATTGAGGAGAAATCAACATGCTTGTATGGTTTTTATTTCCTATGTACAAACATGTAAGATTGAGGGGAAAGCAACATGCTTGTATATTCCTTCATATGTAAATACATGTAGGATTGAGGAAAAAGCAAAGTGCTTGTGTGCTCCTTCCTACGTACGTACATGTAGGATTGAGACAAAACCACCTGCTTGTATGGTTATTCTTTCCTATGTACATACATGTAGGAATGATGAGAAAGCAACATGCTTGTATGCTCCTTCCTATGTACATACATGTAGGATTGAGGAGAAAGCAACATGCATGTATGCTCCTTCCTATGTACATACATGTAGGATTGAGGAGAGAGCAACATGCTTGCATCAAATGAGAAAGAAGTCGAACAGTTCATTAAAAAAGGGACAAATAAATCCTGTGAAATAGACCCAATTCCGACATGGCTACTGAAATCTTGTCTTAGTGAAATCCTACCAATAGTGACACAAATTGTAAATATTTCATTGGAAACAGGCAATGTACCAAAGTCATTCAAAATCTCCCGGGTAAGACCGTTGCTGAAAAAACCAAGCCTTGATCAAAACATTTTGAAGAACTACAAGCCCGTGTCAAACATGCCTTACGTCTCGAAGATTCTGGAAAAAGTAGTAAATAGTCGAATTGATGAACATTTGACAAGTAATAACTTACACGAGGTACATCATTCTGTGTACAGGAAGTTTCATTCCACAGAAACTGCCTTACTGAAAGTCAAAAACGATATACTCCAATCTCTGGATCAGAACAATGCTACAATCCTTGTGCTTTTGGACCTATCTGCTGCATTTGATACCATCGACCATAGAACACTTTTACAGCGTCTCGAATTTCATTTTGGACTTACTGGAAAACCTCTACAATGGATATCATCTTATCTTACCGACCGTTATCAAGCAGTATGCATCGATGGAAAACTATCCAACTCAGTGCTCATGAATTTCAGTGTTCCACAGGGGTCTGTTTTAGGCCCGAAATTTTACACTATGTATACCAAGCCTGTAGGAGCCATTTGTAAACACCATGGCCTGAACCATCACTTTTATGCTGACTATTCCCAGCTTTACTTTCATTCAAACCAACCGTTCAAGCTTCACAAGCAGAGACACTACTTCGAGTGGAAAACAGTATACAAGACATTGTTGCTTGGATGCATGCCAATATGTTAAAACTTAATACTGATAACACTGAAATGATTATGTTTTCTAGTCAGCGAAATTTTCAACACATTGAAAACATAAATGTGAAAGTAGGAGACTCAAATACAGAACCATCAACATGTGTGAGAAATCTAGGGGCTTTCTTAGACTCAAGAATGGATATGGACAAACATGTATATTCCGTGACAAAATCATGTTATGCGCAGATCCGGCGGATTGGACACATTCGGCAGTATTTAACAACAGAAGCCACGAAAACTCTCATGAACTCACTCGTTACATCCAGACTCGACTACTGTAATTCACTTTTGTACGGCGTGCCAAAAACCACTTCCAATAAATTACAAACTGTTCAAAACACAGCAGCTCACATCATAACCAGTACATCCCGTTTCAGTCATGTAACGCCCATTCTAAAAGAACTTCATTGGCTACCAGTTCAAGAAAGAATAAAGTATAAAATACTGACTCACATATATAAAGCATTGAATGGAGAAGCACCAATTTATATGAGAAACTTGCTTGGGGTTTATATACCAAGGAGAGACTTACGGTCTAAAAATGAAGCAGCTACTCTTGTGTTACCAAGAAGTCTGACTGTCACATACGGAGATAGAAATGCCATGACTGATGCCCCAAACCTTTGGAATTCTCTTCCATCAAATCTTAGAAGTGCAACAACAGTGTGTTCTTTCAAAAAGTCTTTGAATACACACCTTTTTAAATGTTCATATGGAACATAAATATCGAACTGTGTCTGTGCTCATTCAGGATTAAGACTGCAAATGAACACATTATATTTAATTATTACCTATATTTTAATTGTTATAATTTTAGATCCGAATACTTTATAGCATATTTAGAATCCATTGTAATTGTGTTTGCTATTTTTTGTCTTGTTTTATCTCATTGTATGTGGAAGTTTTTATCAATATGTGTGATATTTAGACTGTAAAGCGCTTTTGAACGTTTTATTATTAGATGAAAAGAGCGCTATATAAGTTTGGTATATAATAATTATAATAATTGTATGGTTGTTCTTTCCAATGTACATACATGTAGGATTGAGGAGAAAGGAACATGCTTGTATGCTCCTTCCTATGTACAAACATGAAGGATTGAGGAGAAAACAACATGCTTGTATGCTCCTTCCTATGTACATACATGTAGGATTGAGGAGCAAGCAACATGCTTGTATGCTTCTTCCTATGTATATACGTGTAGGATTGAGGAGAAAGCATCATGCGTGTATGGTTACTCTTTCCTATGTACATACATGTATGATTCAGGAGAAATCAACATGCATGTATACTCCTTCCTATATACATACATGTATGATTGAGGAGAAAGCAACATGCTTATATTCTTCTTCCTATGTACATACATGTAGGATTGAGGAGAAAGAAACATGCCTGTATGCTCGTTCCTATGTACCTACATGTAGGATTGAGGAGAAAGGAACATGCTTGTATGCTCCTTCCTATGTACATACATGTACTATTGAAGAGAAAGCAACATGCTTGTATGGTTACTTTTTCCTATGTACATGCATGTAGGATTGAGGAGAAAGGAACATGCTTGTATGCATGCTCCTTCCTATATACATACATGTATGATTGAGGATAAAGCTACCTGCTTGTATGGTTACTCTTTCCTATGTATATACGTGTAGGATTGAGGAGAAAGCAACATGCTTGTATGCTTACTCTTTCCTATGTACATACATGTCGGATTGAGGAGAAAGGAACTTGCTTGTATGCTCCCTCCTATGTACATACGTGTAGGATTTAGGAAAAAGCAACATGCTTGTATGTGTGTGTGTGCGAAGTCTGCGTTAATTTGTTAATTAACTAATTTCGATGTGCGGTGAAATCTGTCTTAAATATAAAGTCTTAATATTATTGTCTTTTTAAATAGCAAATATACCCTTTGATATCCTATAGCTCTAAATTATCCTGCCAACACATGATCTCTATATACAGGGTTGCCTATAGTCGTTAGATCGGATTGTTATGGGTTTCCCAGCTGACATGGTGTAATAAATATATGTTCAAAATGTCAGATAATACGATACGCAGGGCTCGGTGTCATCACTGAATATATACTTACACCTTTCCAGTCTTGTTATTGTATAGACCAGTTTTTATGACTTTGGCGCCGATTTCTTTGATATAATTATATATTAATTGAACTAATTATATAATTATGATATCTCTGTCTGTCTGTCTGTCTGTATGTCTGTCTGTCTGTCTGTCTGTCTGTCTGTCTGTATGTCTGTCTGTATGTCTGTCTGTCTGTCTCTGTCTATCTGTGTCTGTCTATCTGTCTGTCTGGCTGTCTGTCTGTCTGTATGTCTATCTGTCTGTCTGTCTGTCTGTCTGTATATCTGTCTGTATATCTGTCTGTCTGTCTGTCTGTCTGTCTGTTTGTCTGTCTGTTTGTCTGTCTGTCTGTCTGTCTGTATGTCTGTCTGTCTGTCTGTCTGTCTGTCTGTCTGTCTGTCTGTCTGTCTGTCTGTCTGTATGTCTGTCTGTCTGTCTGTCTGTCTGGTGAGTTTAATCAATGTTTGTGTATGGTTTCAGGAATCGACATTTAAAAGACAAAATATTGCTGGGTTGAGATTTTTCGCGAAAGTACATGTTAGCACGTGGGGACCTAGTGACACTGATCATCCACTGTACATAGGCCGATTCAACAACTGTACGCAACCCATGATGGACAGACCGAAATGGGTGTATATGCCATCAAGGGTACGCCAGGGCTCAGTTAAAACACATGTACTCACACCGTTACATGGGTATACAAGGTAATGTTGACAACTTAGTCTAGTAAAGCTACGCATCTAAATCACGTGGCCTAGTGAAGATACATATCTATATCACGTGGTCTAGTGAAGCTACATATCGATATCACGTGGCCTAGTGAAGCTACATATCTATATCACGTGGTCTAGTGAAGTAACATATCTATATCACGTGGTCTTGTGAAGCCATATATCTGTACCAGGTGGTCTTGTGAAGCCATATATCTATATCACGTGGCTCGGTGAAGCCATATATCTATATCACGTTGTCTGGTGAATCCATATATCTATATCACGTTGCATTGTGAAGCCATATATCTATACCACGTTGTCTAGTAAAGCCACATATCTATACCACATGGTCTTGTGAAGCCATATATCTGTACCACGTGGTCTGGTGAAGCCATATATATATATACAACCTGGTCTTGTGAAGCCATATATCTATATCACGTGGTCTAGTGAACCCATCTATATATATCACGTGGTCTTGTGAACATATATATCTATACCACGTGGTCTATTGAATCCACAAATCTATACCACGTGCTCTTTTGAAGCCATATATCTGTACCACGTGATCTGGTGAAGCCATATATATATACCAAGTGGTCTGATGAAGCCATTTATCAATATCACGTGGTATTGTGAAGCCATATATCTATATCACGTGGTCTGGTGAAGCCATACATCTTTAACCTCGTGATCTAGTGAAGCCACATAGCTATAACATGGTCTTGTAAACCATATATATACCACTTTGTCTTGTGAAGCCATATATCTATATCACTTGGTCTAGTGAAGCCACATAGCTATTCCACGTAGTCTGGTGAATCCATATTTATATATTATGTGGTCTGGTGAATCCATATATCTATATCACGTTGTCTTGTGAAGCCATATATCTATACTGCGTTGTATAATAAAGCCATATATCTATATCACTTGGTCTAGTGAAGCCACATAGCTATTCCACGTAGTCTGGTGAATCCATATTTATATATTATGTGGTCTGGTGAATCCATATATCTATATCACGTTGTCTTGTGAAGCCATATATCTATACTGCGTTGTATAATAAAGCCATATATCTATATCACTTGGTCTAGTGAAGCCACATAGCTATTCCACGTAGTCTGGTGAATCCATATTTATATATTATGTGGTCTGGTGAATCCATATATCTATATCACGTTGTCTTGTGAAGCCATATATCTATACTGCGTTGTATAATAAAGCCATATATCTATATCACGTGGGCTAGTAAAGCCACATATCTATATCATGTGGTCTAGTGAAACCACATATCAATACCATGTGGTATTGTGAAGACATATATCTATATCACGTGGTCTGGTGAAGCCATATATCTACATCACCTGGTCTTGTGAAGTCATATATCTATAGCACGTGGTCTATTGAAGCCACATATCTATACCACGTGGTCTAGTAAAGCAACATATCTATACCACGTAGTCTGGTGAATCCATATTTCTATACAACGTTGTCTAATAAAGCCATACATCTATACCACGTGGTCTGTTGAAGCCATATATATATATCACGTGGTCTAGTAATGCCACATATCTATACGACGTGGCCTAGTAATGCCACATATCTATACCACGTGGCGAAGTGAAGCCATATATCTACAACACGTGTATCTGGTGAAGCCATATATCTATACCACGTGGTCTAGTGAAGCCACATATCTATACAACGTGGTCTGCTGAAGCCATATATCTATATCACGTGGTCTGGAGAAAACATATATCTATACCACGTGGCCTGATGTAGCCCTATATCTATAGCACGTGGTCTAGTGAAGCACTATATATATATCACGTGGTCTATTGAAGCCATATGTCTATATCACGTGTGAAGCCATACACCTTTGCGACGTGGTCTAGTGAAGACACATATATATACAACGTGGTCTGGTGAAGCCATATATATATATCACGTGGTTTTTGAAGCCATTTATCTATAATACGTGGTCTGGTGAAGCTATATATCTATATCACATGGTCTTGTGAAGCCATATATATTTATACACCACGTTGTCTTGTGAAGCCATATATCTATATCACCTGGTCTAGTAAAGCCACATATCTATACAACGTCGTCTTTGGAAACCACATATCTATACGAAGTGTTCTAGTGAAGCCACATATCTATACCACGTGGTCTTGTGAAGATATATATCTGTTCTACGTGGTCTAGTGAAGCCATATATCTGTACCACGTGTTCTAGTGAAGCCATATGTCTATATCACATGGTCTGATGAATCCATATATCTATACTACGTTTTCTTGTGAAGCCACATATCTATAACATGCATGTTCTTGTGAAGCCATATATATATATATATATACAACGTTGTCTTGTGAAGTCATATATCTATATCACGTTGTCTAGTAAAGCCAAATATCTATATCACGTGGTCGTGTGAACCCATATATCTATACCACGTGGTCTAGTAAGGCCACATATCTATATCACATGGTCTATTGAAGCCATATATCTGTACCACATGGTCTGGTGAAGCCATATATATACCAATTGGTCTTGTGATGCCATATATCTATACCACGTTGTCTTGTGAAGCCATATATATATATCTCGTGGTCTGGTGAAGCCATATATCTATAGCACGTGGCCTAGTGAAGCCATATATCTATATCACGTGGTCTGATGAAGCCATATTTCTATATCACGTGATCTTGTGAAGCCATGTTTATATAGCACGTGGTCTAGTGAAGCCACATATCTATTCCACGTGGTCTACTGAAGCCACATATATATTCCACGTAGTCTGGTGAATCCATATTTCTATATCACGTGGTCTGGTGAATCCATATATATCTATCACGTTGTCTTGTGAAGCGATATATCTTTACCATGTTATCTAGTATAGCCACATATCTATACCACATGGTCTTGTGAAGCCATATATCTGTACCACGTGGTCTGGTGAAGCCATATATATATATATATATACAACCTGGTCTTGTGAAGCCATATATCTGTATCACGTGGTCTTGTGAACCCATATATCTATACCACGTGGTCTATTGAAGCCAAACATATATACCACGTGGTCTTTTGAAGCCATATATCTGTACCACGTGATATGGTGAAGCAAAATATATACACCAAATATATAACATGGTCTTGTGAATCCATATATATATATATACCATTTTGTCTTGTGAAGCCATACATCTATATCGCGTTGTCTGGTGAAACCATATATCTATATCACGTTGTCTAGTAAAGCCACATATCTATACCACGTGGTCTAGTGAAACCACATATATATACCACGTGGTCTGTTGAAGCCATATATCTACATCACGTGGTCTATTGAAGCCACATATCTATACCACGTGGTCTAGTGAAGCCCCATATGTAATCCAAGTAGTCTGGTGAATCCATATTTCTATATCACTTGGTCTGGTGAAGCCATATATATATATCACGTTGTCTTGTGAAGCCATATATATATACCACGTGGTCTAGTAAAGCCACATATATATAGCACATTGCCTAGTGAAGCCATATATCTACAACACATGGTCTGGTGAAGCCATATATCTATACCACGTGGTCTTGTGAAGCCACATATTTATAGCACGTGGTCTGGTGAAGCCATATATCTATATCACGTGGTCAAGTTAAGCCACATATCTATACAACGTCGTCTAGTGAAACCACATATCTATACCAAGTGTTCTAGTGAAGCCACATATCTATACCAAGTGGTCTAGTGAAGCCCTATATCTGTATCCCGTGGTCTAGTGGAGCCACATATCTATATCACGTGGTTTTGTGAAGCCATACTCCTTTGCCATTTGGTCTAGTGAAGCCACATATATATACAACGTGGTATTGTGAAGCCATATATATATCACGTGGTTTGTGAAGCCATTTATCTATACCACGTGGTCTGGTGAAGCCATATATCTATATCACATGGTATTGTGAAGCCATATATATATATACCACGTTGTCTTGTGAAGCCATATATCTATATCACATGGTCTTGTGAAGCCATATATCTATATCACGTGGTCAAGTAAAGCCACATATCTATACAACGCCGTCTAGTGAAGCCACATATCTATACCAAGTGTCCTAGTGAAGCCACCTATCTATACCACGTGGTCTTGTGAAGACATATATCTGTACTACGTGGTCTAATGAAGCCATATATCTGTACCACGTTGTCTAGTAAAGCCACATATCTATACCACATGGTCTTGTGAAGCCATATATCTATAACACGTGGTCTGGTGAAGCCATATATCTATATCACATGGTCTTGTGAACCCATCTATATATATCACGTGGTCGTGTGAACCCATATATTTATACCACGTGATCTAGTAAAGCCACATATCTATACCACCTGGTCTGTTGAAGCCATATATCTATATAACGTGGTCTGGATAAGCCATATATCTATACCACGTGGTCTTGTGAAGCCATATATCTATACCATATTGTCTAGTAAAGCCACATATCTATACAACATGGTCTTGTGAAGCCATATATATACACAACCTGGTCTGGTGAAGCCATGTATCTATATCACGTGGTCTGGTGAAGCCATATATCTATATCACGTGGTCCTGTGAAGCCATATATCTATATGACGTTGTCTGGTAAAGCCATATTTATATATCACGTGGTCGTGTGAACCCATATATCTATACCACGTGGTCTAGTAAAGCCACATATCTATACCACATGGTCTTGTGGAGCCATATATATATACCAAGTGGTCTGGTGAAGCCATTTATCTATATCATGTGGTCCTGTGAAGCCATATATCTATATCACGTGGTCTGGAGAATCCATATATCTATATCACGTGGTCTGGTGAATCAATATATCTATATCACGTCGTCTGGTGAAGCAACACATTTATACCACGTGATATAGTGAAGCCATATATCTATAACATGATCTTGTGAAGCCATATATATATACGACGTTGTCATGTGATGCCATATATATATATCATGTTGTCTAGTAAAGTCACATATCTATACCACGTGATCTAGTGAAACCACATATATATACCACATGGTCTTGTGAAATCATATATCTATATCACGTGATATTGTGAAGCCATATATCTATAGCACGTGGTCTAGTGAAGCCACATATCTATTCCACGTGGTCTAGTGAAGCCGCATATCTATTCCACGTAGTCTGGTGAATCCATATTTCTATATCACGTGGTCTTGTGAATCCATATATCTATATCACGTTGTCCTGTGAAGCCATATATCTATACAATGTTGTCTAGTTTAGCCACATTTCTAAACCATGGGGTCTGTTACCATATATCATTATTATGTGGTCTGGATAAGCCATATATTTATACCACGTGGTCTAGTAAAGCCACACATCTATACTACATGGTCTGGTGAAGCAATATATATATACCAAGTGGTCTGATGAAGCCATTTATCTATATCACATGGTCTGGTGAAGCCATATATTTATACCACGTGGTCTTGTGTAGCCATATAACTATACCATATTGTCTAGTAAAGCCACATATCAATACAACATGGTCTGGTGAAGCCATATATATATATATATACAACCTGGTCTTGTGAAGCCATATATCTATATTTCGTTGTCTGGTGAAGCCCAATATCTATTTCACGTGGTCGTGTGAACCCATACATCTATCCTCTAGAAAAGCCACATATCTATACCACATTGGCTTATAAAGCCATATATATATATGACGTGGTCTGGTGAGTACACACATCTATATCTCGTGATCTAGTAAAGCCACATATCTATACCACATGGTCTGGTGAAGCCATATATATATACCAAGTGGTCTGGTGAAGCCATTTATCTATATCATGTGGTCTAGTGAAACCACATATCTATACCACGTTGTTTTGTGAAGCCATATATCTATATCACGTGATCTGGTGAGGCCACACATCTATACCTCGTGATCTAGTGAAGCCACATATCTATAACATGGTCTTGTGAAGCCATATCTATATATATACCATGTTGTCTTGTGAAGCCATATATCTATATCACGTTGTCTGGTAAAGCCATATATATATATCACGTGGTCGTGTGAACCCATATATCTATACCACTTGGTCTAGTAAAGCCACATATCTATACCACATGGTATTGTGAAGCCATATATATATACCAAGTGGTCTGGTGAAGCCATTTATCTATATCTCATGGTCTGGTGAAGCCATATATCTTTACCACGTGGTCTTGTGAAGCCATATAACTATACCATATTGTCTAGTAAAGCCCCGTATCAATACCACATGGTCTGGTGAAGCCATATATCTGTACCACGTGTTCTGGTGAAGCCATATATCTGTACCAGGTGTTCTGGTGAAGCCATATATATATAACCTGGTCTGGTGAAGCCATTTATCTATATCACGTGGTCTGGAGAATCCATATATCTATATCACGTGGTCTGGTGAATCCATATATATATATCACGTTGTCTCGTGAAGCACCACATTTATACCACGTGATCTAGTGAAGCCATATATCTATAACATGATCTTATGAAGCCAAATATATATACCACGTTGTCTTGTGAAGACATATATATCTATATCACGTTGTCTAGTAAAGCCACATATCTATACCACGTGGTCTAGTGAAACCACATATCTATACCACATGGTCTTGTGAAGCCAGATATATATATATACCACGTTGTCTTGTGAAGCCATATATCTATATCACGTTGTCTGGTGAACCCATATATCTATACCACGTGGTCTAGTAAAGCCACATATCTATACCACATGGTCTTGTGAAGCCATATATCTGTACCACGTGGTTTGGTGAAGCCATATATATATACCAATTGGTCTGGTGAAGCCATTTATCTATATGACGTGGTCTGGTGAAGCCATATATCTATATAACATGGTCTTGTGAAGCCATATATCTATATCACGTTGTATGGTGAAGCCACACATCTACACCACGTGATCTAGTGAAGCCACATATCTATAACATGGTCTTGTGAAGCCATATATCTATATCACGTGGTATGGTGAAGCCACATTTCTATATCACGTGATCTCGTGAAGCCATATATCTATAGCATGTGGTCTGGTGAATCCATATATCTATATCAAGTTGTCTAGTATAGCCACATATCTATACCACATGGTCTTGTGAAGCCATATATCTGTACCACGTGGTCTTATGAAGCCAAATATATATACCAAGTGGTCTGGTGAAGCCATTTATCTAAATCACTTGCTCTGGTGAAGCCATATATCTATACAACGTGGTCTAGTAAAGCCACATATCTATACCACCTGGTCTAGTGAAACCACATATCTATGCCACGTTGTCTTGTGAAGCCATATATCTATATCATGTGGTCTGGTGAAGCCATATATCTATATCACTTGGTATACTGAAGCCATATATCTTTATCACGTGGTCTGGTGAACCATAGTTCTATATTACGTGTGCTTGTGAAGCCATATATCTATAACACGTGGTCTAGTGAAGCCACATATCTATTCCACGTAGTCTGGTGAATACATATTTCTATATCATGTGGTCTGGTGAAGCCATATATCTATACCACGTTGTCTAGTATAGCCACATATCTAAACTACGTGGTCTGTTGAAGCCATATATCTATATTATGTGGTCTGGATAAGCCATATATCTATACCACGTGGTCTTGTGAAGCCATATATCTGTACCACGTGGTCTGGTGAATCCATATATATATATACAACCTGGTCTTGTGAAGCCATATATCTATATGACGTGGTCTGGTGAAGCCACACATCTATATCTCGTGATCTAGTGAAGCCACATATATATAACATGGTTTTGTGAAGCCATACACATTTGCCACGTGGTCTAGTGAAGCCACATATCTATACAACGTGGTCTGGTGAAGCCATATTTCTATATCACGTGATCTTGTGAAGCCATATATCTATAGCACGTGATCTAGTGAAGCCACATATATATACAACGTGGTCTAGTGAAACCACATATATATACCACGTTGTTTTGTGAAGCCATATATCTATATCACGTGTTCTAGTGAAGCCATATATCTATATAACGTGGTCTGGTGAAGCCATATTTCTATATCACGTGATATTTTGAAGCCATATATCTATATCACGTGGTCTAGTGAAGCTACATATCTATTCCACGTGGTCTAGTGAAGCGATATACCTATACTACGTTATCTTGTGAAGCCATATATATATATAGCACGTGGTCTAGTAAAGCCATATATTTATACCACGTTGTCTTGTGAAGCCATATATCTATATCACGTGGTCTAGGAAAGCCACATATCTATACAACGTGGTCTAGTGAAACCACATATAGATACCAAGTGTTCTAGTGGAGCCACATATCTATACCATGCGGTCTTGTGAAGACATATATCTGTACCACGTGGTCTAGTGAAGCAAGTTATATATAGCACGTGGTCTGGTGAAGCCATATATCTATAGCACGTGGTATTGTGAAGCCATATATCTATACAATGTAGTCTGTTGAATCCATATATCTATATCACGTGGTTTGGTGAATCCATATATTTTTATCACATTGTCTTGTGAAGCCATATATCTATACCACGTTGTCTAGTAAATCCACATATCTATGCCACATGATGTTGTGAAGCCATATATCTGTACCACGTGGTCCATATATATATATATATATATACATACAGCCTGGTCTTTTGAGGCTATATATCTATATCACTTGATCTAGTAAAGCCACATATCTATACATGTTGGTCTAGTGAAGCCACATATATATACCACATGGTCTAGTGAAGCAATATATCTATACCACGTAATCTGGTGAATCCATATATCTATATCACGTGGTATGGTGAATCCATATATCTATATGAAGTTGTCTAGTAAAGTCACATATCTATACCACATGATCTTGTGAAGCCATATATCTGTACCACATGGTCCATATAATTATATATATATTCAACCTGGACTTGTGAAGCAATATATCTATATTACGTGGTCTGGTGAAGCCATATATCTATATTACGTTGTGTAGTATAGCCACATATCTATATCACGTGGTCTTGTGAAGCCAAATATCTATAACAAGGTCTTGTGAAGCCATATATATACCACATTGTGTTGTGAAGCCATATATCTATATCACGTGGTTTGGTGAAGCCATATATCTATATCACGTGGTCTAGTGAAGCCACATATATATTCCACGTGGTCTAGTGAAGCGATATATCTATATCACGTGGTCTGGTGAAGCTATATTTCTATATCACGTGATATTGTGAAGCCATATATCTATAGCACGTGGTCTAGTGAAGCCATATATCTATTACACAAGGTCTAGTGAAGACAAATATATATTCCACGTAGCCTGGTGAATCCATATTTCTATATCACGTGGTCTGGTAAATCCATATATCTATATCACGTTGTCTTGTGAAGCCATATATCTATATTACGTGGTCTAGTAAAGCCACATATCTATACAACGTGGTCTAGTGAAACCACATATCTATACGAAGTGTTCTAGTGGAGCCACATATCTATACCACGTGGTCTTGTGAAGAAATATATCTGTACCAGGTGGTCTTGTGAAGCCATATATATACCACGTTGTTTTGTGAAGCCATATATCTATATCACGTGGTCTAGTGAATCCATATATCTATATAACGTGTTCTGGTGAAGCCATATTTCTATATGACGTGATATTTTGAAGCCATATATCTATAGCACGTGGTCTAGTGAAGCTACATATCTATTCCACGTGGTCTAGTGAAGCGATATACCTATACTACTTTATCTTGTTAAGCCATATATATATATAGCACATGGTCTAGTAAAGCCATATATTTATACCACGTTGTCTTGTGAAGCCACATATCTATATCACGTGGTCTGGTAAAGCCACATATCTATACAACGTGGTCTAGTGAAACCACATATCTATACCAAGTGTTCTAGTGGAGCCACATATCTATACGACGTGGTCTTGTGAAGACATATATCTGTACCACGTGGTCTAGTGAAGCAATATATCTATAGCACGTGGTCTGGTGAAGCCATATATCTATACCATGTAGTCTGTTGAATCCATATATCTATATCACGTGGTTTGGTGAATCATATATTGTTATCACGTTGTCTTGAGAAGCCATATATCTATACTACGTTGTCTAGTAAATGCACATATCTATACCACATGATCTTGTGAAGCCATATATCTGTACCATGTGGTCCATATATATATATATATACAGCCTGGTCTTGTGAGGCAATATATATATATCATGTGTTCTAGTAAAGCCACATATCTATACATGTTGGTCTAGTGAAGCCACATATCTATACCACATGGTCTTGTGAAGCCATATATCTGTACCACGTGGTCTTGTGAAGCCATATATCTATATCACGTGGTCTGGTGAAGCCACACATCTATACCACGTGATCTAGTGAAGCCACATATATATAACATGGTCTTGTGAAGCCATATATATACCACGTTGTTTTGTGAAGACATATATCTATATCACGTGGTCTAGTAAAGCCACATATCTATACTACGTTGTCTAGTGAAACCACATATCTATACCACGTTGTCTTGTGAAGCCATATATCTATATAAAATGGTCTAGTGAAGCCATATATCTATATCACGTGGTCTAGTGAAGCCATATATCTATATCACGTGGTCTAGTGAAGCCATATATCTATATAACGTGGTCTGGTGAAGCCATATTTCTATATAACATGATCTTGTGAAGCCAAATATCTATAGCACGTGGTCTACTGAAGCTATATATCTATTCCACGTGGTCTAGTGAAGCCACATATCTATTCCACGTCGTCTGTTGAAGCCATATATCTATATGACGTGGTCTGGATAAGCCATATATCTATATCACTTGGTCTGATGAAGCCATATATCTATATCACGATGTCTAGTAAAGCCATATATCTGTACCACGTGGTATAGTGAAGCAATATATCTATATCACGTGGTCTGGTGAAGCCATATATCTATATCACGTGGTATTGTGAAGCCATATATCTATATCACGTTGTCTTGTGAACCCATACATCTATACCATGTGGTCTAGTAAAGCCACATATCTATACCATATGGTCTTGTGAAGCCATATATCTGTACCACGTGGTCAGGTGAAGCCATATATATATACCAAGTGATCTGGTGAAGCCATATATCTATATCACGTGGTCTTGTGAAGCCATTTATCTATATCATGTGGTCTGGTGAAGCCACACATTTATACCACGTGATTTAGTGAAGCCACATATCTATAACATGGTATTCTGAAGCCATATATATACCACGTTGTTTTGTGAAGACATATATCTATATCACGTGGTCTGGTGAAGCCATATATCTATATCACGTGGTCTAGTAAAGCCACATATCTATACTACGTTGTCTAGTGAAACCACATATCTATACCATGTTGTCTTGTGAAGCCATATATCTATATAAAATGGTATAGTGAAGCCATATATCTGTATCACGTGGTCTAGTGAAGCCATATATCTATAACACGTGGTCTAGTGAAGCCATATATCTATATAATGTGGTCTGGTGAAGCCATATTTCTATATCACATGATATTGTGAAGCCATATATCTATAGCACGTGGTCTAGTGACGCTACATATATATTCCACCTGGTCTAGTGAAGCCACATATCTATTCCATGTGGGATGTTGAAAACATATATCTATATTACGTGGTCTGGATAAGCCATATATCTATATCACTTGGTCTGATGAAGCCATATATCTATATCACGTTGTCTAGTAAAGCCACAAATCTATACCACATGGTCTAGTACAGCCACATATCTATACCACGTGGTCTGGTGAAGCGATATATCTATATCACGTCGTTTGTGAAGTCATTTATCAATACCATGTGGTCTGTTGAAGCCATATATCTATATCACGTCGTCTGGTGAAGCAACATATCTATATCACATGGTTTTGTGAAGCCATATATCTATACCCTGTGGTATAGTGAAGCCATATATATATACCACGTGGTCTATTGAAGCCACGTATCTATACCAGGCGGTATTATCAAGCCACATATCAATTGTGTATCCTGAACCCATTAAAACAAGAATATAATAACGATAAACTATAAAATGGTACTCATCTTCAATATCTTGAGTATTACAACAGGAGCGAATGATTAGAAATTGTGATTATTGTCTTAAATTTTAATTTTCCAATTATGGCAAAAAGAATTACTTCGAAAATACGGCCACAAACGAACCAGCTTCTGAAACAGTTCCATTTTTAAATTACCTACCTTTATCGGTATTGTTATAACAAAATCACAAACAACTCTGTAAAGTGTGGTTTACTAAAGTTAGTACTATGATTGTGTGTATGAATAATACTATTATTTTAAAAAACGCATATAGAGATTACGGTACGGATTCGAGCCCATACCGTGTCTCTTTATGTAAACGTTGGCAGTTTCCTACGGAGGTTGGTGCAGCAAGTACTTCTTAACTCACGAAACGTGTTGTTAGTTAAACTGGCTGTCTCTCAAATTGGCAACCGATTTAAATAAACTTCAATAAATAAAATTCTCGAAATTTGTTTAACTATTTAATATATACTTTCCTTCACTGCAAAGCAATACATTACCATGGTTTATATTACGAGACAAGGTACAGCATAGTGACAAATACTAAATTCAAGTAAAATTCACAGGCGCCATAATTACTCTGATAGGGACATGATATCATTTTTAAATATTTACTTGGATACGGCCTAAACTGTTTAGTGTGAAGCCTATGATTTATCAAAATGTTCTTAAAACAAACAAAAACATTTGGTTTTGAACCTGAAACCACTTGTCCAGACCCAAAACGTATGTGGTAAGATTAAGTAAGTTTTTTAATGGGCGCACCTGTCGACTATATTAGCCCCGCGATGTAACACATTTTACGCAATAATGATCCCCTGGCCAACTATGCAACACCTGTCTGCACCTATCTGGTATCTTACTCTAGCCCCATGGTTTTCGGAAATGGCGGACTCCTACCATTTAAATTGTATTAGCTTTGGACTAAGTTCATCACAGTTGGATCTGTAGTCCAGTGGTAACACGCTGGATTGGTAATTCAGGGATCGCAGGTTCGATCCCCCGTCTGAACCTAATAAAATTAACAGTCTTTCAGATGGGACGTTAAACCGAGGTCTCGTGTCGGTGCTTTACACTGTGCACGTAAAAGAACCAAAGGAGACTCTGGAATTGGTCTCTGTCTGTATCATTGCACTATCCTCCAAAAATCTAAAATGACTACTCTCTTAAGGAGGCGTCGCTCATATGGGCAACCGGTAGCGACGATAAATAAACGTAAAACACTAAGTTCATCGTATAGTTTCGGAACATTACATTTTCATTCTGCATTTGGTTTTTATTTCTCTCTCCGTTTAAATTAACTATTTTATTCTCAAATAACTGACACATCTTTTAGTATCTCGTATGTTTGTGATTTCATTGAGACAGGTACATTCAAGTATTGATTAATAAATTGGCCATGTCACATGTATCATACTATTGCAGTCAAATTAATTTGTTATGTACACCATAGACCACCATCAAGTATTTGTCTTGTTATTGACATATTGTATCAAATGATAGCTAAATAAATAATACTGCCAGTAGTTATGAAACATTAATGGATTCTTATTCTTTCTGCAGCATCATATAGTCTGCAACAGTAGCTATATCCTAGCCTGCGTTCCAGCCTGTCGATTTTTCGCGTTTTAACTTCTAGCCAAATGACGTTGATATGTTCAGAAACTCAATACGGCCCAATTAATAGTCTCGGTGTTAAAATATATTTATTTGACTGATCAGGCAAACTATATCGACACCTGTTCCCAGGCTAGCTATAGCCTTGCTATTTTATAATAAATTAATTTTAGCTCGATTGCGAAAGAAGTTCTTAGAACTTATAGTAATCACTCTCGATACCTCATTCCTGATGGAAGCCATCGCCACGAGGGAGAGAGAAGAAGCAGTGTGGAATTTAAATGCCTTGCCTAAGGGCACAATCGTAACGGCTACAGCTGGGGTCATATACGTCTCATTAAATTAGAACATCGCTATATATATATCTTTATTACCTCCACTGACGGTAGAGCTACACAAAAGCACATACAAGTGCAAAACATATAGACATTGAAATGACAAACATAAATGACATATATTGTAGTATATACATAAATGAAATAATTACATATTTATCATCAAGAACTATTCAGAGCTATTACATAATTATGTACGTATATTTCACAGGACGTTCTCCAATGCATCTTTGATAACCAGCAAAAAAAACCCTTGACGAAACGAAATACAAGAATTATTTAAGGAATCATGAACGAACAATTGTAATATGTATTGTGAAAACAATATTACAGAATGCATGTGAATTAAGTGTATGAAATACAATATATCAACGTTATTATGTACTTAATTACATAATGTTATTATATGCATTCAACAATGTAATTGCATATGTCCAGATACAGTCATTAGGAGAAACTCAGTTCTAAAGTAGTATTGAATGAAATGCTTTAACACTGGCTAATATTATTCTCTCCTTTGCATAATCAGAAACACCGTGTTGCTGTATCGAAAGTAACTCAAAGTTCTTAGAAAGTTCGTATGACTACACTATAGACTGCTTAATCATAGTCACTAAATAATTACTTTGAAGAGTCATGTTGACTACATGGAGGGGGAATTCGTTACTATACAATTGAAAGTGATATAGATATATAACGTCTGTGCATTACACTTATATGTATGCTATTTATGTTATTCATAATTTATAATAATTGTTTTTTATGTAATGTGTTGTAAATGTAATTGTTAATGTAATGTCAATATATATGTGAATCTCCCGAGAGGAGGAAATAAAGATTCAGTTCAGCATAACACATATACGGCAGTAACACAGTATCTTTTTGCATTTGGATATTTGCGACTAATTCGCCAGAGTAGACAAGGGCCCTGATTAGGGAATAAACTGTTACATAACCGCGGCGTTAATTCACTCTCTAAATTTATCATACATTTATTGTGTTCATATTGATATACATGTCTTTTGAGAACGGACTTCCACACACATTTTGTAGGGAATGAGGCACTTTCAAAATAGATATTCACGTAGTCTAATAGGTTGTACTTGTGGAGAAGACGGAAAATATCCGGTAAGAAGCCCAGGCTTTGTCTTTCACTACAGTTATTATATCGGACGAGTCTATTGGTAAAAATCTGTATACCCCAACAATATTAGAGGAAACATGACATCGGAAACCCCCCCCCTAGATGGTCTCAGTTGAAATTTGCATATGACTCCTTTACTGGTTATTATCACTTAAAGCAGAATTACATCGTATGACATAACATATATTTGAAAAATTCAAATTTTACGTATGGGTAGCAATGCTGCAACACATTCTTATATTATAATTAGTATACTTATGTTCAATTAGTAAACATTGTTTTTTTTGCAATAAAACAAACTCGAAACCGAAGGTAGGACTTTCCGAGTCGATCAGGTGCGTGACTTTGTTTACAATCGGAACCGGATGTACATTCGGGATGAATCGTCCGTCTTCGGCAATGATAAAAAAAATGTCGAGTTTTGCCGTCAGATTGAAGTATGAACGATTACAGTAAGTTGAAACGGCCTCAGTTATTATTGCAATGTATCTCAAATGATGTAAATGTGATTGGGTTTTAATTGGAAACCGTGCAAAATGCTTCATATGCCGAATAAGTATTAAATTAATGTGCAACCACTTCAGAAATTATCATTGGGGCGCACATGGGATATTTTTAACATTTTCATAAATCATTATAAAGAAAATATATCGTTTCTCACGATTGTTTTGCAGAATGTGAGCATCAAGTATGTGGATAATCTTATGTTTATTAATTAATAGCTTCGTGGGGGGGGGCGGAGGGTTTGCCTACATATCCTGTTTTTTATTTTAGCTCAATTGCGAAACAAGTTCTTAAACTTATATTAATCACTCTCGAGACCTCATTCCTGATGGAATCCATCGCCACGAGGGAGAGAGAAGAGGCAACGTGGAATTTAAATGCCTTGCATACGGGCATAATGTAACAGCTCCAGCAGGGGCTCGAACTCCGGACCTTTCGTCCGTGTGACAGCATCGCATTTGAAATTGAACGGTCCCAAGTGTCATTGAGCAAGGCACCGTACACACATGGCTTAGTACTGTTTAACCGCTTAAGTCGGCTAAGCCTGTCCAGGACAACATAATAGGCCCACAATGGGGTTTGACCTTAATGGAACATACATACAAATTGGTTTGTTTTGGAAAATGTCGCACTTGCCCGGGATTCATACATGGATTACCACTATAATATTACTAAGGCGACCATAGGTGAGAACTGTTTGTTGCCCGGTACCGAACCGAGTTGACCACAGCTGGCACAAGCTACATTGAATATATACAACATAAACGTGTACAAATGTGAATGCTTAAATTTTAAAGGAAGAATTAGAAAGAACAGAATTGCAATAAATGTAATTCAGTGGCAATCAATGATTTTCTGCCACTCATTCTAAATGCAAC
The DNA here is from genome assembly GCA_014843695.1 of Archivesica marissinica. Taxonomy (NCBI): domain Eukaryota; kingdom Metazoa; phylum Mollusca; class Bivalvia; order Venerida; family Vesicomyidae; genus Archivesica; species Archivesica marissinica. The sequence continues at coordinate 65,283,798 of CM026386.1, forward strand.
TACATGCAAATTGTACAAGACTTAGTATATACATATATTACATGTCGTCTATTGTTGCAACCGTATATAATAATGAACATGTATTATTTACTTTTCACAGCCATTATAGTGAAAAGACGGAGAAGAGCCTGGCAGGGAGGTACACGTACAGAGGGGTTGTTGTAGGGGTGGCAGAGAGGAAGTTTTAGGAGTAGAAGTATAAGAAGAGGTAATTATGAATGTTCCATTTATTTCGAAGAAAAACCTTGCAGGACCTAGACATGTTTTTCTGGGCAAGCTTGATCGACATAAGCGATTAACAAGTACTAAGCACTGTGTATGAGGGAGCCTTGCTCAATGACACTACATTTGTTCCGTGACCGAGTATCGAACCTGGTACCCTTCAGGCATTCTATTCTAAATCTGGCGCTCTACCATTGGTGTCACACAATTAAATACACATTCCAGCTTTATGTCTTATAACTAACATATCTTGAAATCTAAACCATCAAAACATCAGTAGCAACATAGCCTTTTGTTGTTTTTGCAATATCTTTGATGATGTTTGATTTGCAGACATACCTGGCTCTTATAATACAGTATTGTGCGCAAGATGTAGTCCTTTTAGAGGTACATTTGCCCATTCGGATGCGTATAAATGGTATAAAAGTGTTCATCACTGAATCATGGATGTCACACAGGGTCACGTCACACATACAGTGAGTGACGCACCATCACAATGAAGTCACATTGGAAACAAGAGAAGGATGTATTTGTTTAAAATGTTTTAATAAGATACTGTAGTTTTTTCTTAATGGGATTCTGTCTGTTTATATATGTACCTCATAGAATATTCATTACATTTACAGATTGTCATTGAGCACATGGGTGTTGAGAAGTTGCAGAATCTGGTACTCAATCTCCACAACCATAACCAGGACCTCTATGACCAGCTGTTAGTACACAATATTGGTGCAGGTGTGGACATTGCAATGAGATTGGGGCATACTTGAACAAATAGTGTGGATGTCTGCCCAGCAACTGCATTTCAATGCTCAAGGTAAGAATATATTCCAGTCATATATAGATTATCAGTCAAATATGACTGTGCCAATGCAAGTCATAAATGTTTGGATGATATTTGCATCACTTAAAGTGTTACAAATGGAAGGTGATTGTGTGTGTGTTTTATGGATATTTAGCATCGTTACCGGTTGCCCATATGAGCTACACCTCTTGAAGTAAGTTTAGTGGATTGTGCAATGATACATATATAGACGCATTCCAGTGTCCTCTGCCTCGTTTACGTACACGGTTTAGAGTGTTATCCAACATACTATGATGTGAATCATTTTAGTATGGTATAGTGGTGAGTTTAACCTGCGTGTTAACCACTGGACCGCTACATAATTGAAGTTGATTCTGATCACAAATTATTATTCATTTGTTTATAAGTAATCTCACGTGTATAGTTGGCTGTCCGATTGGCGCAGTGGTTAATGCGCTCGCTTCTCACAAATGCAACCCGAGTTCGATCATCCTCACACTTGGAAGTATGTGAGATGGTACGGTGGTCAACAGATCAGACAAGTGGGTTTTCTCCGGGTACTCCGGTTTCCTCCGACACGAATTACCACAAATACTATGTCATCCACTCCAACAAGTGTGATTAATAGAAGATGTTACAGCTTATTTCCCAATCATTGTTAAATAAATAATGTTTAAACTTAACCTCATACAGTTGTCACAGGTGAGCGATTCCATTGGACATCAGTGATATACCTCATCCCCCCTCCCTTATGTCATAATGTTAATTGACGAAACTTCAACATTTTAAAAATCATCTTTAATATCCGAAACCATAATTCTCAGATACTGTGGCTAGTGGATATGTGTACTAGCAGTGTTGCAACTATAACCATTCATTGGGCGACCTATTAAACTAGCTTTAAATAGAATAAAAATAGTGTATAGTGTAACGTATTGTTTATTTTAATGTCACCCCTATTGAAAGGGCCGAGGTTCGAATTTTCGACCTCCCGCTACATATGTGGACGGACGCCTTAACCTCTAGGCCACGGAGACTATGCAAACGTTCCAGATACTGTGTTTGTATAACCCTTTGAACTCTGGTGAGCACACTGAGGCCTTCAAAGGTTCATGGTGCTCTTGTTTAAATTAACTTGCATCCTACTATTCCTAGATATTATTAACCTCAAATGTCACTAATACATTCAGACTTTTATGATAATTTACTCTTGTTTCAGATTGAACGGTTGGTCCTAGACGGACAGGTTCTGACAGTGTCTTCGGTACTACATGGACATGTTGGGATGCAATGGAATATACATGGAAATGTTGGGACGCAATGGAACAAACTAATAACCAAATAAATTTGATATTATGGATCTCAATGAAATGAATTGCTGTTTAATCATCTGGAATAAAAATGCATTAAATGACAATTGTTCTCTTTCGTTTCTTTGTTTCAAATAACGTTTTAGTTTGAGGGGGAGATAAGTTACAGTCAGTAATCCTCGAATCATGTTGAGTCGGCACAGTTTGTTCTGTCCGTTTTTCTTCACTGCATAGTGTCTGGATATGATTGGCATTATCGCATATATATCCATACTACTTCGGTTCTTTCACAGCATAATGTGTCCAGTTGTTGTTATATTCTTCATAGCCTGTAAATAAAATACAATATCAATAATACTGGTACTAAACCAAGCTAGAACCAGTTTACCCTGACAAACCAGACAATGGTTAAAATTATCGTCAAACTACTGATCTGGCTTTGTACGAAGCAAATGTTGTGTAAATGAGTTATCACACAATTCAGTATTGTAAGCTGGCCTAGTTTTACACAATGATCCCATTTTAACTCGGAAGTTTATATGAAGCTATTGACAGAATGCTACATCCACTATCTGTCTGCAGCAGCCACTATATCTCCGTGGATGAGTATCCAAGGTAGTCAAGTCACCTGCTTCTCAATTCTACAGGTTCAGTTCCACTGGTGGTGTCCAATTATAGCAGGTTGGTGGTTTTACCAGGTGCATACAATACTGCTCAGAGGGCACCTGTATACATAAGCTGTTATGCTGTCGGTAATATACACATTTCAGAATGACCATAAAATCTAGATCTATAAAACTAGGGAATAGCACTTGGATTGCTTGTATTTGACAAAAGATTAGCATGACCCCGATTCGACATTGAAAGGTCACACGCATGGTATTGTTTATTTGACAGTTCATACGAGGTTTCCTACTATAGAAATCAATTGGAGTGGACCCGTCGCTGATCACACAAGACATTTGACCGAATTCACACAAATCATACACCAGCAAACATCCACAAAGTCTATCAACATATTTTTGAGATACCCTGTCCTCTGACAGACGTAGCTATAAACATTAGCACCCATTCCTATTACATGGTTAATTATTGATTGATGGAAAAAACAAATTACATTCTCCAAGTGATATGAACATTTCTTTAGGTGGTGGCATATTCACGACCCTTTGAGGAGGGTTATATAGTGTCCAAAGTATCGGTATACAGTCAATAGAATAAACTATTACATTGTCATTCAGGCATTATAAATTTATACCTGTTTATATAATAATAATAAATTAAATACGGTGTGAGAATCTGGTCTATTAAAATAAAATATTTAATATGCGACACAGCTGCTTTAGTGTAGATTCAATGTATTAATGAAGTTACCTTATGAATGATCTCTCTGTTATTCAATATTGTGGTGTTTGCGTCCTCGTTCATCATGTGGACACTCGAAAGTACCCTGATGCCTGACATGTCTTCAATAATACACAGTTCTGATCTAATTCTGCAACAAGAATGACACATACCCATAACAATTCTTAATTTTAGCTGGGTGAATTTCTTATCTAGTTAATGCAAATTGCTTGATTGCGAAACAAGTTATTTCATCATTAGTTTAATTGATCTCGCTGCCTCATCCCTTTTAATGGAACACATTGTCACGAGGAAGAGGCCGTGTTGATTTAAACGGCTTCACTACATACATCATTACTATGGTTCTGGTGGGGCGCAAACTCACACCATTATTGTATATTATTAAAACCTTTCAAATTAAATGTAAGGGGTATTGCATACATGTGGGTATGCAAACTCACAAAGTGAAATGGGTGTTAATTAGATTCCTGGCAAAACGAACAATAGATGCCTAGCAGACCATCTGTTACGGTACAAATATGTAAATTGCAGCTGTCCCTAAACAAAGACCCCCCCTGTTGAAGCAGGTTGTCAACCCTGCCCCCCCCCACCCTCGCCATATTAGAAAGGTGTATGATAAGTGGAGTAACATGTAGATGTGTTGCCAGAAAAAACCCCACCCAAAATGCAAACTGGTTTTGACGCCACCCCCGACAAAAGAACGTCCAAGGGGAGGGGGCTATTTTTACGAATAGCCTTTAGTGCATGAGAATCAGTAATAGAAATGTATGCAATGATTCGTAATAATTATGTATCAATCTTTGTTATGGCACAGTCTTTGATATTGCTAAACACCATTTTCCACTTTTCTCCTGCATCATGTATATATTACATTTAGAATGAATAGCGTATTAACTGTAAAAACAAATACATTCATTGTTACTTTGAATATCAAATGTATTCTAAGCACAAATAATTTGGTATTTACGAACATATATAGGCGATAAAGTAACTAGGCGATAAAGTAACTGTCTTCTTTCTCAAATATGTCTTGGTTTTATACCCCGTGGGGGGCCCCATAAATTATAACGATTGTTTGGCAACAGGTATGTCCAGTTTGTCCACTGGCATATACCATAGCGCTACAATGATTAAACAACTACTGGTAGTTATAAGATACATCGTTAGTGCTCAAAACTAAAATAATTCTGACAAAATAAAACATAGCAACACACCTTGCGCTTAGAAGTTTAGTAGATAATACGCGACGGCATTGGTGAATTTCAATGTCTTTGTCTTTCTAAATCCTCTCCATTTGCCCCACGTTGTCTGTTTTAATTGAATTACTTGATATGTCGATTCATAACCACTGTTGTATAGGTTCTCGCAAGGGGTTTGACATTAATGGGACAAATATAAAGTTCTGTCATGTTCAACGTGCTTGTCTACACCCGCTATTTCACGCATGCGCGTTGTGCGTGTTTACATTTTGGTTTGTTGATCAACAGTGCGTGTTGACGTTTCGGTGTTTGTAAACAATTCGCGTATACGACGGTTTAAATTTATTGGAATGTTATCGTTTCTGAGCGACTATTTCGATTTTTGTAAACACACACCCCTTAGTATTTATATTTTACACAAAACATCCTTTATTAGGATGTAATGCTGCTTTAATAATTAAATCACTGATAACATCTATGTTTCATTAAAATGCATAAATATAATCATTTATATTTTCAATTATAGGTTAACAGTCGATGCGAAGGTTGCAGCTAACCACCACTACCGGGCCTGTAGAGTAGAGTGGATGAGACACAAAAAAGAATCACATGTGGACAGCGATGGGAATTACCACTTTTACATGACAAACAAAACAAAATGCTATCATGATTTACATCGCAGTCCTTCGCCAATTATGAAGCTGGTTTCAAATGCTGTACAGGACAGAGTTCTCAATATTATAAAACATATTAGAATCTGACGGACGATTACTTTATTATTAAACACATAACAACTTTTCTGAATGGTCGCCTGGGGTTTTATAATATTTATTCTAACATGACTTGATACTTTGTTCCTATAAAAAACACACATCTACTGTTGATAATTCTGCAATAAAGCATTGGGTAGGGGGGCTCAAAAAACGTATTATTGGACGTAACTATGCACGGCTTTTAACGAATTGACATTGGAATTGAATACAGCAATTGAACAGGGTGTGTAGCGTTAATAGCCATGCGGCCATACATGTACTATAGTGATGATTGCTTGAGGATGATTTCAGTGCCACTAGAATTACAGAACATATACAATAGGGATAGATTGAAAGATCTGGCCATAAAACACTTTTAATTATTACAAAAAAACACACACAAAAACAATTAATAATTAATATAATACAATAATCAATATACGTTGGAAACGGAGCAAGTCAGTTAATAATGGTATGGGTTATTATACTAGAGAACGTAGAAAAAGCACACTTATAGGATAGAATTTAGATGAAAAACAATAACTATATATTAAGCCTTTCCTTCATAGAGATTTAGGTTAATATACTATTATATCTCCAAACAAACGACAGCCATTTAGCAATCACGCAGTGGATAATTAGTCGCCATATCTATCCCACCTCCATAGATGTTACTGGGACTACACGAGAGTCTGGTCTTTATCATGAATATTGGTTTGGCTACTACATTGTCAATGTATGTTGCATTGGTAATGGATTGAAGAGGTGCTTCTATAAAGCAAAGGGTTAAATACATAATTTTAAACATTTTGGAATATTTTTAGTTGTTCAGTTTTTGTTTTGTAATAAAGATGTGATATATCTTTGACGGAGTCCTTCGTATTTAGTTGTTTTGTAATAATAATCATAAAATGTAGGTGTGCGTTTTATATGTCCTCTAGTATATTAGGCATGTACTTGATTGTTTAAAAGCAAATGCAACACGTTCATAAACAATTAATATTCATAAGTCCTACCTACATTGGCTATCGATTAACACGTACCGATCTTTTATATATGTGAACATATATATTTATGTTATGTTATACACATGTGTATATTAATTGGAAATATAATCTTATATATATAGTGTTGGAACCTATGCGTGGCGTATTGTTATGCTCGCCGCAGATGTTTCCATTAACAGTCAAACCTGTGTTAAGCAGCCAACCATAGGAATCACATATTGGCTGTTAAGTACAGGTGGCTGCTTAATATATGTCACCTGCCTAATAAACCACATACTGGGTACTGGACATTGGCTGCGTAATACAGTTGAACCAGGTTCAATAACATTACATTGCGTATACCGATAGCCTAATGCAACTGCCACATGGCTGTTCCAGTAGACGAATATACGCAAGCAAATCGCTGGGAATGATTTTGCCACCGAAAAGTATACTGTTTAGGAGTAATTCAGCCTTCCGAATTAAATCATGAGGGTCATGATCATTCCTACAAAATATTGCCAACATATTGCAAGATGATGTTTGGAGAATTGTGTTATTTTTTGTCGGAAATTAAGTTACCATTTGCCGACGTTTGGATATACAAGAGGTTTTAAATCTAAAATAAAAGACTGTTCTTTCGGCAGACATATTGGATGACAACATTATCTGATTTTGAAAACAATTGCACCAGAGCGATTACCGTATTCGCTCAAAAATAAAATGTAGTCGGCAAAATGGTTCGTGATAAGATTGTTTTAGAATGTGTACTGTTTTAGACGACATACATCTTGGATTTCAGAAGAATTTTATTTTAACAACTTTGGAAAGGCTTCACCTAATGATCATACAAGTAACGTTTCTTGACCAATGGTTGATAAGTTAGCGAGAAAACGTTTCAAATCCCTCATACGATGTCGATATTTGGCATTTCGATGGCGATATTGGATGACATATTCATCAGATTTTGAATACAATCCGAGTGATCGCCTCGTCGATACATATTGTATTCACTCAAAGATCATATTTGACCCATACTTGACCTCTCGGGTCACGCTCATTTGTGATACCTGGGTCATCATTTGAACAACTTTAAAAGAGCATTGTACATCAAACATTCCTACCAAGATTAGTCAAAATCCGGATGGTGGTTCGTGAGAAGATCGTTAAAGAAATGTTGCTAATTTTAGACAACGGCCATCTTTGGTTACGTAATGACGTGAATTTAACAATTATATAATCCTCCACCTACCCAACTATCATGACCATAACCGGTGTTACTGAGAAGACGTTTGAAATGTCATAGGACAACGTTTTCTTAATAAAATAATTAGTTGTTGAATTTATATTGGTATATACCCTATACCATCCCGTTATCCTTTATTTATATGCCCTAATTCTGATTAACTGAGCACTTATCGCTTTGTATGTTGATGCTATGGAATAGTGCAATGATTGCACTAACCGGTATAACATCAACATACACAGACGTGTAAATGAATAAATACACATATCTCTGATATGTTATTCTGTTGTTTACAGGTTAGTCATACCATTTGTTTTTCTATATCTAGCATTTAGAAATATAAATAAAATAGAATACGTTTATACGGCCATATAATATGCTCTATAAACCACAGTTGTACATGCTATCTGTGAATAAGTGTATGATATGTATGTGGCACTTGCCGGTATAATATCAACTTACACATACGAATAAATGAATAAATACATATATCTCAGATATGTTATTATGTTGTTATATGGTTACTTACATTAAAGCAAGATCTGAAGAACCCCCCTTATAAATATCGTGCGTAGCATAGAAAGCCGGGCTCACTTCGTCAATGGCGCCCAATGATAGAGAGGGCATGGAGAAAGGAGATACAGTATGGTGCAACAAGGAGAAAGACTGAATATAGACATCAGTATGGAAACACGAATGCTAGAGAAGAGACTCAAGAAATTGAAAGGAGAAAAATACCAACAACCGAGGAATTGAATGCACGTAATGAATATGGAGAAATGCTGATGGGATATACATTTAATCAACGGAGATAATTTAGATTGACATAATATTTATAGTGAAAGGAATTTAGACAACACAGGATAATATTCGGCATGTCGATAATATCAGTAATTCGGAATTGAGATATGTATCAGTCTAATCAACATATCAACATATAGCTGATCAATTACCATTTATGCAGGGCACACTGTGGATGTAGGAAGTTATTTAACATATAAAAGGATAAAGGGACAATGGAATAGGGCGATATATATGGAGGACAAGACTGACTGTTCTCGGTTATATACTGAGGGTGATCTACAAAGTCGCGCTGGGGGTTCATAATCTAGTTTGAAGATAGTATGAATAATAAAACCCAATATTAATTCATCAACTAATTATTTTATTAAAACATGTTGCCCTATGACAAAAATGTTCACGGACGTCGGACAGACGCATTGCGGAAACAATACCTCACAAGCATGAGGTTTGTTACGGTAAGATAACAAATAGCTGACCGTTGTTCGCTATAGTCAGCTTCATATTTGTTGCAAGTTGTTCGGGTTACATGGGTAAATTACAGTTGAAAATGAACATACAATAAAACCCCTCTAACCCGGACCGGACAAATAGTCACAATGTCAGCTCTAGAGGGGGTTTCGGATTAGGTTTTTTATACTTAATATTAATATTTAATACATGTTATGTACATGGTGTACAGTACAACATATGAATACGAAAATAAAAGAAACATAAGTATACACTATTACAAATGAGACATGTACGTTTTATACTCAATTGTTGGTGGACATTAGAGCTAGCTGAATGTCCATCCGAGAACTAAGAATACAGTTGAGTTAACACTGTCACACGCTGAATACACTGTTATTCTGGTTACACTGAATACAAAATGTTAATCAAACATAATGAACGATTGTGTTTAGTGCATACACTGAAAACAAAACGTTTTAAATTTAGGGATGTCAACGAATACCCAAATATTCAAATATTCGCTGAAACGTCCGAATATTCGAATACTATTACAGTATTCGAATATTTGGGAGAAAAAAATATATTTGCAAAATTTAAATAAACTGTCATAAAATCAGATACGTCGTTGTTGTTTTCTATTCAAAATAATACCATACAAAGTTACAATACAAAAGAAATGCCAGAGGAGGTGTGAATCAACTATGTTGTGATCGCAACCACGACAGGTGTTAATTGACACTTGCCATGAAATTGGATAATTACAATAGGTTCTAAGGTAGGTAGTGTTTGAATTTTATTGTTTAATTTATAAACATGCTAATCTATATTACTGACTAAACCAATTCAATATTGCAAACTAATCTGTTTGCAAATTGTTGCTGCTGGGTAAATATCGGAGGTCTTTAATATGATTTTAAAATTGTTTTGCCGAGAAAATACCTTTGAAACATTACTGAAAGTTTGCAGCAACATTCACGCCCATATGTATTTAAATTTTTTAATTAACTGCTCAATATTAATCAATAGGGAGGTGGTAGATAAAAGATGTCGTTTGGTCCCAAAGATGCATGAGGCGAGGCGACAGGGTAAGTCATCCTGGATTGCTTACGACACACTGTACGTCGATGGCAAAGCGATCAGAGAGTAGGGGTACGATGGGGGTGATTTACGGATATTGTCATGGAACGTTAATGGACTTTCAGGATCAAAGAGGGATGACCCTGAGTTTGTGGATTATTTATCAAAATTTGACATTATTTTGATGTATGAAACGTGGACGAATGCTTCAAGTGATATTGATTTGACTGGTTATCGTTCCTTTAATTGTAACAGGAAATTCCAGCACAGGAATGCACAGGAATGCGAGAAGATGTAGTGGTGGTGTTGCTGTATTTTATCGCGAATCATTAGAAGATGGTATAGAGGTCGTTAAAACAAACAATGATTCTGTGATTTGGTTGAAGTTGGACCACACATTTTTTCACATTGACAATGACATTTACCTATGTGGTGTTTACATATGGCCAGAAGATTCTCCAGCCTATATTGTGGTAGATGTAGACTATTTTGAAATCCTTGAGGACGATATTGTCCAATTTAGTGAACTTGGTTCCGTATACGTTACCGGTGATTTCAATAGCCGGGTTGGTTCAAAGAATGATTTTATCATACATGACCAAAAAACTGATTTTATAGATGATGAAAATTATATTCCGGATGTGCCTCTCAGTCGGGCCTCACTAGACACTAAAAGTAACTCTTTTGGTATTAAATTGATTGATTTGTGTAAGGCTCTGGCTATTCCTATAGTTAACGGTCGATTATATAACGATTTCAATACTGGTGCATTTACCTTTGTATCGAATAACGGTACTTCGGTAATTGACTACCTGCTCACAAAAGAATGCAACTTTTCGAACATTACAGATTTTTCAATTGAAAGTGTTAACGAATCATGCACCTTTAAGCTTTTCATTTCGTTGTAACTACAACTCAGCACAGTCGGACGAATTTATCGAAATTAAATACCAATGGAATGTAAATCATAGGGAAACTTTACGCAACGCTCTATTGACTAAATCTGTATTGTTCGAAAACTTAACATCCAATATTGATACATCATGTTCACAGTCTATTGATAATGTAGTTAATGATTTTACATCGATTATACGAGACGTTGCGGACCCATTGTGTGAGAAATGTATATTTCACTCAAATAAATGTTCTTTTAAACCTTCATCTTGCGTAAAACATGCTGGTTTGACATTGAATGTGAGCAGTCTAAACAGCGATACTTAGAGTCATTACGTGTTTTTAATCGCTATAAATCGGAGTTAAGTAGGCAACATTTTTGCGACTGCAAAAAGAAGCATAAGCTGTTATTACGTAAGAAAAAGAGAATGTTTGAACTTAAGAGATTATATGACCTAGAAAATTTAAAGCATAGTAAACCAAGGGATTTTTGGAAACATTTTAGAAAAAATAAAGATAATAATGCAAAGTCAATCTCTTTGAATGAATTTCATGAATATTTCTCGAACCTAGAGAATGACATTTTTCGCAGCGAACACGACAAATCTGAGTGTTTCTGTGAACAACATGATTTTGATAGCAATGACCATCTTAACGAAGAACTTGATTATTCAGTCAGTCAGGAAGAAATTTTATCAGCTATTAAAAAATTAAAATCTCAAAAAGATTGTTTGCTAAACGAGTACTTTATAGAATGTGGCGATATTTTATTGCCTTATTTATGTAGACTATTTAATGCGGTGTTAGATTATGGCTGTTTCCCTGAGGTTTGGGCTAATGGCATCATTATACCTCTTTTTAAGAAGGGTGACCGTAAAGATGTTAGTAATTATCGAGGTATCACTCTCCTCAGTTGCTTGTCTAAATTATATACAACGATTTTAAACCAAAGAATTATGTCCTATTGTGATAAGTATAACCATGTATCTGATGCCCAGTTTGGTTTTCGCAAAGGCAGCTCAACTACTGATGCTACGTTTTCTTTAATGTCCGTTGTTCAACATTATTTGAATAACAATAAGCGTTTATACGTTGCATACGTTGACCTCAAACGCTGTTTTGACGGCATATACCGTAACGCGCTGTGGTATAAACTTTTTAACACTAATATTAGTGGCAAGTTATTGCGCATTATAAGAAATATGTATAGTCATGTAAAATCTTGTGTTAAACATTGTAATAGTTTTTCTGACTTCTTTGAATACTCGATTGGGTTACGTCAAGGGGAAGTAATTTCGCCCGTTTTAGTGTCCCTATTCCTAGAAGATGTAGAGCTATATTTGCAGGGAGATGTTAACTCAGGATTATTAATTGATGATATTATATTAACTCTGTTACTTTTCGCGGATGACATGGTGTTATTTGGTCAATCACCTGAGGACTTACAGAATAGTTTAAATTTGCTCCATTCTTATTGTAACACATGGGGTCTAGAGGTAAATGAGACAAAGACGAAAATCATGGTTTTTAGAAAGCGGGGTGGTTTAAAAGGTAACGAATGTTGGTCATAAAATGGTGTTGATATAGACGTAGTGGATAGTTTTAACTATTTGGGAACAATTTTTAAACATACTGGTAATTTTGCGCTGAATAACGAGCATTTAATTGGTAAATCACTTAAGGCTTTAAACGTGCTATTACATAATTGTAAAAAGGTTCCTTTAAAACCAGGTACTCTTTGTCAGTTATTTGATTCGTTTGTGGGATCTATTCTTAACTATTCATCTGAAATATGGGGCTTTACTAAATCCAAAGATATTGAACGGGTTCACCTAAAATTCTGCAAACGTATATTAAATGTTAGAAAAAGTACTTGTTCTGCTGGGGTTTATGGTGAACTCGCTCATTATCCTCTTTTTATCAGTCGCTATTGTAAGATTATTAAGTATTGGTGCAAATTGGTAGACACCAACAATATTTTACTTAGCAAATTGTATGATCAGGGAGTGTCTGATTGTCACTTAGGTCATACAAATTGGGTCTCAAATGTTAAGGCCCTACTAGATCAGTATGGGTTTTCACATGTATTCATGGATCCTCATAGTGTCTCTTTAAAGTAATTTCCTTTTATTTTCAAACAGCGTGCTATTGATGTTTATTTACAGGAATGGTATGGTACCGTCGATCGTAGTTCTGCACTTACAGACTATAAATGTTTTAAACATTGTTTTTCTTACGAGCGTTACCTGGATTATTTACCTTATGTATCACGTTGTGTTTTTACCAAATTTAGAATAGCCGGTCATTCTCTCCGTGTCCAAATGGGTCGATATGGCAGGAATCAAATTCCAAGGAACGAGAGGTATTGTTTATATTGTGGATCGAGAGATATCGAACATATTTATCATTTTATTTGTATATGTCCATGTTATAAGAACCTACGTAAACAATTTATTGATGCACACTATTGCAATAGACCTTCTGTTTTCAAATTTAATAATCTTATGAGTTCCGATAATAATACCACTATACATAATTTAGCCAAATTTATAAAATTGTCTTTAGTTATTAGAAATAATATAAATGTGTAATTGCCAATATTTTATTTATCACTCTCACTTATATTTATTTGTCACGTGATCATTAAATATATATATGTTATTACTAGTTTTGTTAAGACGATGTATGTATGTATGTACAAGTCTGCCAAAATAAACTTCTGTTCTGTTCTGTTCTGTTCAATATTACCAAAAGTGCTATTTAAATTTTTTGGACACTTAAACATTTGTTTTTTGAAAGTAACAAAGCTAAATCACTGATATGCGAAGAGCAAAATATCATCGATAAAATAACTACCAAGTTTAAGAGTAAATCGCGCACACTCGTAAACTATGATACTATGGTACTTGGAGTCTGCGATGCGAAGCTGTACAGACTAATAAACACGGTCATATTAGAAACAAAGTGCATTATTTGGACATATCGAAATACATGTAAGCACTCGGCTATGATTCCAAAGATAAATCAATTTATATACATGCTGAACTATAACTTAAAATTTGAATTGAAGGATAAAATAAATCAAAACTTACTTTCCAAATGGTATAGATGTAAACTTTTGGAATATGTAATACTTCCATTCGTCATTTATATTTCGTTTCGCATTTAAGGTAGCATAATGTGGCGAACAAGGGACCAACATGTTGAGCATACACTGATAATTATGTTGTTTTAAAATATAAAGTACATAGTTGTTATATACTTCATGTGAACGTGAACTATTTGTTAAAAATTGTATGTATTATTGTTAATAAAAACATGAGAATTAAAAGTATGATTTTTATGGTGTCCTCATTAAATGGTAATGCTTAATTTATGATATATCGTCAAAAACTAGAAATTAATAATGCATGCTCAGTCACACGTTTGGAAATACTTCACTCGCTCTGAGAATAAGAAAACTGCTAGGTGTAATTTGTGCAAAATGGACTAACATATTCGGCTACAACATCAAATCTGAATAACCACTTGAAAAACAAACACCCTTCAACGGAAAGCAGTTTATATGACTTCATTTGTGAAAACTCCCAGGAAATTTACCGCTAGTGAGAGCGAGCATATTACTCAGACAATAGCGGATATGATTGTTAGCGATTACTTGCCTCTACGTTTCGTTGAATGAGATAGATTTCGTCACCTAATGGAAATTATTGCTCCGGAATTTAAAGTGCCATGTCGAAATACTATTCGTGCTCGCATTGTGAAACGGTACGACAACGAGAAGGACATTCTCAGAAAAGAACTAGATTACAGTTCGTCATCATCCATCACCACAGATACTTGGACATCAAATGCCACAGAAAGCTACATAATGGTCACCGAGCACCACATTACCAATGACTGGGAAATGAAGGCCAATGTACTGATGACTAGGGCTATGCCAGAAAGACACTCTGTGGAGAACCTCGCCAATACGTTAAAGGACTGTGTGACGGAGTTTAATCTGGATGGGAAAGTGGAAACGTGTGTCCACGATAATGCTAGGAACATTGTGAGTGCTTGTGAAAAGTGTGATGAGTGGGGAGATTTATCTTCCCGACCGAACATTCTAATACCAAAATCGCTATTCGTTGCCATCCCTATTTAAATTAATGTAGTCATTCCTCCATTCTTTAATTGGTTGGTGTTAATTAATTAATATCCAATTGTGTTCCATAATGGAACACAAACCCCAATCAAGAACAATCAACTTTATCACAAATGTACATCAAAGCGATAGGCTAAATCCACGTAAACGGAAGGGAAGCTAAACACAACTAAACGGAAGGGAATGAACAAGAGGTAAATATTTATTATTGCATAACCTATATGAAAGAGTTTGTGTATTCTAGCCTATTATTGATACATAGGTGAGTCAGTGGTGACCATACTTTCTTTACATACCCTCGCAAAACCAGACCCTAGAGTAACACGTTTTGGAAACTTCAGATCAAATATTAACTTCACACCCCTTCAGGCAATAGAGAACATTGAAAATGGGGACAACATATAATGATCAATCTGAGCCAGTTTGCCAGTGGTATCACGCTGGACTGGTAATCCAGGGATAGCAGGTTCGATCCCCCGTCTGACCCTAATAAAATTAACAGTCTTTCAGATGGGACGTTAAACCGAGGTCTCGTGTCGGTGCTGTACATCGTGCACGTAAACTAACCCGAGGAAACTCTGGAATGGGTCTCTGTCTGTATCATTGCACTATCCTCCACAAATAAAAAAAATACTAATCTTTTCAGGAGGCGTCGCTGATATGGGCAACCGGTATCGACGATAAATAAATGTAAAACACACAACATTTCAAAAAAAAGAATTGATTGACACAATCAGTCAAACAATAGACTTTTTGGCTTTAGACAACTCTTACATTTACAGTAAATGAACAAGAGATGTGTCAACTCAGTGCAATACCGCATATTTCAGTGTCACAGTATTTCAAATGACATACATTGCAAGTTTACACTGGTTTCAGCTTAACTATATTCATGACATTAATTTCGACATTAATACAGTTTGGAAAACAGCTGCCATACAAGCTAAACATTTAAAACCAAATGTTCTTGGTATTGATAATACATAATATGTACTGTAAATCCGGTATTATTCGAGTTGCTTTATTTTCGTTTATCAGAGTATCGCTAATTAATTAAGTATGAATCGATATATTATTATTAATGACTATGGTTTATCCTATAGTCGCGGTTATCAGGTGTGTCAATACGTGTTCCCGAAGTAGACGTGTGGTACCTTGTGTAAGTATCACTTTTTTGTTGTTGATAATATACATTTAGTTTTTAAGGACGGTGTATTAGATTCATTTTATTGGTTGAATAATATATATTCATTCAGCCAGACAGACCGTCAGCTATCCATGCATTCATTCATCCAGGCAGTCAGTTACCGATACATTTATTCCCATATATTTCAATATTTACAGGAAAATACACCAAGTACATAAACACAGCAAAATACTCATTCATTGCAGATAATAGACTGGACAAACAGCATTTTGTCCAGAGGCAAGATTGAGAACGCCATCCCGTTTGTCATATGAGGCACTTTCACACCGGTTCTTGAAGCTGAAAGAGTATGATAATCTACCATCCAGAAGTCAATATTTGGACGGCTTAGATAATGGTCAAGGTATACAGGGAACTATGGAATTGAATACTGCTGTCTGGCATAAAGACTGATACACAGTGTGTAACCAACAGAAAGCTGACAGGGCAATGCAAAGAAAGTCATTACTTGACGAAAGTGATGAATCTCCCTCAGTGAAAAGAAATTTACGCAGAAGTGTAGATGCCAGTAGATCTACCATGTATGTGCATGTATGTGCATGCATGTGCATGTATGTGCATTTTCTGCGATCAGTCAGACGGCGAATTGCACAAAGTCGAGACACTAGAAGTAGATGAGAAAGTTAGAACTATAGCAACTGAAACTATGGACACTGGTATTTTGGAAAACTAGCAGATGGGGACATGGCAGCTAGGATGCTCTTTACCATTATTCCTGTTTGTGTGATTACTACAGGAAATATAGACACAAGTAATGAGTCCCATGACAGAGGTAACACGTATGAAAATAATACTTCAAGTGCTTTTGCTGAGTTAATAACCTACATTGAAAATTACGAATGTGTTCATGGGGATGTTCCAGTATTCAAGCAAAGTGACCTTGCCAAACTCTATGCTGATAGATTAATTGAGCTTAGGTGTGAAATTGATTATAGGCTACATTCTGGACAGTTGAAAGATAACATTATATATTGTGTACCAAGTTTAAAAGAATGTAAAAGTGGACATACTATTTTGCTATCATTTGACATTTACATAGGAAACTCGCTATTGAATACTTCGCAGTCTGTGTCAAGAAATGATATGGTAAGATTATTACGAGCTGCTACCATTGCGAGAAAAGATATTTTTCCTCAAGTTGCAAGTTCAATGTATCCCTAGACGATAATAGTTACCTCAATTTGTCGAGTTAATAGTGTGAACAGACACAGAAAAGATAAGTCAACTTCTACGATAAAGCATAATCCTGAGAGAGAAACAAGTTTACCACTCTACATTGGACTAGTAGTTCATGCTAACACTAGAAAACAGGAACTTGTTATTATTCTGTTAAACAGAGGGTGTCTTACAAGCGAGTGATAGAAGTATCAGAGGACATTGCAGCTGCAGGTCTGAAATACTACGATGAGTTGTATGTTCGTCATATTTGAAGCATGGGCTCTATACCACGGATAATCTTGATAATAGATCATAATCCTACATCGTTAACCTATGCAGATTCCTTCCACGGCACAGCCATTTCTGTGACAGAGCATGTCATGGCTGGTGAAGAAGATACTACATTTACAACGTTGAATATGGACGTAGAGAAAAGTCATGATTTGACTATTCCAGATAAGTATACAGAAGTGAACGCCAATACAATGAGGACCAACACACCGCAACCTCCAACAATGCATACGTGTACACTAATTGATAGTACAAGCACAGACATTATAAAAGCATCACAAAACAAATGGTTGATGCAAGTTTCTAAAATTCATGAGAATGAAACATACACCAAAATAGACATCGTATCCTGTGCAGCATTATTTGCTGCTAAACACCACAATCGACCAGCCACTGTATATGTTGGCAAAGAAGATGCAGTGGTTATGGCCTGAACTATTTGGAAAGCAGACACATGTAGTTATGATGGGTGGACTCCATATCGAGATGGCGTTTTTGAAAGCGATCGGTGACTGGCTAGAAGATAGTGGCTGGATTGCAGCTTTAAAAGCAGCCAACATTATCACACCGGGAAGGGCTGACACAATGTATAGAAAGGTGGATATGTTGGAAGGGAGCAGTGGATACTCCAAGTGATGGCAGCAACCATGCATATATTGAAACAGCAAGCGTACGAGTCATACATAGAGAACTCGGTATTTGGTCAAGTCATGTCATTTGATATCTGGGTAATGTCATGTTCTACACAATACACGCAACTTAAATTTTGGGAACAATGTCTTCAGATGGAATTTCTGTTGTTCTGTGTCCTGCAAGCCCAAAGACAAGCAGACTTTAAATTATATGTAGAAACATTGCATGAGATCATGTAATGGCTGTTTGTTCTAGAACATGTCCACTATGCCAGGTGGATGTTGAAAGTATATTTAATGGATATGGTTAATCTTATAATACATACTACTAATCTGTCCACATACAAGGCTGTTGTAGACAGTGCGTTTGTTACCCAAACATCCAGAAGAACATTCTCCACCATTGCCGATGACCAAGTACACGAACAGCAAAATGCTATTTTGAAAGGCGATAGGGGATCATTGGTACAAAGATACAGTGTATCAGCTACAGTAATTGCCAGAATTCTGACTGAAGTACTTACCAGACTAGAACTAAATGTTCTGATCACCATCACCAAACAGCCAGCACACGGAAAATGTTCTTTCAGAATGATATGGCCTTTACAGTAGAAATGTAAAATATGGGAAATCCTTTTCTTGAAGAAAGTCATGTTCTAATAGCATTATATTATGTAAGTAATACTAGACAAAGAAGGCATCAACTTTGTTATGACAGCGGAATCTACAGGAAAGGAACAGTTTGACCGACCAAAACAGAGATGGTGACCTTGAACACTTATTTGAACACGAGAATCACGATTGGCCCCCTGTCCTTGCTGATTACAATGAGATGAATAGAACAAACAAAGCTGACTTGCTTGAACCACTCGAGAAATAGTATGAACAATCAGATGACCAGCCAAACGTAACATGTAGAATAATTGATGGTGCCGCGACTGTACAATCTCTTGATTCAACTTTATGTATAATTATTTGAATAATAAAAATGCAGTCAATTATAATAACCTCGTAATACAAATACTTATGGTATCTTGGGATATGAATAAACTCGAATACAATAGTGAACATGTGTTTCTTGTGAAACATGAGATCCTTAAGTATATATGTAGTCGAGTAGTGTGGCAGATCCTTAGGTTAGTATATACAACTCGACTACAGCAACATAAATTGACGGTAAAAATGTAATATACACTGGGATTATTTCTCGAACGTTACTTAGCACACACAGATATACTAATCACAAGAAACACATGTTAAATACCCTATGACATACTCTACTTATGTATTCAACCTATCTTCAAAAAAGGAGAAAAGTATAAAGCTAGTAATTACAGACTTGTGTCCTTAATTTGTGGGTTTCATACATTACCTATCACAAGTCTATACAGCGGGGCCAAGTGGATGTCGCCCATAATGGATTTTAGTAAGGCGTTTGATGTGGTACATCATGGTAGATTACAGCATAAGCTAGCTCACTGTGGCATTGGGGGTAGTGCTCTTTCTTGGGTGAAAGCTTTCTTAGGTCATAGAACGCAACAAGTTGTTGTTGATAGGGCGACACCTACTTCGGTATCTGTACTATCCCCCAAGGGTCGGTGTTGGGGCCTCTTCTGTTTCTGCTCTACATAATTGACCGTACAGCAACTGAAATGTTCCATGTTAGACTCTTTGCTGATGACTGCGTTATTTATAGAGACATTCATTCTGCCCATGACACCATGCATTACATTATGAGCTAGACAAGCTAGCAGAATAGGAGCAGAAATGGAAGATGGGCTTCAAC
This sequence comes from Archivesica marissinica, assembly GCA_014843695.1. Taxonomy (NCBI): domain Eukaryota; kingdom Metazoa; phylum Mollusca; class Bivalvia; order Venerida; family Vesicomyidae; genus Archivesica; species Archivesica marissinica. The sequence continues at coordinate 65,304,129 of CM026386.1, forward strand.
ATCAGTAAATGCCATATCATGCATGTCACAAGATCACAATAAAAGATCACAACAGTATATACCCTGCACAAAAACAAACCTTATCTACCATATCCCAAGCAACCTATCTTGGTATAGAAATTTCATCCAATCTCTCATGGACTCCGCACATAAATAAAATAATCAGTAAATCCAGCCAGAGCTTAAGCTTCTTGAAACGGAATTTGCACAACTAAATAAGCTGCTTATAACCCAATTGTCAGACCTACATTAGACTATTGCTCATCAGTATGGGATCCACACACACGCACACAGAAATACAATAACAGAGTTGAAAATATTCAAAAACTGGTTGCACGCTTTGTCAGCAACACATACAGCAAGACCCCGGTCACAAATATAATGAATGATCTGAAATGGAACTCCTTAGAACGTAGACGAAAAACAAACCGGCTTACTCTTTTCTATAAAATGGTAAATAAACATGTGGCTGTCAATCCATCATACTATCTCACACCTTACAGCAGACAGGCACGACATTACAACAATTTTGCATATCACATTCCATGCACAACTGTTGACTCGTTCAAGTGTTCATACTTTCCGATAACAGTTGTTCAATGGAACATACTGCCATCTCATGTAGTCAGCACTGACTCTATCGCATGATTTAAGTCAGCGCTGGCTGCATCGATGGTGAAGCCATAACAGAACACACTTGTTTATATATTGTTCTTAGCAACTACTAACATCGCTATGCACGGTTCTAGTATACGTACATATTGTAGGCTTAAGGGCTTTTAAGGTGTTAGGTTTTTGCACCTTTTTTTATCACACTACCAGTGTCCTCTTTGGTGGAATTATAATAGCTGAGGAGGCCTGGTAGCTCACCTGTCTACCCCCTCCCCTACGCATGGCCATACTAGCTCAATTGTTGACTATTAGCCATTAACAGAGAAGAAGAGGTGGTGAGGTGTCCCAAGCAAATAGGTAATCATGGACATGCCAATTACTGCATATTTCTTAGAGTCGTGGAAGTGAGGAGGTCTCCCTATCTACTAGGTAATCATAGACATGCCATTTACTGCATATTTCTTAGAGTCGTGGAAGTGAGGAGGTCTCCCTATCTACTAGGTAATCATAGACATGCCAATTACTGCACATTTCTTAGAGTCGTGGAAGTGAGGAGGTCTCCCTATCTACTAGGTAATCATAGACGTGCCAATTACTGCATATTTCTTAGAGTCGTGGAAGTGAGGAGGTCTCCCTATCTACTAGGTAATCATAGACATGTCAATTACTGCATAGTTCTAACAGCCATCGAAGTGAGGAGGTGTCCCAAGCAAATAGGTATTTATAGACATAAATATACTATGGCATAGTTCTTACAGGGTAATATTGTCTCTCTTGTACAGCGACGCATGATTTCAAACAAACGAAATGATTCGTCTTGAAAGAGTTATCATAATTATTATAATAAGCTATCTATCCATGTATTAATGATAATGGTGGTCTGTTTTATCCAATCATACTTCATTAGCCTGTTGACATGATTACATTTTTGTGACATAGATTGCAGCGGGAATTGAAAGGAAACAGAAGAATGCTGAACTCCGAAGAACGTTGGCACTGGACAATAAAAGGGAAATGTGCAGGAGTTACGAGAGGAAAATATAAGATTGTGTTGCTTTATTCTTATTCAATATATATCTAGTTTACAGTACAGTAAAACCTCTTCCAATTTCAAAATAGTTTTTTTATTTTCCTTTGTGTTCCACATTTGTCCATTTCGGTTCTTTTTCGCACATTTAGCTAAATTAGGTTCTTTTTCGCCAATTGGAACCATTTTCGATTCTCCATCGGAGCGCTTATTTAGTATGTGTCGATGCACACCACTGAATGTTCTCCTTCTTCGCGCTATAGTAAATCGATCAACTGTCACAGACAAATTCTCAGTTCCAAACAAGATTGGACATTTACCGCATGCAGATCTGTAAACCCCAGGGCTGCTGCTTGCTGTTAGACACAAGTAAGTCATGGCATCACCATCAAAGTTTTTCACAATTTTCAAATGTAAACAAACACCGGTTAAAAATGGAGCGTGTAGGAATCCTAGCTTTCATGTAGGGCTGTTTACTCATCAATGCGCTGGAGCAAGTAATACTGAAATACATGCACACAATGTCTTCTTTAAATGAGCACAAATGCCACAGATGCACCACAGTCACAGTAAGAAATGCAAACAGTCTCTGCTTCTACAGTAAAGCATCATCAAATTATGGTCTGCTTCTTTGTAAACAATACTTTCTAGGGTAAAAGGACCCGGAACCAATTCCCCAGTGGGGTCACACGTATATATGCACTAACAGTTTTGCAAACCTTCAATTTGCTAGTGATTCAAGCTTTTACGTATATTATGAGAAATAAAACACTACGGGAAGATATCTCGGTCGATTCACAATGATATAGGATTCATTAAATAAAGACAAATTGTTCAGTCTTCGTAGCTCGGAAATGTACATATCGAGCAATTCACTGGCTTCACAGAAGGTGCTACCATTTCAAAAGTACTTCATAGATTTTCATGAATTCTGGTGCATAATGACAGCCAGGTAGTGTACCCTTTCATTACAGAGGACAGGAATCTAATTATGAAGATTTGGTTGGCCTTTGGGTTATTAAAAAAAAGACAAATTGTCCAGTCTTCGTAGTTCGGAAATGTACATATCGAGCAATTCACTGGCTTTACAGAAGGTGCTACCATTTCAACAGTACTTCATAGATTTTCATGAATTCTGGTGCATAATGACAGCCAGGTAGTGTACCTTTTCATTACAGAGGACAGGAATCTAATTATGAAGATTTGCCTAGCCTTTGGGTTATTATATTGAGAAAAAACACTTTTGTATGCAAAATAGGAGCTTTTGATATCACATCAGTGTTACACTTACCTCTTACCTTCCAACAGTGCAGCTACAAGGTCAGTGCTTTGGGGGAACTGTAGCTACTGTCCACATGGATGATTCGACTACTCTGGTACAGGTGGAGTAGGCGGCTGGTGGTACAATGTCTTCCCACACACGGTATACAGCTACTGATAGTGACGGTCAATGACAGGATACGGCTTAAAACCATTATGAAATTTAGATTGAGTGAGTGTTGCCAGAAGGATTGCAACGCATACATGTAGTAAATCATTCAGTCAGGCAACTCTTGTCAACAACGCCGAAAGAAAGCAACCGCCCAGAGAACTTTGCACGAGTGCTGGCTTTGGAAAAAATTCACATGAACAATTCATTGAAAGATATCTTGGAAATCATTGGACCCACACACACGTTGTCACCGAAATCCTCCAGGTACATCTTGACAACCTAGAAACCTAGAACCGGGAAAACCATAAACAAAAGATAAAAAGACAATACTACAATACATGGTGGCACACAAATAGAGCGCAAATGCGAGATAATACCATCGCTTTCGGAATTCCTGTTCTCGGCTTGCGGACGAATATAAGTTGGGTCAACTTGATAATCTTGGATTTTAACACACCTATATATTGCCATGGCAGAATAAAGCAACACTGTTGAAAAACAGTGTATTAGAAATCCGTAAACAGCTCCAGTGACATTCATTGCAGAATGTCTGATAATGCCTTAATGGGCTGGAGCCAACCGAAAAGGAGGAGCCTAAAGTTGAGAAATAAAAGATAGCTGCAATTAGTGTTCATGATTCCATTCCCCCCCACCCTACCCACCCACCCTGCATTCACCATTATGGGGCAGTATGTTGATCATATATATGGTTCATTCATGTGTCACTCATGGAAAATGCCTCCATACCTAAGAAACACAGTAAACAAAGACTATATAATGGTTTTAAAATAAAAAAATTAAATTAATGTTGAAATTGTCACACTTGCATGATTGTTGCTAGATATTGTCTGTGCCGAATTGTAGACGACACGAAATGATATTCATAGCATATGGTCCAAGGGAAACAACTCTTATCCTCTTCAAATATGTAAAATTAAAATTTTAATTTCAAATTTAATTAAAATTTTACTCACCATGATAAAATACTCTTCAATTCTGATTTCTACACCAACCAGCTACTTGTATGTGAAGTTTCATGTCTGTGGTTCCAAAACTTCCTGATGTATTCAAATATAACCACAATTATGCCTGTTAATTATAGGATGCACACCACTGAATTTTCTCCTTCTTCGCGCCATAGTAAATCGATCAATTGTCACATTCAAATTCTCAGTTCCAAACAAGAATCGACATTTACCGCATGCAGTTCTGTAAACTCCAGGGATGCTGCTTGCTGTTAGACACAAGTAAGTCATGGCATCACCATCAAACTTTTTCACAATTTTCAAGTGTTTCTACAGTCTGCCTATTACATAGAATCAACATTATATATGTTTTGACTGAGTCTAATCAAGTTGTTTTAATGATAACGATCACTATTTGCATTGATTAATTTTAACAATTCATGGAAGATAATTAATGTCTGTTCATTAAATAATAATAACAATAATTTATAAAATAATAAATTTCAATGGCCAATAATGATAGAGAAAAAACATGCCAGGAATTTCCACTTCGATAGATATCTTCGGCAGACTAATTTCCATGTTGATTTAATTATTGACCAACTTTTTAAAAACTGATTTCCAAATCTACCAATGGAATCATCAATTAATCTAATTAAGCCTACTTAATGGCATCACACGTGGGCGGCAACTGAAACTGTATCACCGCATGTCAAGTGTGTGCTTCTGATTGATACATATACGAACCCAGTCACTGATATAACGGAGTCTTATTGGCTGTCTTCATTTATATAATACATTAAATAGTTATGTATGCTATGTTAGGGTTCTGCTTCGCTATGCTTCATTGACTTAATTTTGAAATGTCTATGCATTTTCATGATTTAATTATTAAATATTATAATATAATTACAGAATATAATGTAATAAACTGAAAGTATGTGTTAATAGTTGTAAGCATTCTCGATTTCTTTATTTTTTACTCACGTTAAAGAGGTTGTAAAACAACAAATAAATTGCCTATTAAATACATAGTCAAACATACAGTCGGTTCATTTATATTTCCCATATTTCATTTCTTCTGATACCACATCCACTGTGAAGAGGTATTCAAATCAAACTGAAAAACCGCAAACATATCACAAATGTAATGCTCAGCATTGACAGTGCTCACCTGTGATTAACGTCACTGTGTTTACACACTGTATTCATTCGCCAAATATGACAGTATACCTCACATTTAGTTTGCAATGGCCTGACAAAAAACACAAGCACTATACACTGCCTGTCATGAAAATGCACTTTTACCAAAAAAAAAATTAACTATATTAATGATTAGGACTACATTCCGCCTAGTAACGTACATACAACCTAAAGAACCAAGTATTACACTCTAGGTCATGGCAACGAAAAGTTAGTTTAGTCATATTTCATTGCATTCATTCTATATATACAATGTACAGAATAAAACAAATGAGCACACTTGTATAATTATACATAGTATAATACGATTTCTGTCATTGTTGTGCGCAAGAATTGTCAATAAATGTTGAAGCAAATGGGTTATGCCACACGTTTTAACAACATTAGTTACGGCCCTCCCCAAAAGTGAAAAGTGAAATAGTTACGGAATTTCTTTACAATTATATTGAAAGACTCGGCTTTCCAGGTAAGTTGATAAACTGAAACATGAACATGGACAGTAACAACTTAGTCTACACCTATTATATTTAGTTATTTCAATCGATTATCGTGTTCCATTGTATGAACATTTCACAGTAAAGACAATGTGTTGTATTTGGATACATAGAGTGACTGCATTAGGTTAGTCAAAGAAGGCGCAGTTACTGACAAGCTTTCGTTTGTCAACTAGCATAGAGGTTGGCTGAAACATATTTATACGTTCGTAATTGCATATTACAGTTTTATCAGTGAATTATTAAAAAACTAACACGTCTGCATGTTTGAGTACACCTAATTTAGCCAAATATGTGCTTCTATTAGCCAATTCCGACGCGCGCCATTTCCCCAAACAGAGTATTTATAGTATATTTATTATAATATATGTTAATATATCTTGCAACTGCACCACTTAAATGCTGTATGCCCATAAACTACAACTGAGGTAAGAGTTACATTTGCAGTGATACAATACTAATATAGGCCTCTCTCAAATTATATGCATACCTGAGATTCCATTATCAGAATGAGGCTCTAGATACAAACAAACATGGCTGAAAGTGAAAGTAAATCAGCAAGGCATTGCTGTGTTCCTCTATGTACTTCTGATAGTAGATATGATCATACTTTGCATTTTCATGCTATTCCAAAAGACAAGGATATAAGGAAGAAATGGATAATAAAAATAAGAAGAGATGAAGGGCCATTATTTAAGGTAAATATTATTTTAAATTCACATTATTGACTAAGATAATACTGCAACTGCATTTCAATACATTACTAGTTTGTTTATTCCACAATATTGCTTCTAAATGCAATGAACATTTGACAACTTAAATATTACTTATATCCTTACAAAATAATTATTACTGTATCAGTTAGAATAAAGAACTATTAAATGGAATTTCTTTTGCCTCAATTATGAAAACAACTGGGCAGCTGATTAAATGTATTTGCTCAAGACACCAGTAAAACGAAGACTGAAAAAAGATGCAATTCCTTCATTGTTCAACTGGACCGAAGTGTCAACCTCACGATGAGCACTGAAAAGAAAGGAACTGGCACCCGTTAGGTCAGAAGGGGACGAGACTAGTGAAAGGTATTGATTTAAAACACATGTTCACAATATATTCCTTATTTTATTGTGGAACGATTAAGTGGAAGTCGTGATAGTGCAGTGGATGCGCGTTCGCTTCAGGTGCGAAAGGTCCGGAGTTCGAGCCCCACTGGAGCCGTTATGATTATGCCCTTAGGTAAGGCATTTAAATTCCACGTTGATTCTTCTATCTCCCTCGTGGCGATGGATTCCATCAGGAATGAGGTCTCGAGAGTGATTAATAAAAGTTGAAAGAACTTGTTTCGCAATCGAGCTAAAATAAATTTGTATAAACTATTTTATTTAAACTATTGAGAATATAAAATGTGTTGCATAAGTGATTATTATTATTGTTATAATAATACATTTTCAACTTTCAGCGTTATGTCTGATGACCAGCATCAGCTGTCTTCCATAACAACAGAACGTATGGAAACAGATCATATATTACACAAGGATGGCAACCTAGAAGAACAACTGAAAGTAAAATCTGAAGAATGTGAACAGTTAAAAAAGCAACTAAAAATGGAACGTTTTGGAATTAATAGGTTTTCTTCCGATGATTCGATGATACATTTTTATACCGGATTTCCATCATATTCCGCATTTCTGATGTTTGTTCAATGCATTCAGCCTACAGCTCAGAACATGCAAAGTGCATATTACAAAGGTAGTGAAACAATTAGCCTAGCTGGACGTAAACGATCAATGATTTTGATTGATGAATTGTTTATGTTTTTATGCAGATTTAGAGCAGGCCTCTTAGAGCAAGATCTGTCTGTTAGGTTTAACTGTTCGGTCGCAACAGTCAGCAGAAAAATAGTAACATGGGTTAACTTTCTGTATTTTGTGCTAGGATCGATTCCTATATGGTTGCCAAAAACAGAAATACTCATGCCTGAACCATTCAGAATACTATATCCCAATACAAGAGTTGGCATCGACTGTACGGAAATTAGAATTCTAACGCCTTCTTCACTTGTATTTAATTCACAATCATACTCAAACTATAAAGGTACTAATACATTCAAATGTCTGCTAGGTGTGGCTCCTCATGGTGCAATTACATTTATTTCTTCATTATACACAGGATGTATGTCAGATGTGGAAATAACTAAACTTTCAGGTTTTTTGGACCTTATAGAACCTTGTGACGATGTGATGGCAGACAAGGGGTTCACCATTAGAAGGTTGTTGAGTGAGAGAGGCGCTACTTTAAACATACCTCATTTTCTTAGCTCAAAGCGTCAATTTAGTGTACATGAAGTGGACGTTATTGAGAATATTGCAAAGTTAAGAATACTCATAGAAAGAATGAACCGACGAATTAAAGAAAATCATTTATTTGATTCACCAGTGCCTATATCCTTATGTGGAAGTATAAATCAGCTTTAGGTTGTGGCTTGTATATTGGCACTCTTTAAATGTCCTATGGTGGAGACCTGGGGAATTGTTTAAAAATAAACACATCCATAGCCAACAATTAAAGAAAACTGTCAAAATAAAACATGTCAACTTTTTCTTTAACAGAATTCCAGATAAGTTCATTGAAGTAAATTGTTTCTCGATGATAATCCGACTGACACCAAACAAAAAAGTCGCACCATTCCAATCATGTAACAGCAAGTTGTGTCAAAACCTGGAAATAATAGGAATGGTTCCTTTTAAGTTTTAATTGTTGCGTATCATCTATATATATATGTTGCCTCAAGGACACTTGATACCTGTGGACATTTTATTTCTAAAAGTCCAAAATTCGGATTCATATTTGGATTATAGACTTTCCGGCCTGGAGTAGCTGCTATCCACGGTGCCCAGTAATTGACTACAACACCACATGCATAAATATTGACATTGTTGTCCAAGCACTTTGCATAGTCCGTAGCTGCAAAAGGTTCCGATGTAATTCCCTGTCGCATAGCAGCCGTAGTTACATGCCTGGTTGACTTTAATCTGTCTACAAGAGTGGTATTTTCTTTACGCCTTTTGCATATTTCACCAATGTTGGAAGCTGTCAATTTATGCTTGCGTACTTTGTACCATGTTGGACTTTGATTCTGAAGTCTAGTTTGTTCTTCAAACTTCATAATTTCATGTTTGGTTAACTTGAGAGATTCAAATCCAATCAGCTTTTCATACTCTAACACTGTGCTGTATGAATTTAACATATGATTCTTATGTGGCAATTCCGGGAATGAAGTATCATCAAAAACATTTATCAGACAGTTTTCTTCAAGTTTCTGTTAGTATGACAATACACTACCCTTTGGTACCTGACCACATTTGCAAGTAACCATTTCGAAATTTTCAAGCTTCAGAGCTGGAATTATTAACATGCCATTTACTGAAGAGCTGAGATCATCAACATGATTTTTCCAGTCAACAGTTTCTCCACGAATGGGGTTGAACAATGTACATTTGATATGCTTTGGTGTAGTTGTTGGTAATTTAGAATGCCCACTAACATTCAAATCTTGTACTTCCTTGCCTTGAATATTCTTACCGTGGGGTGCATGCCAAGTTTGTGGCTGTGAAGTTTTTGCAATATCTTCAGGCAGGGCTCTTGCACATAGCATTTTGTATTTTGCCAACTGATATAGTACTCCATCAATATGCCCACATGCCCCTTTTGTCCTATTTCGCATCGACATGTTGCACGCTGAACTTCTGGTGCGATGCTGGATGCAAATGTGACCTAACAGATATACAATGTATTCATATTGTTAAAATGTGTGTTTATGATGGTATATAAGACACAATGTCATTATAAATTACAGATTAATACATATTTTATGTAGAAAAACTGAAGAATAAACTTACCGAAACAGTCCAGGATGACTACAACGTTCTGCCCAAATTCTTTCCTGAAGCACATAGGCATAGAAGTTCTTAAGTTTTCACTAAAATGTTCAATCTCACATATAGAACAGCTAGAGTGGCATGAAAACTCCTATGCACAGTCGCAAGAGAAATGCTTAGCTGATCTGCTATGTCCTTAAACACATAGTTCATTCTCATTTTCACTAAACATAAAAGATATTCACTTTCCTTTGAAAGACATTTGTTGTTGTTGTTCATGTGTTCCTCAATTAGGTTAAACACTCATTTTAACACCATAACACTTGGAAATCCGGTGTAGAAGGGAACTTTTTCAGGGTCATTAACATATGTCTGCATCTGATATAGCCCTTCCCTATTGACATGGAAGTTTGTGCCATCATGTTTGTCATTTAATCGTGACCGTTGATCTTCCTCAGGCAGGTTGATATATTCTGCAGATATATATGTCTGTGTTTCAGTACACTTGGCGTCATTCAGCTCTTCAGTTTGTGATGGTGTTTCAATCTCAGGTGTACATATATAACCAGGTGCAGGTTCACTGAAATCTATATGCCTTTTCTTTAGTGCCTTCAATGATTGACTGGCTCTTTTAAATCTGTCACTGGCTTGTGATGGCGCTACAATGCCATTTCCCCCCAGATGTAGCGATGGTAGCCATGAAGGATTACTTCTGTCGTGTAGATATGCCTTTGTCCTGAAATGATGAGCAGTGTATTGAACAGTTTGAAAAGATCTGGCACATGGTGCATTGTCTAATTGATGGGCTATTATGGCAATACGAGTTCTTCACACCAATGCAGCCTATTCGGTTTTTTTTTAACTTTATATATTTTACAATGATTGTGAAGCAAGTTTTAACAACTTATATTATTCATTGTCGTTGGCGCGAATGAAAGCATAAATGTGGTCATTCGTGTGGGAGGAAACCGGATTACCCGGAGAAAACCCACATGTCCAATCTGGCGACCACCGTACCATCTCACAAACCGGGTTGCATTGGTGAGAAACCTATTGGGTTATTGCAAACAATGTTGCCTGTTGGGGGTAGTCAAAGCCACCTCAGGTTTTGGTCGCCCCGCTCAATACTCCCCAAGTGGTCATTACTAATGATAGATATATTGCAAGTCCATACTAGATGCAACAAATTTTTAGCCTAGTATTCTTGATCAAACATGCCTGGGCGCAATTAACAGAGCCCTTAAGGCAAAGCATTTAAATTCCATGTTGCCTCCTCTCTCTCTCTCGTGGCGATGGATTCCATCAGGAATGAGGTCTCAATAGTGATTAACATAAGTTGTAAGAACTTGTTTCGCAATCGAGCTAAAATAAAACTTGTCTACACTAAACTAACTTAATACATCAGGCTCTACAATGTGGATCAATTGTCCAGTATTGGTTACACATGTTTAATGCATAGACTATTAAATTCACATATGAAAACTAATGTGACATTGTTAGCAGTCCAAGTCTGACTTAATCACACATAGACCGATTCGGCTATGGTCCGACATCACTATACTGTATAAATGTACACCATCCAATGCCCAGTTTCAATTTAAAGGAATATACAATGCATTGGGGACATGTACATATTAATATATATATTAAATCGAATAGCCTAATCGGACAACAATCCAATAGCCATGGGAGGGGTCAAGAGATCGAGTGTCGGATTTAGAATTGAACGTTCCTGGGTTGGTACCAGACAGGAGTAGGTATGTGGTGTCATTGAGCAATGTGGCGTCTGTGATCCAGTGGTAAATGGTTTGGAAACGAACGGTCCCAGGTTTGATACTTAGTCAGGCCATGTATGTAGTGTCATTGAGCAAGGCACCTCACACACATTGCTTAGTACCGGTTAACCGCTTAGGTTGGCTAAGCATGTACAAGAAAACACATCTAGGTCACTGCAAGGGGTTGACAACTTGACATTAATGGAACATACATAGGTCAACTAAGTCTGCTCATTAAATAATGTCGAGCCCCCGCAATGGATTTGACATTAATGGAACATACATACAGTTACTGTACTCATTAAGACATTAGAGAATGAGATACAATGTACATTTCTACTTTAATTATCTTATTAAACTCATTAATAGGAAATGGGACAAGTAACCCATAGTGCACAGACATACTCTGTATTTTTTGATTAAACAATAAAAGCGGTGACACCTACCTCCGATAAAGTGTTTCGAACAAACAATTGTCCTATCCCATTTCTCTTCGGTGGCGATGTCCTTTCGGGATATTGCTCCTTTCCATAAACGACGCCTTTCTAATGACAAGTGTCGAGTCTCCTCACCTTGAGCAGTTAATATGTTAGTGTTTCCAATTACCAACACAAACAAATATCAAATTCTTTTATGCAATCTGTAACTCACAGGAAAAGATACCTTCATGTATGTTGAGAAAAAAATTACCAATTTATATGCATATTTTAATCTCAAGTATACCATTTTTCTCTCATCCTAATGCTTCTAAGTATGATTTTACCTATCCAGGGTTTCCGCCAGTGGGGGGGGGGACGACGGGGGTACAAATCCCCCCCTTGACTTGAAGGGGGTATGTACCCACCTTCTTTCTGCTGATCAAATATTTTGAAAATGGTGTTTTATTGAAGGAAGGGCTTTTCTAATAGTAGTAATGTGTGGATTGTTAGGTAATACTCTAGGACATATCTCTACATGCATTTTTGACCACTTTAATTTATATAATTCAATACATCATCGTGAAACAGGACCCACCGTTGTGCTGCGCGCCTTTGGCGCGACCACTGGTATGTATTTGTACCCCTCTTCTTCAAATTCCTGGCCGAAACCCTGCTATCTACAACTTTTTACTTGACACATAATATTCCCAATCTATTTCCAGTTATTCAATCTCTATATTATCCCATGGGTACGTTTTGACTTCTGGGTGGGTACGTTTTGACTTCTACCTGGGTAGGTTTTGACTTATACCCAGGGTACGTTTTGACTTGGATATACGTTTTGACTTGGGTACGTTTTTACTGGAACTCAACATTATCCCTGAAAGCCATTTCCAGTCACTTGGAGTCCAACATCCACAAAGTTCGTCATTGTGCTCTGGCAATCCTCTTGATGTTAAAGTTCGTCATTGTGCTCTGGCAATCCTCTTGATGTTAAAGTTCGTCAGTGTGCTCTCGCAATCCTCTTGATGTTAAAGGTCGTCATTGTGCTCTGGCAATCCTCTTGATGTTAAAGTTCGTCATTGTGCTCTGGCAATCCTCTTGATGTTAAAGTTCGTCATTGTGCACTGGCAATCCTCTTGATGTTAAAATTCGTCATTGTGCACTGGCAATCCTCTTGATGTTACAGTTCGTCATTGTGCACTGGCAATCCTCTTGATGTTAAAGTTTGTCATTGTGCACTGGCAATCCTCTTGATGTTAAATTTTGTCATTGTGCTCTGGCAATCCTCTTGATGTTAAAGTTCGTCATTGTGCACTGGCAATCCTCTTGATGTTAAAGGTACTATCAGATTACAGGTTACATACAGAAAGAAATCAACAATAGCACTAATCTATATTGTTGATACAATTTCTGTACCCCTATTTGCCACAAGGCTCAAATTCTGAATGAATTTAAAGATGTGTTTGACGGGGTAGAAAATATGACCGATAATGTAAAAATATACTTAAAACCCGACCATATTCCGGTTGTAAACCTTCCAAGGCGGGTCCCCGTAGGGCTACATGACAAGACTAAAAAACAAACTTGACAGAAAGGCATTTTTTCAAAGGTTACAGACATATTGAATGGATGAATAATCTTGTCATTGTTGAAAAACCTAAAACGAAGAAACTTAGGGTATGCCTTGACCCTAAATGATGCAATATGTCGATCTCATTATCCAGTGAGAACATTTGAAGAGGTTATTACACAATTGTTCGGTTCTAGGTACTACTCTCTACTTGATGCCACCGGTGGTTATTGGGAGTGTAATGTTGGATGAGATCTCATCCTACTACACTACGTTCAACTCCCCTTTTGGCCGCTGGCTGTTCCGGCGTTTACCTTTTGGTCACAAGACATATTTCAAAAAAGGTTTGACGAGATGCTTGAAGGCTTATCTGGTTGGACTGGAATCGTTGACGACATTCTGGTCTATAGTAAGACAATAACCTGAGACAGGTCATTACACGTGCCCAGGAACGTGGAATGAAGTTCAATCCTGATAAATGTGTTATTGGGGTAACACAAGGGTCCTATTTTGGACATATTCTATCAGAAGACGGTGTAAAACCAGATCCCACTGCCATTACACAAATACAACAGCCTGTGAATAAGGCTGAGTTGGAAACATACTTAGGTATGGTTAAATACATGATTAAGTTTGGACCAAACCAAGCTACGGTTACAGCCCCAATGTGAATCCTCCTCAGAAAAGATGTTTGCATGGGACGACGAGATAATTTTATCTTCAGCTCCTGTCTTAGTCTACTTTGATCAAAACGAACCAATCACAATACAATGTGATGCCTCACAGTTTGGGGTAGGTACGGTACTCTTACAAAAGGGTAAACCTGTTGTGTATGCTTCAAAGTCACTTACACAAACAGAAACGGGTTATGCGCAAATAGAGAAAGAAATTTTGCAATTCTGTTTTCATGTAGGAGCTTCCATCAGTATATATATGGTAAGCGAGTAACAGTAGAATCTGACCACAAACCGTGAAGGACTGGGAGGTCAAGGTTACAACTTATGCTTTTGCAACTACAGAAATATGAGCTTGATGTACAATTTGTACCAGGAAAACACATTCCTGTAGGCGAACCATAACCATTATCTGTAAGTTTCTGCCTGACAAATTATCAGATTGCCTTGTTTTACACATCCACACTGTACTTTCAAGCAGGTAAAAGAGGCCACAATTAATGACTCACAATGTAAAACCCTGAAAGCAGTTATTTTACAAGGTTGGCCAGATAACAGAGCAAATTTTCCTGCCAATATCATTGAATATTGGAATCACAGAGATGAGTTGTCAGTTGCTGAAAATATTATTTTAGGACAGTAATCATACCATTCCCTTTAAGGCAACAAATGATATGAGAATCGAAAAATGTTTGCAGCGTGCTCCTGACATTATGTTTTAGCCTAAGGTGGCATCAGAAATTACTAGATTGGCAGACAAACTCAAGATATCACCAGACAATTGCACTTTTTGGTAGCTGAGATATTGTAGTTTATGAAACTGACTGTCATCCTTGGGCAACTCCTTGGAAACAAGATGACGTCCAAGATGGTCGCAGACAGTGCTTTCCATTCAATATTATTATGTTTTGTTTTAAAGTGGAAGTCAATGTAGTATATCTGTTTTGAATTTAATAAATATACATCGATAAACATTACAAAGCTAAAAACTTATTTATATAACCTTAAAAATTGATGATAAAGGGAGATAATTCAATAAAAAGAGACTTGCATCTTTAAATTGTAATCGAAGCACTGACAATAAAACACTGAAATGTTGTTAATGAAGCACACAGGTGTGCCTTTCTGGTAACAATATAACAAGAAAATATGAAAACAGTGCGACAATTAGAACACAAAATAACAAAATGTGTCTTGACTAGGCTAGACAAGTGATTTAATTGCACCATATTTGACTAGCAAATTGTGAAGCAACACCATTACATCTATATATGTCTTCTGCACAGGTAAATATAAAGACATAATATGTGTTTGTTTTTGTAAAATGAGAAATGTCATCGTCTGCTCAGGAAGGTCAAGTGATAGTTATGCGACAATGTCATAATGCACATTTTACAGGTCAATTCATTACAACTTTTTAACATTTTTCTTCAAAAATAATATTGTCCAAGATATTTACTATTTATGCTAATTCAGTTTCAACCATTTTTTTTCAAATCCAACCTGGCGTCTCTATTCACCAAGTGCACTGACAAATGCATATATATCAGGTTGTTAGATACATGGGTTTGCCAGTAAAATCGACAGCAAGACAGTATGGTATGCCACTCTCCACATTTCTCTCCATGTCACAACTTACCTCATATTGAAGAGTAATCATAATTTGTTGGGTGTTAAATTCCTCCGTTTCGAGTAACGATTATTACTATGCCCAATGTTAATTAGCTTTTTGGAACTTAACTGTAATCAACATTTCTGTTACATGAATTTTCAAGATCGGCCGATAATAGGTATCTTTTTGGACACCATGTTGAAATCATTTATAAGCGAGTGAAAGTGTATTTCATTTTGAACATTGTTATGCAATCTCAGTTTAGACAATTGCATTAAATGCAGAAATGATCATTTTACTTAGTAATATTAGTCCACTTGCCGTAGAAGACATTCACCCAAAAGCATTAGACGGCCGATTACCGGTACGCCAATGGCAATATATGACCATAGGACAAAACAAAAAATGGTGTCTTGTGTCTGTGCTTAAGGGTGAATAGAACCAGGGCGAAACAACTCATAGTGCGAACGGAGAGCTGGGGCTAAATGACCGGGATCCTTGGTAGGATAGGGCGAAATGACTCGAAATGCGAACAGATATTTGGGACGAAACTACCCATGACCCTTGTTTTAAGCGTCAATATCACACTGTGGGAGGGCTGACACTAGCTTTCTACTGTCTGCATGTATTCTTCTCAGTTGGACCCCATCTACAAAAGATAAATACGGTGTCCAATATTTAATTATCCCGGCGTGAAGAATATTCGTCCAGAACAGGTTTTCGCCTAACTGTGGGGAATAGCAAGTCGCGAGAGATCACACAATATTGCACGCTCTAGTTACCGGAAATATAAATAAACACACTGTGTGCACTTCCAATCTATTTCTAACTGATCATATAGATCAGACAGGTAAATAAGCCTACTTTAAACCTACCCCAGTTTTCACTAATTTCACAAACATCAGGGACCAGTTTAGGGGGTGACGTGGGCGATAATGTCGCCTCTTTTGGCTCCGTTTCGCCTTGGCGTTTGGAAATAGGGAAGTGCAAGTCGCCGTGCCGATTTTCGGCATAATTTGGTTAATTTCCATCAACATTCACCGAGAAATCTATCATTTTCGCTTGATCGCGCTGGGAGCCGCCATGACACCTAGGATGGGAAATAACTCTGTCCGTCGTTTCGGCTACTTCAGAGATGATGCAGTTACGTCACAAAGGTGAATAGCAAGCTAGGAGTGCGAGTTATCTAACAGTATTTAGTATATATAAATAATGACAAAATACTCACTACATGTAGACTGTCATTGTAGAAGCCATTTTACAATATGCTGACTTTACTTATTTGATCGGAATATATTTTTCTTACTGTGTGGAATAGTATTCCAATAGTTGCATGTAATTTTCAACATATATGTTTAATCGTTCTTCGTTATGATAGGTTTATGGAGAGTTTTATGCATTTCATTATTATTAGTGTGAGATATACGTGTATATTAATATCTACACGTTTTGATGAAACTATTGTTAGCAATAGTTGTGGAACAAATGCTACGATATTTTAAGCATTAAGGTGAAGATTCTGCATTACATCATTATGGTGAATTATATACTAATTTCAATAGATATGTTAAGATAGTTAGAAACTTAGAAAATACCATATGATTTACCAATACGTATTGGGATTAGGCCACAACACAGAACTAACAAAGTGTTCGGAATTTCCAGATTCCTGGAATATAGGTGTGTCTATCTATGTGATTCATCTAATAATAGTTGGATAATTATAGAAATATATACATGATGGTGTAATTATTTTCACATTTGCAGATTGACTTTGTATTACCCTGTCCTTGTCTTGATGAACACTTATTATTGACGTATTTGCAGATACTGGACCATCGTTCTTATTAGCCGTTACGAAACGTACTGCCCATACGTGTGTAATTAGTTGCGGGAATATTATTCAAAGTTAGTTGTTAAACATATGTGGAATAAATTATTCAAAATTGTAGGCATTAAGGCGAGTCTACTGCATTGCATCATTATGGTGAGTTATCTATTCATGTCAAGAGTGACAATTAATGAAACTCTTATTAACAAATATATCATAGAGACTCAAATATGATGCTATGTTAACACCTCAGTGACGATTATCTCTATAAAACGTTTCTGAAGCTACATTTCTAACAAATGACCGTTTTATTTTATGTTGAAACTTTACGAATATAAAACTATTAACTACATAGTTTACTACATTCCATATATATTTGTACTTATTTTTCCAATATGTCACTCTGGTATGTTCTAATTTGTTAACAAGAGCTTCATTCATTTTCACAGACATTAACTCATCATAATGCATCAATGTAGAAAACTCGCCTTAATGCCTACACGATCGAATACTTAATTCCACATATATTTAAAACATAACTTTGAATAAAGAGAGTCCAGTGTCAATTATAAATATAACTGTCCATTTACTTATGTACTAGCATTATTTCAGCATTCTACTATTTGATTTGTCTACCAATATTAGGACAGTAGACACCCTTCTATATTAGCCTTTCTAAAATGAGCTAACCTTACTTGTTTGATCCAAATATTGTTTCTTATTGGGTGGAATATTATTCAGAAGATGCATATAAATTTCAAAATATATTTTTAAACTTTGCACGATATTTTAGCATTATGGTGAGGTCTATGCATTTCATCATTAGGATGAGATATATATTTGTTTCAGGCATGCTAACAATTCTATACAACTATTACTTCTTATGATTATTAAATTACTATATCATGCATCATGTGTTTATTTTGGATCTACTATTTGGTTTGCCGTTGTGCTACGGCATGCGTGGTGAATTCCTACGCATTAGAACCACAAACAGTGTTGTATTCCCTGATAAACAACTGCGCGACAACTATTATTTCCATTCTAACCCAATATATAACACATACTGGTGACTCTACACCACGTCTACAAAACACAAAGGAATAGCGTAGGAATAAACTCTTACAAATGGCCAATCCCATACAAAGGGCAGCAACTTTGGCTTTTTTACTTTGTTGCATCAGTGACAGCTCCATTTATATTGTTATACAATCTATGTCCACGAATACTTTCTATATTCTGTTTAGCATAGAATGTTCCAATGTGTGATTTCTTTAATAGCGGGTTTTCCAATAAATTGCTAATGATAGCTTGACTTTGGGAAATGTCGTTCGGGGTGAATGGTACGACGAGGGTTATTGCAAGGCAGTGTGCGAGGGGACATGTGAATTCTAGTTTATGGGGTAATGCCCTTGGATAAGCTACCTAATGATATATAGGTGCTGGACTAGGGAGTATCAAAAGTGTGGATATCATGTACTGATTATTGAGAACGCAACTATACGAGTTCATAAGCCCCCGGTGTCACATGTTACGGGTCTGACTGTCACACCGGCTCTATTTATTGCATATTTAACAGGTACATGTGTACTTTGTTAATAGGAACAAGATATCAAGTAAAATGTTAGAATCTAAATTAATATAGGCTTAATTTCAGCTACACCTCAAACTATTCATATCAGCGTAGTTACAGGATTATACGTAAACTAGTTATTTGCTTGGCTATGCCAGTATTGACACAATTATTGCCTTGGAAGACAATCAGACGTTAATCACTGCATATATCACCCGAGGTAGCAATCGCTCTGGCCGAACTAATGCTTAGTGATCTACTCCGCCAATCTGGTTCGTTGGCTGTCTCGCCAAATATTGCCCATTCTAACACGCATATGAAAGGACATTAACAGTTTGCGCATATCATTTATCATCAATCTCTTATACCTGTAATTTATATGGAATATCTGCATCAACATATTAACAAGTCGGGTTTATGTCTGCTTACAGTGATGGGAGTTGGTGTAGATCCACTTGTAGACCAGATGGTAGATGCGCCTATAGACCCGCTTGTAGATGCGCATATAGACACGCTTGTAGACGCGCCAATAGATCCACTTATGTATGGAGGTGGTTACTGATAGTAAATAAATTAAGCCTAGCCAGTTTTCTCTGGTACGGTTATGTTTTCTTCAGCCTAATTAGAGAATACAATAAAAAATAAAAAATATACAAATAATAGTATATCGATAAAATCATTCTAATTATTTATCAAACTTAACCCTTTCATTCATAGAGATTTAGGTTAATATACTATTATATTTCCATACAAACGACAGCCATTTAGCTATTATGCAGTGGATAAGTAGTCACCATATCTATCCCACATTTATAGATATTATTGGGACTACATGAGATTCTGGCCTTTATTATGAACATTGGTTTGGCTACTATATTGTCAATGTATGTATGTCGTATTGGTAATGGCGTCAATAGGTGATTCTAAGAGGGAAAGTGTTAAACATTAAGCTGTATCATGCGTATTATTATCCGAAAATAATCACACTCGTAACACCGGTGCGAAACTACTCTGCGCCCTTCTGGTTTCTTGTTATCACCAGTGATACACACCTATGTAGTGAATTTCACGGAGTTCAGCTACCTAATTATTTAGCATTGATTTGTTTGATGCCTACCTAAGGTAGTCCTATTAGCACAGTGGTTAGTAGTGGTCACCTTGCTCGCATCTCGACAATGTAACCCGGATTCGATCCTCGGACAGGCAAGGATGTGAAATGGTTGTGGACAGATCGGACAGGTGGGGTTTCTCCGTGTATTCCGGTTTCCTCCCACACGAATGACCACATTATTGTAAGCTTTCATCCGCGCCAACGAGAGTGATTAATATAAGTTGATAAAACTTGCTTCAATCTCAATAAATAAATGTTAATCTTTAACGAATACTTCGTATGATCAAAAGCGAGTTGGGCTAAGCAGGAAGACCC
Source organism: Archivesica marissinica (assembly GCA_014843695.1). Lineage (NCBI taxonomy): Eukaryota > Metazoa > Mollusca > Bivalvia > Venerida > Vesicomyidae > Archivesica > Archivesica marissinica. Next base: position 65,324,623 of record CM026386.1, read on the forward strand.
ATCTCAAAACCCGCTGCAACGCTTATGAATAATATATTAAATTATTAAAATGATAAAAGGCATTTGAACAATGCATTTTGCAATGTATTGTGCCTGAAGTTTATTGGACACGTATGCCTTTGAAACAAATACAGTCTACACTAGTTCTGTCAAAATAGGTTTTGTCGAATTCTCCAGTTTTCTCGAAGTCGGATCATAGTCCCGTTTGAGACACTATCATTATACATATAACTGAATCTGTTTATATCGAATCTCGTTAATTCAAACTTCGGTTATGTCGAAGTATTTTGTTCGGTCCGATGAAATTCGACATAATGGATGTAGACTGTAGTAGAATGTTCTGAATATGTTTTCTACCTTTAGCGGACAATGCGGTTCCAGATATGCCTTTAGAACCGCAGATGATTCTAGGTGGTTACCGTAAGTAACAAAATGTTAATACATAATAACTCTTTTGCAAGCTAGCTATGAAAGTAGCAGTCAAACATATCATGGAATTTCATTAGAATTGTGCCGTATCAACATTATTCTAATGAAATTCCATGAAATCTTTCCAGAGTTTACAGTTTCTAATACGAAAAACACATTAATGATTTGTCGTTTGCTACAACTAGTTATATACTTTATTTTACCCATCATGCAAATAGTTAATCATATACCATATAGATACTCATACACAAAATACGTACGTTGTTGATTAACATTCTATATTACAATAGAGCATTTATTAAAGTTCACATTCATATGATCGTAATAAAGTACCTCGCTAAGGTACATGACATAGTACGCACGACACAAAACAAGTGAGTGGCAAGAGCTGCTCGATCCCCAGTCTGACTCTAATAAAATTAACAGTCTTTTCAGATGGGACTTTAAACCGAGAGTATCGTGCTTTACACCGTGCAAGTAGACTCTGGAATGGATCTATGTCCGTATCACTGCACTATCCTCCACAAATCTAAAATGCCTATTATTTTCAGGAGGCGTCGCTCATATGAGCAACCGGTAGCGACTATAAATAAACGAAAAACACACACACGCATAACACCAACTTTTAATACACTGAAATGTTCATGTAAATGCCACAGACAGCCGGCGAGCACTAATGGTGTGGGCGTCGTGATCGACAAAGAAAGAGGAAACTCTTTTATAAATGACTACTGCGTATATTCTCGCCTTACTTCTTGTTCTGCTTTTCTCTCTGCAACCAATATATACACATATACAGTTTCATACGTATATACATCACATAATTAACAATCAAATATAATAAGTAGCATATCATCAGACATATAAAATGACGACAATTGCATTGACGAATTTAAGAAATACACTATACGATGGTGTAGTTTAAGTTAGACAATGAAAATCCAGTCTTTACATCTGATCGATAGTTCTCAAAAACTAACAGGTTATCAGTCAATGTACATGAATACTAATTATGTTATCGGGATGGTAGTAGAACGAGTAGCAATAGTTACCTGAAAGTATATATATATCCTACATAATATGGATTATTTGTAGCACATAATTCATGGCGTCTTGTTTATGTTTTGTGAACATGGCGGATGTATCATAGGCATGCAGTGATTGGTTAGTAGAGAGCACGTGTTTAAATATTGTCATGTATCAGGTCAAATGTACGTGTCACTTATTTTAACTATTGGTCCAAGGGAAATAACTAAAACTATACTACACTGTACTACATATGCTACGTTACAAACTAACTGAAGGTGTTACAAAGTTTTTAACTCACTGGCTCAAATAGGGGCAAACATGACAATATATGCGAATATATGTGTTCAAAGAATTTTGTATTTATTAACAAAGTGTACGTAAAAGAATCAGAGAGGACTCCGGAACGTGTCGATGTCTGTATCATTGCAATTTCCCCTACAATCTGAAATGACTAATCTCTTCAGGAGGAGTCGCTAAAATGGGCAACCGGTAGTGACGATAAATAAACGTAAACACACACAGTAAACATTCTTATTCATGTCAATGTAGTCGACGCATTCGGATGGATTTATTCGATCAACTGACTCCATCGTTAGCACTGCATTGTGGTAACCCAATAATTATGGTATATTATTATTAACATGTGATAGCCCTCGGGAGAGATTGTTGTTTATTATTTGTTGTTTATTATGTGAAGTTTATTATTGGTATAGTGGAACCTCTCTAAACCGGACATCTTTGGGACTGGATAAAAAGTCCGGTTTACAGAGGTTTCCTATACCTATGTTGTTATACTGCTCGACCGAGGAAACATAATAATATCATAATATTTTGTTCTAATTTGCAGTGCAACCGGACTGTACTGGAATTGAATGTCCAGAGCTAATGTGTGATGACCAACGCATACCTGCCGGACAGTGCTGCAGAGCTTGCCCGCCGCCTACCCTATAAATAAAATGAGGAGTAAAATTACACACTGTATACTCAATTGTGCACAAGCAATCTAAATGTTGTTAAATATCTGATAATAATAAAGAATGTGAAGATATACATGTATATATGAATGTGTGTGCTATTTTATTTATATTAGTCTAAGGGCCTAATTTGGATTGTAAAGAATGAGTACTGCAACTAGTTTAGGTAATAGATCATTGTTTGTATGTCCTCAATCTATAGTAGGCAGGTACACACTGTATGCGTGCATGTCAGTTCATACTTAAAAAGAACAGCTGAAGTATATCCTCGGTCAACTAGAGTGTTGTGGCGTTAATCATGTTAATGTGGGGTAGCAAAGCAATTCAATTCTAACCGAAATGTACTATATTTACAATTATTATATTCATGATATATTAAGCACAGTATGTACTACAAACTAATATTTAAATCAGTCTTATAGTATTCAATTCATAAAAGTAAACTCCATATATAAATATGTTGAGGAATATATAAAGTTCATAAGGAATAGTCAAAGAGGTCAAACTTCAGCTTTGGCTGATCTACATATGGTCTACACGAATATTATCAGTACGATAATATTAAAACTAATGTTGGTACGAGCCAAGATAATGATATTTATATGCATATTCCTCAATGTACAATGATGTGTTCATTTTCATTCGTATGCAACTATATCAACTACGCTAGGTATCTGCCTGCGTATATCTCAACATTAATACGTATGAGACAGCACGTCCATGTTTGGCTGCACTTCTTGAACACAATGGATTCAGCGTGACAAAGTCATCAATTCACAGTTCCAGAAATACTGTGAATTTTACCATTGAGCAGATGATAAGCCAGCATGCCAAATGCAACGGTTTCATAGGTTTCAGCCGCAACTACCCGGCGTACTATTAGTGGTCAGTTTCAACTTTATTTATTTTACAACGATTGCGAATCAAGTTTTAGCAACTTATATTAATCACTTTCATTGGCACGGATGAAGGCGTAAATGTGGTTATTCGTGTGTGTATGAGTGGGGGGGGGGAACCGAAGTACCCGGAGAAAATTCACCTATCCGACCTGGCGACCACCGTACCATCTCTCATACGTCCATTAGTGGTCTGTGGCTCAACACTATCGAGATAAATATATTGCACATAATGTACTCTTCAGAGGAATGTCATGTTATCAGAAGAACCTTTGTGCACAGTGAGCTTGATACATCATAAATCTAAGGGAGTGAGGACATTGTGTCAAACGATATGAACGCATTTGGATCTTTACTGAACCTTTCGAGACTCACAGAGATCAGTACTGCTTGTCATATGGCTGTCCAATAACAATAGTCAGTGTGCATGGTGTTCTGAATGCACACAAATGGGACACACAACAAATGGTACAATTTACACGCACTAGATTCATTGATATGTCAGTAACTTTCCACCACCAAATACAATAAATATGAATGGTACAATTTACACGCACTAGATTCTTTGTTATGTCAGTAACTTTCCACGACCCAATAAAATAAATATGAATGGTACAATTTACACGCACTAGATTCATTGAAATGTCAGTAACTTTCCACGACCCAATAAAATTAATATAAATGGTACAATTTACACGCACTAGATTCATTGAAATGTCAGTAACTTTCCACGACCAAGAAATAAGCTGAATATATCTCATCATCAGTAACAAGAACAGTGAGGAGCTCCTAGAACACAAATATACAAGTGGAGGCAGAAAGAACCATATTTTGACAATTAATAATTAATGCTGCTCAAAGGTGATATCCACATGGAGTTTACCGTTTCCTTACCATTAGGTCATGTCCCTTTATCAATAATCACAGCAGATCGTATGCCCATGAATACACAAAGAAAATATAGTCCAATACCTCAGATCAGAAATTGAGCCAAAAGAAACGTTGCGACGATTTATGATACAAATGCTGTTCTCCAAAGTATGACAAAACGTGCGTCCACATTTGAAGACGTTGCAGAAGCTATAGTTAATATATTGCCAAAGCATGGTTGTGTGAACTTCATAACAGACACATATATATCTACATCCATCAAATCCAAATCCTTTGACAAACGCGCAGTACGACACTATTGCTGGCCCAAAGACTAAGACTCTGAAGGACTGGAAAGGATTACGGATGCCATTAACAAGACATAAATTTAATTAACTGTATTACTTTCGCCGGTATTTCTTCATATCCGACTGCCTTGCAACATGTGCATGTTCAGAGTAATATCGATATACCATTGTTAAAAGAATCAGCATTAAAATTATAATTAAAATTACATGATCACACGGTTCTGTATTTGGAATATCCTTTACATTGACATTTACATATGTGGGATAAGCGTTCAACAGCAAGCCTCCAATGGTTTAAAGCGTCATGTATTTAAGTTTCCCGCCAGTACAGTTCACGCTTTTACACTGTGTTATCGAAAACACGTCTACTTACAAAGAAACTGTCCTCGAGTTCTCGTTTAAGCGCGTCCTTCACAAAAACGGTATGCAAATCGACTATGCAAGCTTGTATACAAGATACTCATATTACAAAGCAAATGTGTCGGCAGAATAACATTTACATACGTCCATACACTAGTAATAGTAGAGGTGTATTAATGATTATACAAAACAATTTTGATCACAAAGTTAAAAGCGTTATAAAAATGAAAATTACATAATTTATTATATTTATATATTTGTATACTATATGGCAGTATTGTATACCATTGAATACCATTGCATACCATTGCAATTCTTGTTGTGCCCCAATGTGAGGAACTCACATCTGCTCTTGTTCGTGCGTGCGCTCGACTGGTTTGTTTGTACTACCGCACTATTAGGTCACAGTTAAATAACACAGAAGCTAGAAGAATTGTGTTTACTGCCAATAATAGTTTCTTTGAAGATGGAGAATTGGTTGACTTATCGCGAACATTAAATGACCACAAATAATGAATGTACACGGAAGAGAAACAATCCAATATGTGAACAGAAGCAATCCCGGCGTAACTACATTTTAATATGTGAAACAATGATGAATTTTACGGTTTTTAGTCGATACCTTCAGAGTTTATACACACGTTTGCTGCTCGATTGCGAAGCAAGTATCATAAAATAGCAGACTAATGTTATACCGATACTCAATTCCCGATGGAAGATATAACCAAGAAGGGGAGAGGATGCACTGTGAGTGTAAATAACTTGTCTTGTCTAGGAATAGCACCATGGGACTCGATCTGCATTGCCCTCGGTTACTAGGTGGCCACGGTATGTATTGTGCCAAGCAGTGTGTGTTTACGTTTATTTATCGTCGCTACCGGTTGCCCATATGAGCGACGCCTCCTGAAGAGGTTAGTCATTTTAGATTTTTGGAAGATAGTGCAATGATACAGACGGAGACCCATTCCAGAGTCTCTTCTGGTTCTTTTACGTGCAAGGTGTAAAGCACCGACACGAGACCTCGGTTTAAAATCCCATCTGATAGACTGTTAATGTTATTAGGGTCAGACGGGGGATCGAACCTGCGATCACTTGATTACCAGTCCAACGGGTTGACCATTGGACTAAAGATCCGTCTGTTGCGCCAAGGAGATATTTAATCTTCAATGTGTAGCCAAGATAGTTCCTATTACGCACATAACATACACACAAACCGGAACAACGGTTTCTAACTACAACCCATTATCACCATTATTGTGCAACCTGTACCTTGTCCACTGCCCCTTGGTCGCCTACATGTACTTCCGCACCCGTTGCTGCAGCATTTCTGTCTCCCAGGGCAACTGGCATCCGTAAAGCACCTCATATCACATGTGCCTTCACCAGTAGGTCGCGGACATCTTCCGGGCTTCAACTGTCCTGAAACAAACGGAGCATGGACATGCTTTACATGCACAAGTAGGTCGCGGACATCTGCCGACCTTCACCTTACCTGCAAGCAATGAAGGATGTGCATGATTCATCATCCTACGATAAGGCTACTTCGTGATATGTGAACATACGTATTCAGACCCATAACTCTACCGTCTCCTTGGCCTAGTGCTTCAGGCGTCCGCCTACGGAGCTGGAGGTCGAAGATTCGAACTTCGTCAGGGGTACGTTGTGATATGGCTTGTTGGTGAGCCGCCAGCTAGTTAAATCATTGTTAGCGATTGCCTTCAAGTCTTGCGCCTGGTATACAATCATAACATTCGGGAAGTACTGATGTTCATAACAAGAGGTGTCTCATAAGTTAGAAATGGCTGGCCCTTTAAATAGGGGTGACACTATAATAAACAAACACTTTACCTTTACTTTTTACATGTATTACTGGGATGACAGTATGACTAATGTTGCTAGAACTCGTGAACTTATTGTCCAACACGTTTTACCTTTTGTCTTTGTCTAGATTTGTTACCATGATGTAAAGCTAAAATATTGTAAAAATTGCGATAGGACAAAGCAAAATATAGTTTAAAATTTACAATGCTATAAGTTGAAAGACAATTTTACGTCTGGCAAGTAAAATAATCTATGTTATTGTTCTCGTGATCAATTCCAGTTATATATTACACATTTAATCATGAAGTAATGCGCTATATATTTGTCATGTATTTCAAGCATATGTCAAAGTTAATATGGCGTTGGGGTTATGTGACAGAATGCATGGGCGATTGGAGCTACTGGTTAGCAACTTAACAGTCGTTGATATATATTGCAATGTCCGTCAGATGCTTACCACTCCGCCCATTAAATATGCACGACAACCTATGCCCACATTCACTATCACACTAGTTATCGTAATATATTGGTCTTGTTAATTTCGTAACATCAGCTACTCCCACCTGTATTATACTTTCACTATCACACAAGATATCGCTATATATTTGTCTCGTTGATTACGTAGTCCGCCTACGTGGTCGAGTGGTTAAGGTCGCTGACTTGTATACCATTGTAACCTATCATCACTGATGGTCACGGGTTCGAGCCCCGCTCAGACCGTGTCTCATGTATATGAAACATTTGGCAGTTTCTTACTGAGGTTGGTGCACCCAAGTACTGGTTAACCGCTGGAGCCTGCCGAGGAAAGGTGTTGTTAGGTAAACTGCCCGCCGGCGATATAGCCCAAAATGGTGCAGGCGTAAAACCCGAAATATAAAATATAACATAATCGTTGATTAAGTACCGCGACCTACGCTCATCACAAGTTATCGCAACATATGTATCTCGTTGATTACGTACTACAATCTACACCCACATGTAGTCTACATTCACTATCACACGATGTATCGCAACATATTTGTCTCCTTGATTACATACAACAACCTACGCACATATGTAGTATACATTCACTATCACACGAGATATCGCAACATATGTATCTCATTGATTACGTACCTCCTATTCCCACCGGCAGCCTACATTCACTACCACACAAACTATAGCAACATTTCCGTCTTGATGGGCACTCGAAATCCGATATACACCTCCGGCCACATATACTTGGCCATGTTGGTCGAGGACATCTGCCGGGTTTCACCCCGCCTGGAACAAAAGTGTTGCAGCGATATCACAGTGAAGCACATCCAACACATGTTCAGCAAGTTGTATTCATGTTGAAATATAAATCCAGGAATAGTGAGATTAATTTAAACATATTTTATTTTATCAATATTTACATCATGTTATAACATTAATATACAAGAACAAATGGATTAAATCGGAAGCTAGTAGCTTATTTAGATTTTCTCCATGACAAACATAATTTTCATAAACTATGGCAGAGTGTATATTATACATTTATGAACGTGACAAGTTTTATTCAACTGTAATGATATAAGTGTAATTAAAAATAATATGGAGATGATGATGAAGTAATCAATCAGACTGGCTTACCAGTCGGATTACATGCAGTCGATTTAGGAAATGGTGAGGCGAGAGAGAGGGGACGAGAGAGAGAGAGAAAGAGTGAGTGAGTGAGTGAGAGAGAACACGGTGGGAATCGTTTGTACGAGGATTGAAGAGGAAGATACACAAATTACACTAGCCGTTATCAAATCTCTTTGTTGCTGTAATAAACTGGTGAACTGCATCACATATCACCTTGTTTATCTCTTCACTTTGATCATCATCACCATACAAAATAACTTTAAGAGAAATGTCTGTCAACGGTCTTATGGTGTTGATAAGGGTTATTCTGGTGTCTGAATAATCAAGACATTGGAATAAGTAGTGGTGACTGGATTCATTAGCTCCGCATCTGCAGAGTGGAGAGTTTATAATATTTCTCGAAAATAAATGTTGATTTAGAGCACTGCATCCGTTTCGAATACGGGTATGGAGGACTTGGGCACGGCGGACACAATGATAGAAGAGTGGATTAGGATTCGGTTTATTAGAGTTCAAGCAATATTTGAAAGAAGCTAGTGTATCAATATCCTTCGTTTGCTGTGGCAAAGCATTCCAATCGTTAAATAGTGAGATTGGTGACAAGAGAACAATAGCTATAATTATAAATAATAATGCTATACACATTTTATTATAATAATTGGTGAGTATTCCGTATGGAACTACAAGCACAGCTGCAAAAGGCCGGTGCTATTCACAGGGAATTAAGCGGGCATGGGATGATTCTGGAATTAGGGCGAGTACCCAATCAAAATAGCAGGAATCGGCGTTAAACTAATTAAGCTTATTAAACAGTACCTGATCAACACAAATATCACAGCCCGTAATGAGCAAACAGTATATCACTCCTTATTACTAAGATAGGAAATGTAGCCTATTTTTGCCGTTATTTCACTAACACAATACTGCCTACCATCCATGTTTTCAGTCTGATATTACGTGTGTTGGTTTGATACGGTCACGAGCCCGTATGTATATAATTATATATACATATTATATATTTTAATGAGTTCTGCATGGCCTCGTCCTTTCACGAACTGTGAATGTATATCTCAAGAAATAATGATATTATATTGCATGACCACGTCACCGAACATGCATCAAACACACGTTAATGACCCATCACTACTGCTGGTTCGAATCCCATTGGGGTGTCGGAATTATTTCACGTGTACTATCAATGAACTAGCGTATTAGTATGACCTAGTTTACCAAGCACTTGGCAATGGCAAGGTAGTTAGAGATGGCTGTTTTGTGAAGTCGGTAAAGCAGTTGACACGTGTGACATCAGGATATACTAACAAAGCTACGGCCGGTATACATTAGTGATTAGCTTCTTCAGAGTGTATTATCTCACTTGTTGTCATAGAGGATAGTTGTGTATATTAGTGTATGCTATGATTTTATTCCATTTACGTGATCATCGAAATATGTAACATTTTTCTTTTTTGATTTCCAATGAGTTTGCTAATATAATAAAATTCATTCATTTTAAATGTCACTCCCTGCCCGGAGCCTCATTTCACTACATTCCACAGCCGGATAACCACTTATGTTATCTTAGTGTGACCGTCTGTAATAAGAATTAGTTCCGGTATTTGTTAGTTTCTGCTTGCTGTCAACATTAAAATCTACAGACAAAACAAATTAATTAACATACATTACTACATAATTAACTGTTCATAATAGTCAGAAAATAGCTACTATACAAAAGTGCATCTAACCGCGAAGGAATACGATACGCAGTCAGTAGCAGAGAAAATGTCATATTGCACTGTTTGAAAACAGTGGATGATGGGGTCTTCTTTCATTAAGAACACTCTATCATGCATTAGAAAGCATAAAAGAAATATTGATAATTCATTAACATATGATAATAATGTCAGTAATATGGTTTTTAAGAAAACATCATCGTATCGTATGTTCATTGTGTGTAACTATGCCTGTGTATTCAATTATTGGCATGTTGACTCATGATAAATTGATTGTACTATCAGTTTGCCAGAGCAGATACCAGGTCGTAAGAAGAGCTGATGGAGGCATTGCCGATTGCGGTGGATTTGTTGGTAAACAATGTCCGAGGACGACTGATAGGTGTGAATACTTTCCTAGTTCCGACATTGGAGAATGTTGCAGACGTATCCATGGTAATGCTAAAATTATATTCCTAATTATATATAGTATCCTTGGTGATTCTGTAGTAAGTACTAATTTCATATTCTGCCTAATATAGCTTAAAGCAGCCCTTATATCGTATGAAATAAAATATATTGGAAACATTCAAAGTGTACGTATGGGTAGCAATGCTGCTACACATTCTTAAATTACAATTTGTATAATTATGTTCAATTAGTAAATAGTGTTTTTTTGCGATAAAACACACTCGAGTCGGTCGGTCACGGGCACTTGTTTACAATCGGAACCTGATTTATATTCGGAATGCATCGTCCACCTTTCGTTTGTTGATAAACAAATTCGCGTATATGACGATTTATATTTATTTGAATTTTATCGTTTCTGAGCGACTATTTCGATTTTTGTAAACACACACACATTAGTATTTATATTTTACCAAAAACATCCATTATTGCGATATAATGTTGCTTTAAACAATGATTTAATAGTGGCTATGACAATGGTCTAATAGTCAAGTTTCCTCACTTTGGAAGGTCGATGGTCTTACACCTGTGTCTGATCCGGTGTGTAATAATGCATGGAGGTTCATGATAGGAATGCGCATGAAGAAAAATCGGATGATTAATTTATACCAGTCGTCCATCTTAATTCATAAACTTGTGTTGGGGTTTAAAGTTGCACCAACAGCTTATGTCATATGGCGACTCTGCGTCTATTATTGGTGGAGGAAGACCCCGTGTGTTCCTCCGATCGATATTCCAGACACGGACAGGCACCCGGGTAGAACCATCGACCTTTCCAAAGCGAATTGGATAGCTTACTCACGTGAAATAATTCCGACACCCCAAAGGGATTCGAACCAGCAGTAGTGATGGGTCATTAACGTGTGTTTGATGCATGTTCGGTGACGTGGTCATGCAATATAATATCATTATTTCTTGAGATATACATTCACAGTTCGTGAAAGGACGAGGCCAAGCAGAACTCATTAAAATATATAATATGTATATATAATTATATACATACGGGCTCGTGCTCGTATCAAACCAACACACGTAATATCAGACTGAAAACATGGATGGTAGGCAGTATTGTGTTAGTCAAATAACGGCAAAAATAGGCTAAATTTCATATCGTAGTAATAAGGAGTGATATACTGTTTGCTCATTACGGGCTGTGACATTTGTGTTGATCAGGTACTGTTTAATAAGCTTAATTAGTTTAGCGCCGCTTCCTGCTATTTTGATTGGGTACTCGCCCTAATTCCAGAATCATCTCATGCCCGCTTAATTCCCTCTGAATAGCACCGGCCTTTTGCATCTGTGCTTGTAGGTCCATACGGAATACTCACCAATTATTGTAGTAAAATGTGAATAGCATTATTATTTATAATTATAGCTATTGTCCTCTTGTCACCAATCTCCCTATTCCTGGATTTATATTCCAACATGAATATAACTGACTGAACATGTGTTGGCTTTGCTTCACTGTGATATCGCTGCAACACTTGTGTTCCAGGTGGAGTGAAACCCGGCAGATGTCCTTGACCTACATGGCCAAGTATATGTGGCCGGAGGTGTATATCGGATTTCGAGTGCCCATCGAGACGGAAATGTTACGATAGCTTGTGTGGTAGTGAATGTAGACTGTAGGTGGGAATAGGAGGTACGTAATCAACGAGCTAAATATGTTGCGATACCTTGTGATGAGCGTAGGTGGCGGTACGTAATCAATGATTATGTTATATTTTATGTTATATTTCGGGGTTTACGCCTGCATCAGCACCATTTTGGGCTATATCGTCGGTGGGCAGTTTACCTAACAACACCTTTCCTGGGCAGGCTCCAGCGGTTAACCAGTACTTGGGTGCACCAACCTCAGTAAGAAACCGCCAAATGTTTCATATAAATGAGACACGGCCTGAGCGAGGCTAGAATCCGTGACCATCAGTGATGATCGATTACAGTGGTATACAAGTCAGCGACCTTAACTACTCGACAACGGAGGCGGGCTACGTAATCAACGAGACAAATATGTAGCGATACCTTGTGTGATAGTGAAAGTATAATACAGGTGGGAGTAGGTGATGTTACGTAATTAACGAGACCAATATGTTACGATAACTCGTGTGATAGTGAATGTGGGCATAGGTTGTCGTGCATATTTAATGGGCCGAGTGGTAAGCATATACATATCTGACGGACACTGCAAGATATATCAACGACTGTTAAGTTGCTAACCAGTAGCTCCAATCGCCCATGCATTCTGTCACATAACCCCAACGCCATATTAACTTTGACATATGCTTGACATACATGACAAATATATAGCGCATTTCTTCATGATTAAATGTGTAATATATAACTGGAATTGATCACGAGAACAATAACATAGATTATTTTACTTGCTAGACGTAAACTTGTCTTTCAACTTATAGCATTGTAAATTTTAAACTATATTTTGCTGTGTCCTATCGCAATTTTTACAATATTTTAGCTTTACATCATGGTAACAAATCTAGACAAAGACAAAAGGTAAAACGGGTTGGACAATAGGTTCACGAGTTCTAGCAACATTAGTCATACTGTCATCCCAGTAATACATGTAAAAAGTAAAGATAAAGTCTTTGTTTATTATAGTGTCACCCCTATTTAAAGGGCCAGCCATTTCTGACTTATGAAACACCTCTTGTTATGACACCTCTTGTACTTCCCGAATGTTATGCTTGTATGCCAGGCGCAAAACGTGTAGGCAATCGCTAACAATGATTTAACTAGCTGGCGGCTCACCAACAAGCCATATCAGAACGTACCCCTGACGAGGTTCGAATCTTCGACCTCCAGCCCCGTAGGCGGACGCCTGAAGCATTAGGTCAAGGAGACGGTAGAGTTATGGGTCTGAATAAGTATGTTCACATATCACGAAGTAGCCTTATCGTAGGATGATGATTTATGCACATCCTTCATTGCTTTCAGGTAAGGTGACGGTCGGCAGATGTCCGCGACGTACTTGTGCATGTAAAACATGTCCATGCTCCGTTTGTTTCAGGTCAGGTGAAGCCCGGAAGGTGTCCGCGACCTACCGGTGTAGGAACATGTGATATGAGGTGCTTTACGGATGCCAGTTGCCCTGGGAGACAGAAATGCTGCAGCAACGGGTGCGGACGTACATGTAGGCGACCAAGGGTCGATGTACAAGGTACATGTTGCACAATAATGGTGATAAAGGGTTGTAGTTCGAAAACATCGTTCCGGTTTGTGTGTATGTTATGTGTGTAATAGGAACTATCTTGGCTACACATTGAAGATTAGACATCTCCTTGGCGCAACAGACGGATCTTTAGTCCAATGGTTAACCCGTTGGACTGGTAATAAAGTGATCGCAGGTTCGATCCCCCGTCTGACCCTAATAAAATTAACAGTCTATCATATGGGACTTTAAACCGAGGTCTCGTGTCGGTACTTTACACCTTGCACGTAAAAGAACCAGAGGAGACTCTGGAATTGGTCTCCGTCTGTATCATTGCACTATTTTCCGAAAATCTAAAATGACTAACCTCTTCAAGAGGCGTCGCTCATATGGGCAACCGGTAGCGACGATAGATAAACGTAAACACACACTGCTTAGCGCAATACATACCGTAGCCACCTAGTAACCGAGGGCAATGCAGATCAAGTCCCATGGTGCTATTCCTAGACAAGACAAGTTATTTACACTCACAGTGCATCCTCTCCCCTTCTTGGTGATATCTTCCCTCGGGAATTGAGTATCGGTATAACATTAGTCTGCTATTTTATGAACTTGCTTCGCAATCGAGCAGCAGACGTGTGTATAAACTCTGAAGGTATCGACTAAAAACCGTGGCCGGGTTGATGCGTCCATGCCTCTATGCTATAAAACGTTACTCCAATCTCAAGCTTCGGATTGGTTCAGCTGAGTGTAAATCACAAACTCAATTAATCAATGAACGCGAGTTTGAGATATGGTATGAGCTTTATAATCATGGGACCTGACATTTAGATCGGATTCACTTGTCCGATTTCCCGGTACACCATACTAAGAAGACCAAACGTATTTCGGGTGAGACATTAGACCGATGTTTCATCTCGGTGTATTAGATTATAGGCGCCTCAGGAATGGGCATTTGTCTGTATCATTGCACTATCCTCCAAAGAATGAATAAAATACGTCCGTTTGCCGAAGTGCCTCTACATAATGGGAATAAGCGTAACGGTTGATCTATTTTGCCGATGATGATTGAGCTTATTTACACTCGCCACCGTCAATCCATATGGACGAGCGTATTAATACGTTTGCTTAGTGCTAATATTCTACAAACCAAGGTGGTTATTTTGTGGCCATTAATAATATTATTTGAATGCTCAGACACGCCATATAGTATAAATATATAGGGGCAGTACAGGATACACTCTATACTAAGCATGTCCTTGCTCTATTTGTTTCAGGTCCGGTGAAGCCCGGCCGATGTCCACCTCCGAGGCTAGGACAAGGCACATGTGACATTAGGTGCTTTACGGATATCGGTTGCCCTGGGAGACAGAAATGTTGCGGCAATGGGTGAGGACGTGCATGTATGCGGCCAATGCGCGGTCAAGGTATAGTGTGTACTATAATTGTGATAAATGACGCAGTTCGACAATATGGTACCTGTTTGTGTGTTGCTTTTTATTTTCTATTGACTAATTACGAACTATCTTAGGTGCAAATTGAATGTAATCTCATACAGTATATGCAATGGGTACCTATTTGTAAAGAGAATGTTAACAATTAATTAACACGTTTTTGATAAAATCACATTTATCATACCGTAACATCTGGTTAGGGAAGAACAGTAAAAAAACAAAGGTTTTTAACGAAAACGACCCATTCACATATTGGAATAAATCAGACTTTATCTGCAAAGGGAGGTAATAGAAAATTACAGATGTATCTCAATATTGAACAAATCTAAGACAGAATAGAACCATAAACATGTTCAGTAAACCAGTATGAAATACCTTTTGGTGCAATGACAAACCTCGATGCAATAACAGATGTGTCCCTCTGAGTAGCTACTGAAGACTTTAGTGGAAGTCGTGATAGCGCGTTCGCTTCAGGTGCGAAAGGTCCGGAGTTCGAGCCCCGCTGGAGCCGTTACGATTGTGCCCTTAGGCAAGGCATTTAAATTCCACAGAGTCCCTTCTCTCTCCCTCGTGGCGATGGATTCCATCAGGAATGAGGTCTCGATAGTGATTAATATATGTTGTATGAACTTGTTTCGCAATCGAGCTAAATTAAATTAATATAAACTAAACTGAAGACTTTAGGCCAAATCAGTAGCAACAATAATGATTCAATAATATCAATAACAAAGCATTAGCAACGATTCCAATAGGTATAGGTTACATAGCTGACAGTATCTGGTAATTGTTGTTCGGATAATGCTTCTGATCTGGCCAGTATTGTCTTCCGCACGAAATATACAATAAGCCACATTTTAGCAATGTATGTGTAGCTAGTCATATGTACCTCATAGTCAAATGTGTACCATTTTTGTTTTGTTTGTGACCATGGTAGTTCAAATGTGTACCAACAGCGACTCTGCAGTTATTAGAATACCCACGTGACTCCGAGCATAATTTCAAGCACGAAAGGACACGCGTGTAGATCCACAGTCATTTCGAAAGTCAGCTGGATAGCTTCCTCTTTTGAAATAACATTCGACACCCAAGTGTGATTCGAACTTACAGCTGTTGCGGGCAAGTGATTTGAAGTCAGCGAGCTAAAATGCAAGAAAATAAATGAACGAAATACCTGTCAACATGAAAAGCATAATATTGCAATGCATCTGCAATTCTTGGGATATGAGAGTGACTGACTAATCGTTATACCAACAAAGTTTGCAGCACGGCAGACTATCATTTTGATATTACAGGGTTTCCAGTAAGCGTTGCAGTCCAGTCTGTCGACACGCCAGTGATTGGTGGAGATATATGTAAGCTTAACACATTCTGCCAGTTGTTCAAAACTTTCGCTAAATAGTTAATATTAGTTTTTATATTAGTTAACGGTACCTCGTTAAATTCTTCGTTAACTAGTGTCGTTAAATATAGCTGTTGTTCAATAAATTATAGTACTAACGCAGCGTTAAATGAACATACTTAACAGCCATTTCGCGCAAATATTTAACTCGCAATCGGGGCTTCGTTAAGATTCCACATACAACTATGCTAACACAAATGTTAAACGCAGTGTTAGCTAATGTTAAACTAGTTTCGGTAACAACTCATTGGATAACATAATTTTTAACGGCGATGTAGTTAACATGTTGTTAAATTTAACGAATGTTTTGAACTGGCCTAATTGATTGTTTTCTCTGCATTCATTTCAAGTGTGGAGGAAATAGTTGCTTGTCGTTGGGCATATTTGGTGTGTTTCGTGCATCATGTGTTTATTTAGGAAAACCTATTTATCTTGTCGTTATACCACGGCCTACGTGGCTAATACCTACGCATCAGAGCTACAAACATTGTTGTGTTCGCCTACAAACAACTGCACGACAAATACTGTTGCCATTCTAAGACAATATATAATGCTATGAACAAATAAATGTTTGTGTGTGTGTGTTATTTTGTCGACGGAGTTAAAATTCACGGCTCTAGTCGTTGTTTATTGAACATTCAACAACGGTACAGTTAGTTTATACAAATGTATTTTAGCTCGATTGCGAAACCAGTTATTTCAACTTATATGAATCACTCTCGAGACCTCATTACTGATGGAATCCATCGCCACGATGGAGAGAGAAGAGGCAACGTGGAATTTAAGCAAATGGACACCATGGCTCCAGCCTCGCTAATAGAACCACCGGGGCTCGAACTCCGGACCTTTCGCACCTGAATCGAACGCGCATCCACTGCGCTATCACGACTTCCACAACGGTACAGTTGTGAATTGTATATAGGACCAAAATGTTAGAATATAAATTAATATTGTCTTGCTTTCAGCTAAGCTTCTCAAAACACAACATTCCCATTTCAACATGTAATTCAGTATTTGAACATTGCCTTTAGCAATATTTGATGCCTGTAATTTATATGAAATGTCTGCATCATTATATTAACAAAACGGATTTATTTCTGCTTACAGTGACTGGAAGTGGTGTAGATCCGCCTGTAGGCCAGCTTGTAGATCCGTATGTAGATCCGCATGTAGACCCACTTGTAGATCCGCATGTAGATCCGCTTGTGCAAGGACGTGGTTACTGTAAGTAAATACATTAATATAAGCCAGTTTTCTCTGAAAAGGTAGCTATTTTCTTCAGCCGAATTAGAGTATATATTAGTTCAACATAAAATATATACAAATAATAGTATATCGATAAACTATTATAATTCTAATTATTTATCATAATTAAAAATGAATGTTTTCGCTGTACAATGCCTAGCCTTGTCTGAAAACATCAGAGTAAACATACTGGATTGAGCATACACTGCCACATACTTCTTGCTATCGCCAGTGATACAAAACAATGTAGTGAAAATACCCGGACGGGTAATCCAGGGATCGCAGGTTCGATCCCGCGTCTGACCCTAATACAATTAACAGTCTTTCAGATTGGACGTTAATCCGAGGTCTCGTGTCAGTGCTTTACGCCGTGTACGTAAAAGAACCAGAGGAGAATCTGAAATGGGTCGCTATCTGTATCATTGCGCTATCCTCCAGAAATCTAAAATGACTAATATCTTCAGGAGGCGTCGCTCATATGGGCAACCGGTAGCGACGATAAATAAACGTAAAACACACACATCCAATACCATCATAAGTTCAGCAACCTAATTGTTTAGCAGTTATTGGTTTGATACCTACCTAAGATGGTTAGTTTAACAAAGTAGCGAACAGGGGAAACGTGCTAGCTTCTCACCAATGTGTTTCTCTGTCTCTATCTTCATTTACTTTTTGTTTTTAATCTTCTAATTGTTGTTTCTCTTTTATTTATTTTTCAAAACCTTTCATGTTCTGTACTCTTAAGTATTACATATTTACATACATATTATGAATTAAGTTTAGTAATGTTATAAGTAAGTACATATATGTTATCATTCCAAAACATTACATTTTCCCTAAAGAAAAATCATTGATTTATGAAATTGTAAATTATTATGTCATGAAATGTTTGTGTATATTATTTAGAAAGGAGAGGACAATAATAAGATATACAGCTTTCTGTCGAATTACTTATATCAGTCGTTGTACATAATCATGTATTGACATACAATACATATGTTTCGATCCTCGGACCTGTGTGTACGAGACATGGTGGTCGCCAGTTCGGACATGTGGGTTATCTCCGGGTACTCACGCTAATGACCACAAATGCGTTTTCACCCGCCCCAATGCGATTGATTAAACAACATTATTCAATTTGTATCACACTCATTGTAGCAATAAATAAATGTATGCGTTTTAAGATATTTTGATAATAAATGCACTAATAGAAAATTGTCAGACTCAAAAAATGCAGTCATCATTCCCGAGAATAATTCGTAGGATCCAACACGATTTGGTCTAAATTATTACTATGCCAGCCCAGCTATCTGCTAAAGTGGTAGCCCAAGAGTAAAACCAGTTGCATCGCCCACGAATTCAATATTTGTATTGATAATATGACAAGTAATTGAACATAGCATTTAGTAATGTTATGTGCATGGAAGTTTATTGAACACGCATGTCTCTACATAGTGTACTTTGAAATAAATAGTAGATTAGTTGATACAAATTTATTTTAGCTCGCTTGCGAAACTAGTTCTTAAAACCTCATTCCTGATGGAATCCAACAAAACGAGGGAGAGAGAAGAGGCAACATGGAATTTAAGCAAATAGTAGAAAAAACATTCTGATTATTGTTCTTCTTTTAGTGGACACCATGGCTCCAGCCTCGCTAATAGAACCGCCGATGGTTCTAGGTGGTTATCGTAAGTAAACAAATATATTTTAACTCTTTGCAGGATCGCGCTGAAATTAATAGTCAATCATGTCGTGGAATGTCCTTGGAATTGTATTATAAATACACTGTATAACGACTGAATAATTATTTCTATATCTATGAAATGTTGCATTGGATAATAAGGAGTTTCCAACATACCTGCTTTGGATAAATACTGTTCAATTATTATAGAAGCTCAAATATGCGTTAATGACCTGTTACTGGACATAAATGGTCAGTAAATTACCTGTTTCTGGACATATATGGTCAGTAAATGACCTGATACTGAACATTATGCTGTCAGTAAATGACCTGATACTGAACATATGCTGTCAGTAAATGACCTGATACTGAACATATGCTGTCAGTAAATGACCTGATACTGAACATATGCTGTCAGTAAATGACCTGATACTGAACATATGCTGTCAGTAAATGACCTGATACTGAACATATGCTGTCAGTAAATTGAGTACGGGGTGAACGCATTTCGTATATACAAATATGGAAATTTCTGACCGTGGATGCCCCGTATTAGGTCACTAGCACAATGCTCAACGTATTTATCTTACTGATAACACTTTCCATTGTTTTCCGTCGTCAACAGACATCGTTGGATCACTGAACTCCACATTAGAGTAGTAATAATATTAACAATCTTCCAGGTAGGACATTTAACCGAGATCTCATGTCGGTGCTTTGCACTGTGCACGTATACGAACCGGAGGGGACTCTGCTCTGGGACGTATCGATGTCTGTATCATTGCACTATCCTCCAAAATCTAAAATGACTAATATCTTCAGGAGGCGTCGCTAATATTGGCAACCGGTAGCGACGATAAATAAACGTCAAACACACAGAGTAAAGTTGTGAACTTTCTTATTCATGTCAATGTAGTCGATACATTCGGATGTTTTTATTCGAGCAACGGACTTTGTCATTGAGTTAGTACTGTACGTGTTCATCCAATATGTATGGGCTATTATTATGCTAACACGTCATAGCTCTCGGAATCGAGTGTAGATTATTATTTATATACTTATACTGTCATACTGCTCGACCGTAAAAAAATAAATAAGTCGTTATTTTCAAATTTTCAGTAAAACCGGACTGTAATGGAATGTTATGTCCAGAGGTTAGTTGTGATGACCAATATATACCTGCCGGACAGTGCTGCAATGCGTGCCGGAATCCAACAAAATCAATATCATGAGGTGTACACTATGGTGTATCAGCATCTAAATACTGTTAAATAGCTGATTGCAATAAAGAATTTGAATATATAATGTGTTTATTATGTTAAATTATGTCTACTTGCAAACATGTCTTAAGCAGCCAGCCAAGGGAGTCCGAGAAACATAGGTGGTTGCTTAATAGAGGTCAAATATATAATAAAACAACCGATTGTGAATCTGGAAACTGGCTGCTTAATACAAGTTGGCTGCTTAATGGAGGTGACCACTAACGCAGGTTTGACTGTAAATGCCTAATTTTGATTGTACATAACTGCACTCATTTTAGGTAGGTCAATCATTGGTGTAACCTCGAATCTGGAAACTGGCTGCTTAATACAGGTTGGCTGCTTAATGGAGATGACCACTAACACAGGTTTGACTATAAATGCCTAATTTTGATTGTACAGAACACGGAACTGCAATCATTTTAGGTAGGTCAATCATTGGTGTAACCTCGATCTCTTATAGTAGGCTAGTATGTATGTCACTATATTATTAAAACACATACAATTGATGAGGTATTTCTTCTATCCACTAGTGTTTTGTGTGGCTAAGCCTGATTGTAGGTGTATGTTTACTCAATTAACTATTGCATACGGTACATTTAATGATAAAATATAAGGTACTAGCTACAATATAGAAATAAACAGTTATGTTAGTTTATGTTTACTCAATTAACTATTGCATACGGTACATTTAATGATAATATATAAGGTACTAGCTACAATATAGAAATAAACAGTTATGTTAGTTTATGTTTACTTAATTAACTATTGCATACGGTACATTTAATGATAATATATACGGTACTAGCTACAATATAGAAAGAAACAGTTACGTTAGTTTATGTTTACTTAATTAACTGTTGCATACGGTACATGTATACTATATAAGGTACACGCTAAACTATAGAAAGAAACAGTTATGTTAGTTTATGTTTACTCAATTAACTGTTGCATAAGGTACATGTATACTATAATTTATAAGGTACACGCTAAACTATAGAAAGAAACAGCTACGTTAGTTTATGTTTACTCAATTAACTGTTGCATACGGTACATGTATACTATATAAGGTACACGCTAAACTATAGAAAGAAAGAGTTGTGTTAAGGTTTGGGTCCCGAAATACTATCATTAATGGCAAGGTTCCTGCTGGCATATATAGTTATGTCAATGATTATCCAAATAAAATGGCAAACCAAGATGGTATGTATGCCCATCATTCATTTTATGCACAAGAAACAACGTCACAGACTCACCCACATGGAGTGATACATGTTGATAGATAACGTGACTCTTCGGCTAACTGAATTCACCAGATAGTGTGTCCACGTTACTAAACAACCCGCATACATAGATATAGATACATTCACTGAGAATAAGGAGTGTTTATCCGCCTTATATCCGTATTGAGCTTGGTATGGTCCACACATACAGTATACGAATCTTTACATTCGTCTTGGGGTCCACCGCAATTCCCGACCACCATTATGTAGCTTCTTCTAAGTTTGAAATAACCACCATGTGTTCGTTATCTCAATGTTGTAATGGGAATTCTTCTTAACCACCATGTGTTCGTTATCTCAATGTTGTAATGGGAATTCTTCTTAACCACCATGTGTTCGTTATCTCAATGTTGTAATGGGAATTCTTCTTAACCACCATGTGTTCGTTATCTCAATGTTGTAATGGGAATTCTTCTTAACCACCATGTGTTCGTTATCTCAATGTTGTAATGGGAATTCTTCTTAACCACCATGTGTTCGTTATCTCAATGTTGTAATGGGAATTCTTCTTAACCACCATGTGTTCGTTATCTCAATGTTGTAATGGGAATTCTTCTTAACCACCATGTGTTCGTTATCTCAATGTTGTAATGGGAATTCTTCTTAAGATGGACGGGATATAGACACACATCATATACAAAAATAACATCCTTAGATTTCACTGTACACATACCTGTCCCGGATGCTACACAAATAACATCCTTAGGTTCACTGTACACTACCTTCCCTGGATGCTACACAGAGAACGTATTCAGGACAACGAAATATAACAATAACATCCTTAGATTGCACTGTACACATACCTGTCCCTGGATGCTACAAAAATAACATCCTTAGATTGCACTGTACACATACCTGTCCCTGGATGCTACACAAATAACATCCTTAGATTGCACTGTACACATACCTGTCCCTGGATACTACACAAATAACATCCTTAGATTTCACTGTACACATACCTGTCCCTGGATGCTACACAGAGAACGTATTCATGGACACACATCATATACACAAATAACATCCTTAGATTTCACTGTACACATACCTGTCCCTGGATGCTACACAGAGAACGTATTCATGGACACACATCATATACACAAATAACATCCTTAGATTTCACTGTACACATACCTGTCCCTGGATGCTACACAGAGAACGTATTCATGGACACACATCATATACACAAATAACATCCTTAGATTTCACTGTACACATACCTGTCCCTGGATGCTACACAGAGAACGTATTCATGGACACAGATAATAATACACCCCAGCTGTCCCCTGTATACTATAATTTGCATTATAACGCCTTTCATTAAATCATTGTGTTACATATACAAACACATGCATAGTCTACACATGAGTATGCATCGACAATCTAAATCGAGATTAAACGTGTTACCATATACCTAAAGATTCCAATGTTGCATCTGAGCCTGTCAACGGGGGAATAATTCGACGCTATTTTACGTCATAGTAAGTTAGAGTTACTCTTCCCTAAAGTTTTATCTTCTAGTCGATTCTAAAAAAGGTGTGTGCATTTCGCTCTCGATATATTTGCTGTTTTTCAAAACCCTCCAATCACACACCCCTTTAAATCTAGGAGAAATGTGATTATGTACATGATTTACATACATATGTGGGATAGTTGCTGTTTTTGTGTACGTTACTAATTCCAGTGATTGTGAATGTTGCTGTATAATTGACATTACTTTGACTTACGAATGATTGACTATATATATATATTAGCCGTGTCGTGGGCGATTACAGATAGACAACTGAGGTCTACGAAAGTGTACACAAATATCAAGTTATGAACATTGATATCGACAAATGCTGTCATTGGTTAATGTTTGCGACCGTTACCACATGTAGATATTTCGTATCGGCCACAGCCATTTATTGCCAACTTATTATCATCATACTACTCCAGTTGTATTCGTTACATTCTTCAACCCATACATGTTAATGTGTTATGCTGCATACTAAAGTACAGGGAGGAAACCAGAGCACCCGGAGACAACCCACCTGTCCGATCTGGCGGCCACTGTACCATCTCACATTCTTCATGGTCCGAGGACAGGTTATATATATTAGGGTTGGTTATCCTCTTCAATACATTAATTTATTATTAATTGTAATATTATTTAATCTTTTCGAAGAGATTACACCATATTTCAATGCATTTCAAGTTGCCATTTTTATATGATTTTTTATATGTACTGTCTATTTTGTAGTTTGGGTTTTAATTATATAAGAGATGACGGTAGCGTAAGATATATTCTCGGAATATTTATTTAGTCGTTGAAAAACAATGATATGAAGGTTCCAATATCGGTGCCGATTTCATAGGAAAATAAATATGTTCCTTTTATATAATTAATAGTTGGTTGTAGTTTTCATCTTTATTTTAGTCTGATCTATATACATTACAGCAAACATAAAAACATATCAAATTAATAACGTAATAGCTATTCAATAAGTTGAATTACAAGATACTTTTATCACAGATACCGACATCATTACATGCAGTGAAAGCATTATATACATGGTAAAACTGAGGAGCAGCCGCTAATTGAAAGCTAACAATGAATTACAATACATAATGCTAAGAAACTGAAGGAAATATGGACACTAATGCGCATGTGTGGCATTACTTCATCAGCCATATTTTCAAATTGTTTACGAAATTATTAACACATGGGAAAGTGAACAGCATAATTATGTAATATTGTTTCGTTTTTCCGATTGCAACATGATGGTCACAGCTTGTTATCAATTGTATGTAGTGTGTGCAGAAAGGATATATTATAACTTATATATATTATATTTCACTTCCAATGTCCCTTTCTTCTTTCGTATTTTCATTTTAAGCTTCATATAAATACCTGAATGATCTGACCTATGACCTTGTATTATATTTGAGTCGACAATAAAATTCATCATTGTTTCACATATTAAAATGTAGTTACGTCGGGATTGCTTCTGTTCACATATTGGATTGTTTCTCTTCCGTGTACATTCTTTATTTGTGTTCATTTAATGTTCGCGATATGTCAACCAATTCTCCATCTTCGAAGAAACTATTATAGGCAGTAAACACAATTCTTCTAGCTTCTGTGTTAATTAACATTGACTAATTTTCGTAATCTAAAGCAGGGTTGATTACTAGATTCCAGTCTCTGCATATGACAACATTTTCGTTACAAATATTTAGGATTTTTGTTTTTATATTTTAGTAAAAATCAGGATTGTCTTCATTTGGACCGTATCAGTTTACAAATGTAATTCTATGATGACAAATAAGTAAGTAAGTAAGTTTTTATTAAAGTGACATGTGCACATTTCAACAAATATATATAGCAAATATTGAGCAACAAGAAGACACACCCGTCCCCGTGGGCCTATAAGTCACCTACTAATATGCATTCATAATAATTATATAGTGTGAACAGAAGCGATCTGAGCATTAGATTAATAAATTGAACACATTTGGCGCTATTCACAAATCATATGGGTTATCAATGTACAAAGTAATTAAGAACGTGTCCATAGCGGTTTTGTGAAGGAAGCCTATAAACGAGAACTCGAGGACAGTTTCTTTGTAAGTAGACGTGTTTTCGATAACACAGTGTAAAAGCGTGAACTGTACTGGCGGGAAACTTAAATACATGACGCATTAAACCATTGGAGGCTTGCTGTTGAACGCTTATCCCACATATGTAAATGTCAATGTAAAGGATATTCAAAATACAGAACCGTGTGATCATGTAATTTTAATTATAATTTTAATGCTGATTCTTTTAACAATGGTATATCGATATTACTCTGAACATGCACATGTTGCAAGGCAGTCGGATATGAAGAAATACCGGCGAAAGTAATACAGTTAATTAAATTTATGTATGATCAGAGTTGAAATAATACTATGCAGTCAATAGAGTTAGTTCTTCATGTATCAACTTAGCAAGATACACCGCAACATGGAATTGCTCACTGAACCATTCTAAACACAATGCCAATATGATGCACTCATAAGAGACAATGCAGTCATATGATCAGATTTCAAACAGGATGACCGTCATATTTGTCAGTTCTATGTCGTCACTGTCAGTCTCATCATGCACGTCAGGTTCTACATCAGTTTCACAATCTGCAAATGAACATATGATCAAACTTATTGATATAAAATGTTACAATGTTACAATGTTTCAAACATGAAGACAATGGAGTACTCCTCATGGGACGTGAACAAGAGCTCATCAGGGATTGCTACTGTCGAGAATCCATTTTCAATCATGAGGCGGAAACACTGGTCATCAAATGTATAGTATATATCTTGTCCCTGACGTCTATCAGCATACATATCAAACTTATATTGGTCGAAGAGTTGACTGAGCATCTGTGTCTTGTTAATGTCATCCGTAATCCTTTCCACTCCTTCATAGTCTTAGTCTTTGGGCCAACAATAGTGCCGTACTGCGCCTTTGTCGTTCAAAGGATTTGAATTTGATGGATTAGATATATATGTGTCTGTTATGAGGTTCACACAATCATGCTTTGGAAATATATTAACCATATCTTCTGCAACGTCTCCAAATCTGGACGCACGTGCTGTCAAACTTTGGAGAACAGCATTTGCATCATAGATTGTTGCAACATTTCTTTCGGCTCAATTTCTGATCCGAGGTATTGGACTAGATTTTCTTTGTGTATTCACGATCTGCTGTGACTATTGACTATTAAAGGGACATGACCTAACTTGTATATTTTTGTTCTAGGAGCTCCTCACTGTTCTTGTTACTGATGATGAGATATATTCAGCTTATTTCTTGGTCGTAGAAAGTTACTGACATTTCAATGAATCTAGTGCATGCAAATTGTACCATTGGTATTTATTTTATTTGGACGTGGAAAGTTACTGACATATCAATGAATCTAGTGCGTGTAAATTGTACCATTCATATTTATGTTATTGGGTCATGGAAAGTTACTGACATATCAATGAATCTAGTGAGTGTATATTGTACTATTCATATTTATTTTATTGGTTCGTGGAAAGTTACTGACATATCAATGAATCTAGTGCGTGTAAATTGTACCATTCATATTTATGTTATTGGGTCATGGAAAGTTACTGACATTTCAATGAATAGTTTGTGTGTGTGAATTGTACGATTTTTTGTGTGCCCCATTTGTGTGCATTCCGAACACCATGCACGCTGGCTAATGTTTTTGGACAGCCAGATGACAAGCAATACTGATCTCAAAAGGTTCAGTAAAGTTCCAAATGGCGTTCAAATCGTTTGATACAATGTCCTCACTCCCTTTGATTTGTGATGTATCAAGCTCTTTGTGTTTCTGATAACATGCCATTCCTCAGAAGAGTATGTGCAATATATTTAACACAATAGTGTTGTGCCACATACCACTAAGGGAAATATGTGAGATGGTACGGTGGTCCTCAGGTCGGACAAGTGAATTTTCTCCGGGTACTTCGGTTTCGCCCCTCCCCCACACATACACGCGAATGGCCACATTTACGCCTTTATCCGCGACAATGAAAGTGATCAATTAAGTTGTTAAAACTTGCTTCGCAATCGTTGTAAAATAAATAAAGTTTAAGAAGATCATTGATAGTACGCCGGGCGGTTGCGGCTGAAACCTATGATGCCTCCTTTGCATTTGGCATGCTTGCTTATAATCTGCTCAATGGTAAAAATACATTCACAGTATTTCTGGAACTGTGAATTGATGATGTTGTCCCGTTGAATCCATTGTGTTTAAGAAGTACAGCCAAACATGGACGTGCTGTCCCATACGTATCAATGTTGAGATATACGCAGGCAGATACCTAGCGTAGTTGATATAGTTGCATACGAATGAAAATGAACACATCATTGTACGTTGAGGAATATGCATATAAATATCATTAGCTTGGATCGTACCAACATTAGTTTTAATATTATTGTACTGATAATATTGGTGTAGAACACCATGTAGATCAGCCGAAGCTGAAGTTTGACTTCTTTGACTATTCCTTTTGAACTTTCTATATTCCTCAACATATTTATATATGGAGTTTACTTTTAAGAATTGAATACTATAAGACTGATTTAAATATTAGTTTATAGTACATACTGTGTTTAATATTTCATGAATATAATAATTGTAAACATAGTACATTTCGGTTAGAATTGAAATGCTATGCTACTCCACATTAACATGATTAACGCCACAACACACTTGTTGACATGTGTTCTTTTTAAGTATGAACTGACATGCACGCAGACAGTATGTACCTGCCTACTATAGATTGAGGACATAAAACAATGATCTATGTACCTAAACTATTTGCAGTACTCATTCAGTACAATCCAAATTAGGCCATTATACTAATATAAAAAATAGCACACAGATTCATATATATATCTTCACATTCTTTATTATTATCATCAGATATTTAACAACATTTAGATTGCTTGTGCACAATTGAGTATACAGTGTGTAATTTTACTCCTCATTTTGTTGATCGAGTAGGCGGCGGGCAAGCTCTGCAGCACTGTCCGGCAGGTATGCGTTGGTCATCACACATTAGCTCTGGACATTTAATTCCAGTACAGTCCGGTTGCACTGCAAATTAGAACAAAATACTATGATTTTATTATATTTCCTCGGTCGAGCAGTATAACAACATAGGTATAGGAAACCTCTGTAAACCGGACCTTTTATCTAGTCCCGAAGATGTCAGGTTTAGAGAGGTTCCACTGTACCAATAATAAACTTCACATAATAAACAACAAATAATAAACAACAATCTCTCCCGAGGGCTATCACATGTTAATAATAATATACCATAATTATTGGGTTACCACAATGCAGTGCTAACTCAACGATGGAGTCAGTTGATCGAATAAATCCATCCGAATGCGTCGACTACATTGCCATGAATAAGAATGTTTACTGTGTGTGTTTACGTTTATTTATCGTCACTACCGGTTGCCCATTTTAGCGACTCCTCCTGAAGAGATTAGTCATTTCAGATTGTAGCGGAAATTGCAATAATACAGACATCGACACGTTCCGAAGTCCTCTCTGGTTCTTTTACGTACACGTTGTTAATAAATACAAAATTCTTTGAACACATATATTCGCATATATTGTCATGTTTGCCCCTATTTGAGCCAGTGAGCTAAAAACGTTGTAACACCGTCAGTTATTTGTCACGTAGCATATGTAGTACAGTGTAGTATAGTTTTAGTTATTTCCCTTGGACCAATAGTTAAAATAAGTGACACGTACATTTGACCTAATACATGACACTATTTAAACACGTGCTCTCTACTAACCAATCACTGCATGCCTATGATACATCCGCCATGTTCCCAAAACATAAACAAGACGCCATTAATTATGTGCTACAAATAATCCATATTAGGTAGGATATATATATACCTTCAGGTAACTATTGTTACTCGTTCTACTACCATCCCGATAACATAATTAGTATTCATGTACATTGACTGATAACCTGTTAGTTTTTGAGAAATATCGATCAGATGTAAAGACTGGATTTTCATTGTCTAACTTAAACTACACCATCGTATATTGTATTTCTTAAATTCGTCAATGCAATTGTCGTCATTATATATGTCTGATGATATGCTACTTAGTACAGGTGATTGTTAATTATGTGATGTATATAAGTATGAAACTGTATATGTGTATATATTGGTTAATTATGTGATGTATATAAGTATGAAACTGTATATGTGTACATATTGGTTGCAGAGAGAAAAGCAGAACAAGAAGTAAGGCGAGTACGTAGTAGTCATTTATAAAAGAGTTTCCTCTTTCCTTGTCGATCACGACGCCCACACCATGAGTGCTCGCCGGCGGTCTGTGGCATTTTCATGAACATTTCAGTGTATTAAAAGTTGGTGTTATGCGTGTGTGTGTTTTTCGTTTATTTATAGTCGCTACCGGTTGCTCATATGAGCGACGCCTCCTGAAAATAATAGGCATTTTAGATGTGTGGAGGATAGTGCAGTGATACGGACATAGGTCCATTCCAGAATCTCCTTGCACGGTGTAAAGCACCGATACGATACTCTTGGTTTAAAGTCCCATCTGAAATACTGTTAATTTTATTAGAGTCAGACTGGAGATTGAGCAGCTCTTGTCACTCACTTGTTGTGTGTCGTGCGTTCTATGTCATGTACCTTAGCGAGGTACTTTATTACGAAAATGTGAACTTTGATAAATGCTCTATTGTAATAATAGAATGTTAATCAACAACGTATGTATTTTGTATATGAGTATCTATATGGTATATGATTAACTATTTGCATGATGGGTAAAATAAAGTATATAAATAGTTGTAGCAAACGACAAATCATTAATGTGTATTTCGTATTAGAAACTGTAAACTCTGGAAATATTTCATGGAATTTCATTAGAATAATGTTGATACGGCACAATTCTAATGAAATTCCATGATATGTTTGACTGCTACTTTCATAGCTAGCGTGCAAAAGAGTTAGTATGTATTAACATTTTGTTTACTTACGGTAACCACCTAGAATCATCTGCGGTTCTAAAGGCATATCTGGAACCGCATTGTCCGCTAAAGGTAGAAAACATATTCAGAATATTCTACTACATTCTACATCCATTATGTCGAATTTCATCGGACCGAACAAAATACTTCGACATAACCGAAGTTTGACTTAACGAAATTCGATATAAACAGATTCAGTTATATGTATAATGATAGTGTCTCAAACGGGACTATGATCCGACTTCGAGAAAACTGGAGAATTCGACAAAACCGATTTTGACAGAACTAGTGTAGACTGTATTTGTTTCAAAGGCATACGTGTCTAATACACTTCAGGCACAATACATTGCAAAATGCTTTGTTCAAATGCTTTTTATCATTTTAATAATTTAATATATTATTCATAAGTGTTGCAGCGGGTTTTGAGATGGGTCTTCCTGCTTAGCCCAACTCGCTTTTGATCATACGAAGTATTCATTAAAGATTAACATTTATTTATTGCGATTGCGAAGCAAGTTTTATCAACTTATATTAATCACTCTCGTTGGCGCGGATGAAAGCTTACAATAATGTGGTCATTCGTGTGGGAGGCAACCGGAATACACGGAGAAACCCCACCTTTCCGATCTGTCCACAACCAGTTCACATCCTTGCCTGTCCGAGGATTGAATCCGGGTTACATTGTCGAGATGCGAGCACGGTGACCACTACTAACCACTGTGCTAATAGGACTACCTTAGGTAGGCATCAAACAAATCAATGCTAAATAATTAGGTAGCTGAACTCCGCGAAATTCACTACATAGGTGTGTATCACTGGTGATAACAAGAAACCAGAAGGGCGCAGAGTAGATTCGCACCGGTGTTACGAGTGTGATTATTTTCGGATAATAATACGCATGATACAGCTTAATGTTTAACACTTTCCCTCGTAGAAGCACCTATTGACGCCATTACCAATACGACATACATACATTGACAATATAGTAGCCAAACCAATGTTCATAATAAAGGCCAGAATCTCATGTAGTCCCAATAATATCTATAAATGTGGGATAGATATGGTGACTACTTATCCACTGCATAATAGCTAAATGGCTGTCGTTTGTATGGAAATATAATAGTATATTAACCTAAATCTCTATGAATGAAAGGGTTAAGTTTGATAAATAATTAGAATGATTTTATCGATATACTATTATTTGTATATTTTTTATTTTTTATTGTATTCTCTAATTAGGCTGAAGAAAACATAACCGTAATAGAGAAAACTGGCTAGGCTTAATTTATTTACTTACAGTAACCACCTCCATACATAAGTGGATCTATAGGCGCATCTACAAGCGGGTCTATAGGCGCATCTACCATCTGGTCTACAAGTGGATCTACACCAACTCCCATCACTGTAAGCAGACATAAACCCGACTAGTTAATATGTTGATGCAGATATTCCATATAAATTACAGGTATAAGAGATTGATGATAAATGATATGCGCAAAATGTTAATGTCCTTTCATATGCGTGTTAGAAAGGGCAATATTTGGCGAGACAGCCAACGAACCAGATTGGAGGAGTAGATCACTAAAGCATTAGTTCGGCCAGAGCGATTGCTACATCGGGTGATATATGCAGTGATTAACGTCTGATTGTCTTCCAATGCAATAATTGTGTCAATACTGGCATAGCCAAGCAAATAACTAGTTTACGTATAATCCTGTAACTACGCTGATATGAATAGTTTGAGGTGTAGCTGAAATTAAGCCTATATTAATTTAGATTCTAACATTTTACTTCATATCTTGTTCCTATTAACAAAGTACACATGTACCTGTTAAATATGCAATAAATAGAGCCGGTGTGACAGACCCGTAACATGTGACACCGAGGGCTTATGAACTCGTATAGTTGCGTTCTCAATAATCAGTACATGATATCCACACTTTTGATACTCCCTAGTCCAGCACCTATATATCATTAGGTAGCTTATCCAAGGGCATTACCCCATAAACTAGCATTCACATGTCCCCTCGCACACTGCCTTGCAATAACCCTCGTCGTACCCTTCACCCCGAACGACATTTCCCAAAGTCAAGCTATCATTAGCAATTTATTGGAAAACCAGCTATTAAAGAAATCACACATTGGAACATTCTATGCTAAACAGAATATAGAAAGTATTCATGGAAATAGATTGTATAACAATATAAATGGAGCTGTCACTGATGCAACAAAGTAAAAAAGCCAAAGTTGCCCTTTGTATGGGATTGGCCATTTGTAAGAGTTTATTCCTATGCTATTCTTTTGTGTTTTGTAGACGTGGTGTAGAGACACCAGTATGTGTTAAGTATTATACATGTATGGGTTGTTCCCCTTAGTGATATCCTTGATGTACTCGATGTAGTGACAGCCAATTACCCGGTATGAGGTGTCAGTACAGAAGAAGAGTCTAGCTAGTGCGCGCACGTGTTTGTGATATGAAATGTTAGGACTTTACAGTAGTTAATCGTGGAAATTGTGACGATCGATGCAGATAATCTATTGTGTTCATATGATGCTAGTTATTGTTTATTTTCACATGACACTGTTATTTGTTCACACATTAAATCATTAGTAAGTGTTTGCTGTATAGAGTCAATATCTTACACACTATAACTCACATTATAAACCACTTTTAGTACATCATTTTGTTACACTGGTCTATTTCATAGCTGTTGATTGTTTGCTCCGTCGACAAAATTACACACACATAGCATTATATTGGGTTAGAATGGAAATAATAGTTGTCGCGCAGTTGTTTATCAGCGAATACAACACGGTTTGTGGTTCTAATGCGTAGGAATTCACCACGTATGCCGTAGCACAACGGCAAACCAAATAGTAGTTCCAAAATAAACACATGATGCATGATATAGTAATTTAATAATCATAAGAAGTAATAGTTGTATAGAATTGTTAGCATGTTGTGCAAAGGAAACAACGATAAAAGCAGAGGAAAACACTTAATAGAACTTAATATGCACAACGACAAACACCTGTTTCCTCCACACTTGAACTGAATGCAGAAAAGCAAGCACTGTGTTTACTTACAGATATCACCCCCAACCGCAGGCGGATCTACAGACTGGACTGCAGCGCTGTACAACACTGGATATCCTGTAAATATCAAGGGATAGTCTGACATATTGCATAATTCTTGGAATTACCATTAGACACTCTCATGTCCTACGAATTACAGGTACAATACAGTATTATACTTTTATTGTTGACATATATTTCGTTCATTTCTTTTTTGCATTTTTACGGGCCTCCTTTGCCAAATGGTTAAGGTCCCTGACTTCGAATCACTTGCCCATCGCTGCTATTAGTTCGAATCACACATTGGCTGTCGAATGTTATTTCAATTAATTTATTTCATTAAATAAGCTATTAGTCTAAGCCCATTCACTCACTACTCGGCAGATCACATCAGATCTGCTATTTCATCGGTGTTTATCATTGCCAAAAGAGCTATTTCAACTACTGGTCGTGTTTATGGTTCTATTCTGCATTAGGTTTGTTCAGTAATGAGAGACATCTGTAATCTTTTATTACCTCCCTTTGCAGAAAAGTCTGATTTATTCCAATATGTGAATAGGTCCTTATAGTTAGAATCCTTTGTTTTTACTGTTGTGTCCTAACAAGTTGCGGTATGATAAATGTGAATTTATCAAAAACGGATAACATTCGTTTACAAATAAGTACCCATTGCATATAATGTATGAACTCTGTCGAGATATAGTAATTTAATAATCATAAGAAGTAATAGTTGTATAGAATTGTTAGCATGTTGTGCAAAGGAAACAACAATAAAAGCAGAGTAAAACACTTAATATAACCTATCTACTAAGGACATTCAGGGGCAGTAACTGACGGATGTCTTTCATTACAGCCTACACACACGTGTCTATCGTTTTGTACTACAGTTTTCCAAATAACTACATTCAATTTGTAACTAAGACAGTTCGTAATTTGCAAATGCAATATCACTAAACATATACACACAAACCGTTACCATGTCGTCGAACTACACATGTTATTACAAACATAGACCAAACTGTACCTGGACCGCCCACTGGCCGCCTGCATCTACGCCCGCACCCATTGCTGCAACATTTCTGTCTCCCAGGGCAACTGGCATCCGAAAAGCACCTCATGTCACATGTGCCTTGCCCAGTCGAACGAGGACACCTGCCGGGCTTCACCTGACCTGAAATAAATGGAGCATTGATATGTTTTACAAATACCGGTAACTAAAGTTAGCACAGATTGACCTGTTTGATTCAACCGCCATTGTTTAGAGTTCATATGAATATTTGTATTGGGCAGTTTGTCGTTGAAAACTATCCTCCAAAACAAAATCTAAAATGACTAATTTCTTCAGGAGGCGTCGCTCATATTGGCAACCGGTAGCGACGATAAATAAACGTAAAACACACACGTGTGCTGTTAAATTGCATGTGGAAAACATAGTCTCGGTTCCAGTCTTCTTCACTTAGTTTTAGCTTCTGACAAATCACATTGGTATTATCAGAAACTCAATACGGCTCCATTAACGGCTTGGGTGTTAATAATATATATGACGTGCAAGGCAAAGAAATATCAACGCCTGTAATGGCTGACATTTTGGTCAACGGAAGTGTTTTATTCCTTTTTTGGAGGATAGTGCAATGGAACAGATATAGCTCCATTCCAAAGGTTCATATAATCTAACGCACCGACCTGAGACAGCGCTCGAAAGTCTCGTCTGAAATACTATTTGTCATCTTAGTACGGTGTAGCAGGGCATCGAACAAGTGAATCGACTATTCGTCTGGTGCCGTGACAATATAACACAATTTAGCACATCTCAAACTCGATTGCATTGATTGGTTGTGTCTGTGATTCATACTTATATGAACCAATCAGTAAATTGAGATATTTAGATTAGAGAAACGTTTTATAACCTCGGGACATCACACAGAAGGAGAGATGGTGCACTATGGGTATGAATATCTTGCCTAGAAATACAACAACGGTTCTGGCAATATTCAAACTCCATTCTCCTCGGCTATGAAGAGGTCACAGTATACATTTTACCACATAAATTCCATATGTAATATGTTTACTTATTGCCGATCAACCGTCTACACACACGTGTCTATCGTTTTGTACTACAGTTTTCCAAATAACTACATTCAATTTGTAACTAAGACAGTTCGTAATTTGCAAATGCAATATCACTAAACATATACACACAAACCGTTACCATGTCGTCGAACTACACATGTTATTACAAACATAGACCAAACTGTACCTGGACCGCCCACTGGCCGCCTGCATCTACGCCCGCACCCATTGCTGCAACATTTCTGTCTCCCAGGGCAACTGGCATCCGAAAAGCACCTCATGTCACATGTGCCTTGCCCAGTCGAACGAGGACACCTGCCGGGCTTCACCTGACCTGAAATAAATGGAGCATTGATATGTTTTACATGCACCATTAGGTCGTGGACATCTGCCAATCTTCATCTGACCTGAAATAAATGGAGCATGGACATGTTTTACATGCACCAGTAGGTCGCGGACATCTGCCAATCTTCATCTGACCTGAAATAAATGGAGCATTGATATGCTTTACTTGCACCATTAGGTCGTGGACATCTGCCGAGCTTCACTTGACCTGAAGTAAATGGAGCATGTACATGTTTTACATGCACCAGTAGGTCGTGGACATATGCCGGGCTTCACCGGACCTGAAGCAAATGGAGCATGTACATGTTTACATGCACCAATAAGTTACAGACGTCTGCCGACCATCACCCTACCTGGAAGCAATGAAGTATGTGCCTGATTCATCATCATAAGATAAGACTGCTTCATGATATGTGAATAAACGTAATCAAACCCATAACTGCACATACATAGTAGACATTAACTAATGTAAACAGAACTCCTGAACTTATTGTCCATGACTTTTTACCTTTTTACCTTTTCTCTTTGTCTACATGTGTTACTATGATGAAATGAGCGATAGGGCGCGACATAATATATTCTTAAATATTTAGCTTAACATTTACAATTCCATCCGTTGAAAGACAATCTTAAAATAAATCTCCCTTATTGTTCACGGAATGAATTCCCATTATATATTACAAACTTAGTCATGTAATAATGCAATACATACTTGTCATTTATTGAAGCATATGTCTTTGGGGCCATGTGACAGAATGCATAGGCGGTTGGAGAAACAGTGTAATGATATAGTTATATGCTTAGCACCCTTATCCATTAATTACGTACGCCCTACTGTGCCCACCGACAGCCTACATTCACTAACACACGAGGTATCGAAACATTTCTGTCTCGTCAATTACGTACCACCTATTCCCACCGGCTGCCTACATTGACTACCACACGAGGAACGACAACATTTCTGTCTCAATGGGCAATCGAAATCAGATCCACATTCCCGGACACATGTAGGTGGCCAAGTTGGTGTGATAGGATTTCCTACGTTCTGTAAAACTCTGAACGTCTTTCAAAATATTAGCTCAAATTGTGCAGCAATATCACATTGAAGCAAATCGAACACAGGTTCTCATCATATGTTGGGTTATTGTATGCCAGACATCAGAGGTAATTATGTAAATTTAGTAAACCCAGTTATAATCATGTTGGAATACAAATCCAGGAATATTGAGTTTGATGCTCCGTACCACCGCAATAATAGCATTGGTCTTGACAATAAAGGTATATGCCATTTGGTCGTGGTAGTCATATTCTGATTAGCAAGGTTATCATCATCCTGTCAATTTGACAGCCTTAATAATGTGTATGCTTTTATTGCTGTTCATTTATGGCCACCTCACCGAACATAATTATGGGCAATAATGATAATTATATAATTAGTAGTAGAATATTTTATCAGATTAATTGGACTGAATTCCGCAAGGAGCTATAAGCACAGGGCACATACTTTTGTGAGATGGTACGGTGGTCGCCAAATCGAACAGGTTGGTTTTCTCCGGGTACTCCGGTTTTCTCCCACACGAATGACCACAGTTACGCTTTAATCCGTGCCAACGAGAGTGATTAATATAAGTTGTTAAAGCTTGTTCGCAATCGTTGCAAAATAAATAAAGTCTCAAATAAAAAACAACTAAGCACATGGCGGGTGTTATTCACGTGGTATGTAAGCTGACACGCGATGATTGTGGAATCAGGGCAGAGTATCAAAATAACAGGAAGCGATGTTAAACAAGGAAATGTTATTAAACATAAAGGTCTGCGCCCGTAATGAGTACAAAATAGATTGCCAAAACATAATGCGAGTGTGCCTACATGTAGCAACAAGCTGTATTAAGCAGCCCGTTTCCTGATTCCTTAATTGTTGTTTGATTATACATGTACGCTGTATTACGCAACCGCCTGTGATAAGCAGCAACTTTCTGTGATTCCCTCGGTGTGCTGCTTAAGACATGCATGACTGTACACATGATGTATATATGTTCAATTCAATATATGTATTGCATTAAATTTGATAACATACTTATAGCAAAGAATACATATATAAACAAAGTACAATGGAAAGACATGGATACATTGTCAGAAGAGCATAGATGGTTGTGGTGCTAACACAAATTAATTTCTTACTAAATTTGCGTAATATATAAATGTGGACAGGTTTTGAACAATTTTCCTATTATTCTGTGTAAGTAAGGTAATAAACATTTGTAGTTCTAGTGAGTGTCCTTGTGCACTTGACACTCCGCACAAAGGTATATGCCATTCGTGTTATTCATACTCAGATTAATAATATTAATAATAATAAAGACTTTATTTTACGAGATAACTCATTTAACAAAGGTTAATCTACAATGAGGAGAAGAATTATATAAGACTCTGTCTTCCATTCTAATCCTGTTTCTGTATTCTGATTATGCGTGGTGTATGCATTGTTCAATATGTATTATATTGGGAAATAAAATATGTTTAAACTAATTTACAATGAAGTTCTCAACATACTTAGAAATCAAATGATAGGACTATAAATAGCAACTATATTGCTAGTTTAACCTCATCAACCTGTCAATTTGACAGCTAATTTAGTAATAATGTGCATGCATTTAATGCTGTTCATTCGTGGCCACCTCACCGAACATATGGGAAATACTGTGAACGAATATCTCTAGAAATGATATCGTTAATTATGCCTGGTCTCGTCACCGAACAGAAGTTCAGGACCAATGATTGATGATTGGTATAAATAAACCATATGATTCATCTTGTTGAGCGGGCATTGGAGACCTTCTATGCATTATTTCACACAGGATCGTAAAGATATGTAAAATCATTGACCTTCCGCAGCGAGGACACATACATATTAGATAATACTCATAGCCACCATTAAACCATTGTTTAAGCTTCATGATGGAAGTCGTGATAGCGCTGTGGTAGCTCGTTCGCTTCAAATGTGAACCAGTGACCAGATATAACTGCTACGAGTGTGCCCTTAGTCAAAGCACTTAACACTTAAAGTCCACATTGTCTCTTCTCTCTCCTTCATGGCGATGGATTCCATCAGGAATGAGGTATCAATGGCGATCATTATATATAAACTGTTTTAAGAACTTGTTTCGCAATCGAGCTAAACTATATTTGATTTGAAGATTCATTTGGCAGAATATGGAATTAACAATTACTACATAATCACAACGTGGTGTTATATAAATATGTATGAATATAAAATGTAGCGTTACCGCTGCTGCGTCTGCAACATTGTCCATTGTCGGACCTAGGAAAGTATTCACACCTATCAGTCCTCCTCGGGCATTGTTTACCAACAAATCCACCGCAATCAACAACACGTCCATTAGCTCGCCTTACGACCTGGTATCCTCTCGGACATACTGATATAACAAATCAATTTATTATTATTATTATTATTATGACAGACAGACATACAGACATACAGACATACATACATACAGACAGACATACAGACAGACAGACATACAGACATACAGACATACAGACAGACAGACAGACAGACAGACAGACAGACAGACAGACAGACAGACAGACAGACAGACAGACAGACAGACAGACAGACAGACAGACAGACAGACAGACAGACAGACAGACAGACAGACAGACAGACAGACAGACAGACAGACAGACAGACAGACAGACAGACAGACAGACAGACAGACAGACAGACAGACAGACAGACAGACAGACAGACAGACAGACAGACAGACAGACAGACAGACAGACAGACAGACAGACAGACAGACAGAGAGACAGACAGACAGACAGACATACAGGACTTGTCACCCTGGACCTGAGGAAGAAGAAGCCTCATCGGTATGACTGCATTAGTGGCGGACACTTAGCGACGTATTGGGAATAGTGACAAACACAGTAGCTAAATTCCAAACACTACATATTTAATAACTTCATGAATTATATAATTCACTATGTTCATAACACTGACTGGTCTATTCTAGTGTCTAGTGCCGCTCTCTTAATCTGATAGATACACTTCTCCCTCTCTCACTCTTATATAAACTTCCCATATACTCCTTTTAACCTGCAATTACCATAACAGAGAAGCTTGGATAGTAGGAACTAAATATTCTGAGTCCCTATTAAATCAGTGATCAATTGTTATGTAAGGGCGTGATATAACATACCTTGGTATTTTATATATGTATGTATGTTCCATTAATGTCAAACCCCTTGCGGGGACCTAGACATGTTTTCCTGGGCAGGCTTAGCCGACCTAAGTGGTTAACCAGTACTAAGCAACGTGTGTGAGGTGCCTTGCTCAATGACACTACATACGTGGCCTGATCGAGTATCGAACCCGGGACAGTTCGATTCCAAGTCCGACGCTCTACTAATGGACCACGGACGCCACATTTCCAGAGGTAGAAGGAAACCCGGTGTCCGACGGCCACGCTGGATAACCAATTGGATACATAGTGTTACAGGCGGAGGTGACAATAAACACATGCACATGCTCAGATCATGTTGAGCAGTCCTAAGGTCGATCCGACACGCATTATTTCACACATGGTCTGGCTTACATGTAGAACCACCTATCTTCCACAGTGAGGGCACCTGCATATTGGGTCATAGTCATAACCAGTATCATACCATTGTTTAAGATTCATTGGGCAGAATACGAAATTAACAATTATTACACAATCACAAAGTATATTATGTTGTGTGAATAACATGTTACCGTTACCCGTGGCGCTGATGCGCCTGCAACATTGTCCAAAGTCGGAACCAGGAAAGTGTTGACACCTATCCCTCGTCCTCGGGCATTGTTTGCCAGCAAATCCACCGCAATCGGCAATGCGACCATTAGCTCGTATTACCAACTGGAATCCTCTCTGGCAAACTGATAGTACAATGAATTTATCATGAGTAAATATGCAAATATTCAAATATAGACGTACAGTCTACATCCGTTATGTCGAATTCCGTCGGACCGAATAAAATACTTCGACATAACCTAAGTTTACTTAACGAAATTCGATAGAAACAGAGCCAGTTATATGTAAAATGATAGTGTCTGAAACGGGACTTTGATCCGACTTCGAGATAACCGGAGAATTCGACATAACCGATTTTGACATAGCGGATGTAGACTGTATATAAAAGATGTACCCAACACACGATCATGAAGTTATTCCTTAACAATGTTAACATGCAATTCAGTAATAGTTAATATGATCATATACAATATTTCCATTATTTATGACCAGACATACCAGAATCGTTAACAATTTCTTGAAACTACATATGGAAAAAACCGAAATTGTATGCTATCAACCGTTTTTTTGAAAACGTTTGCGTGAAACAGATATACAATGTAAATACTGTCGTAAACTGGGCTTCGAAAGTAAGAAATGTGTGAAACTGCGGACCTTCATGATGCATTGTTATATCTGTCTTCTGTTGGTATTAAGATGTGTATACCTTTATTACGCAGACGATTGTTAGATATATATAAACCAGTAGAGACAATATATATATATATGTATAAAATCACCATTGACATTGCTTAGAGAACGAAAGACTAAGTTTGAAATGTCAGACTGTTTAAGTAAAATAAGTTTGAAATGTCAGATGTTTAAGTAATGTTTGAAATGAGACTGTTTAAGTACAATAAGTTTGAAATGTCAGACTGTTTAAGTACAATAAGTTTGAAATGGCAGACTGTTTAAGTACAATACGTTTGAAATGTCAGACTGTTTAAGTACAATAAGTTTGAAATGGCAGACTGTTTAAGTACAATACGTTTGAAATGTCAGACTGTTTAAGTACAATACGTTTGAAATGTCAGACTGTTTAAGTAAAATAAGTTTGAAATGGCAGACTGTTTAAGTACAATAAGTTTGAAATGTCAGACTGTTTAAGTACAATACGTTTGAAATGTCAGACTGTTTAAGTAAAATAAGTTTGAAATGGCAGACTGTTTAAGTACAATAAGTTTGAAATGTCAGACTGTTTAAGTACAATAAGTTTGAAATGCAGACTGTTTAAGTACAATACGTTTGAAATGTCAGACTGTTTAAGTACAATAAGTTTGAAATGGCAGACTGTTTAAGTACAATACGTTTGAAATGTCAGACTGTTTAAGTACAATAAGTTTGAAATGTCAGACTGTTTAAGTACATTGCACTGTGTTAAGCATAGCAATGCTATAAATAAGCTAAGATTATCATCGCATCAGTTGAATATTTAAAATGGAAGACACACTCATATTGCAAGAAATTAAAGAAAATGTACTATATATCAACGAAATGACATTGAAGATGAATATCATTTTGTATTAATCTGTCCAGTAATTGAAGAAAACATTAAATTCCAAGGTATTATTATAACCATCCAAGTATTTCGAATACAACTATGTACTATTCTATACAGGCTACCAATTCGGCACACCAGAATTAGTTTCAACTTTATTTATTTTACAATGATTGCGAAGAAAGTTTTAACAACTTATGTTAATCACCATCGTTGGCAAGGATGGACGCGTGAATGTAGTCATTCATGTGGGAGGAAACCGAAATACCCGGTGAAAACCCACCTGTCGGATCTGGCGACTACCATACCATCTCACATACTTCCCGGTCCGAGGATCGAACACGGGTTGCATTGATGAGAAGTGAGCTCACTAACCACTGCACTATATCGGACAGCAAACCAAAGTCATGAAAGATGTAACAGTTAGTACCTACCAGGTGTGAAGTGGGAAGTCACTCCAAAGTCGTATTGTCATTGGAACAACCCCATATTGTAGAGGTATTAAGACAGAGTGGCAATGAAAATAGTTAAAGAGATTGAAA
The DNA here is from genome assembly GCA_014843695.1 of Archivesica marissinica. Taxonomy (NCBI): domain Eukaryota; kingdom Metazoa; phylum Mollusca; class Bivalvia; order Venerida; family Vesicomyidae; genus Archivesica; species Archivesica marissinica. The sequence goes on from CM026386.1 coordinate 65,367,527, forward strand.
GTTAGAAAATTATTCATTCGAAAACCTTTTCAACAATAGTGAGGATTCTCTAAACTTCAGCACTATATTAATTTTCTTAAGCTCTTGCCCTCATTGCCATCACATAGCACATCATTGATATGATCAGAAACACAATACGGTTCATTAATTGTTTTGGTGCTCAAATATATTAGTTTAGTTTATACAAATTTATTTTAGCTCGATTGCGAATCAACTTCTTACAACTCAACACAATTCCTATTCGGTCACCGGTGTTTTACAGTATTTGGGGCAAACTAATAACCATATAATATCAATATTTATACATTCATATATCATCTTATTTGATACATTTTATTACAGATGTGTATGCAATGAATTGCTGTATACTCTGATGGAATAAAATGAATTAAATGAACATATTTTAATGATATTGTACCATTATACCAATATTATAAAACACCAGATGACCGATTAGGAATTTTGTTGAGTGTATTTATTTTCTTAAGCTCTTGCCAATATTGCCATCACATAGCACAGCATTGATATGATCAGAAACACAATACGGTTCATTAATTGTTTTGGTGCTAAAATATATTAGCTTAGTTTATACTATTTTAGTTTAGCTTGATTGTGAAACAAGTTCTTGCAACTTATATTAATCACTCTCGAGACCTCATTCCTGATTGAATCCATCGCCACGAGGGAGAGAGAAGAGGCAATGTGGAAATTAACTGCCTTGCTGCCTAAGGACACAATCGTAACGGTTCCAGCAGGGCTCGAACTCCGGAACGATCGCACTTGAAGCGAACACGCATCTACAGCGCTATCACGATGTCCACATAAAACTATATTGATATGACGTACAATGCAAAATATATCACCGCCTGTTCCCAGCCTACCATTATCGTATACAATCAATGTACTTACCTGTAGGCCGCCGGCGTGGCATGACTTGCTGTCCGGTAATAACACTGACACACCCAACTAGAAATATTACTTTGTCTAGAAAGTCCATGTTGTACGGCTTGATATGGTAATATTTCCAGCCTAAATGTACACAAGAAGATGAGTGAAGTTTTCCTTTTATTATGAATGACTTCATTACAACAAGGCAACATCAATCACTTTAATAAAAATAACTGATACAAGATGTCATATACAATTTTTAAGTTCATTCAAATGAAAATATTGATAACAACATCTTTTTCTCTCATAATGTAATAATAATACCATTACATTCTACTTGCGAAACTAAACCTAACATTGACTTCAGAGCTAAACCAAATGCATGTTTTCAGCTATCAATAATATTACTATTTTTCTCTCACCATAATAAATATATAATTACAGTTTACTCGTGATATTAAATAAAACAGTATACTTAATACAACAGTATTTATTTTTCATTATGCATTTTCAATTGTTTTAAAAATTTAAAAATAAATAACAAAATAATGAATGAACTTACCAAGGAAATGTGTGCCGATCAAAGTAGCAAGCTGTTTTTATAGTAAAGTGTACGTGATCATGAAGCGCAAATGAGAGGTCAACCGTTGCACGATTTAATAGTATTAATGTTAATAGCGTATATATGATTTAACTATTGTAGTAGTATAGCAAACATCTGTCTTTACAGCACAGTAACCAGTTAATCAACATTTGTGTAGTCGACTTTGCGTGCTACAGAATAGTTTCTAGCAATAATTAGCGGGTTTGTAGGTTACGAGTATAATACTAATATAGATGCATATAATATAAAAAGTCAGCGTTTAATTACCGTTATATACAACTTTCATTTGCTTGAAAGACATTTGCCACTCTCACGTTACAGCTAACTGTCCATATAACTTTCTAAATGTTGCTTCTTTTATAAGTTAATAACTGATGTTAAATGACCATTGTAGAACATTCCTTAATACATTGGTGGCTTAATATATAAAACGAAAACCCACACAATTTATTCTAGACGGGTCAGTAGTCCAGTGATTAACAGGATGGACAGCGAATCCAGGGTTCGCACGTTCGATCCCCCCGTCTGACCCTAATAATAATAATTGTCTTTCAGATGGGACTTTATGTATGTATGTATGTTCCATTAATGTCAAACCCCTTGCGGGACGTAGGCATGTTTTCCTGGGCAAGCTTAGCCGACCTAAGTGGTTAACCAGTACTAGCAATGTGTGTGAGGTGCCTTGCTCAATGACACTACATACATGGCCTGACCGAGTATCGAACCCTAGACCGTTCGATTCCAAATCCGATGCCACTGGACCACGGACGCCACGTTACAACGTGCACGTAAAAGAACCAGAGGAGACTCTGTAATTGGTCTCTATCTGTATCATAGCACTATCCTCCAATATCTAAACTGACTATTCTCTTACGGAGGTGTTGCTTATGTGGGCAATCGGTAGCGACGATAAATAAACGTTATAAACGCACACCATTGTCCATAGTTCATGTCCTATTACATGTCCCTACTATGCAAAACATGTGGCAGCGGTAGTCGTTGTGAATGGTTCGTTGGAAAGCATAGCTTCAATTGTTGTAAATAATCATGTACATGATACAAAATCAATATGTTTAATCAAAGAGTACATGTACCTCGCAACAAACTACTCTGCGTACTCGGTTTAACGTCCCATCTGAAAGACTGTTAATTTTATTAGGGTCAGACGGGGGATCGAACCTACGAACACTACACTGAGTACGTATGCTATGTTTTATAGTCGCATATGCATCCGTGTGGTTACGGTCGTTGATTTCAAATAATTTGCTCCTCATCTATGTAGGTTCGAATCCCATTAAACTGTTGGTGGGACATTAAAACCAAAAAAACAAACATCCAAGCAAACATATAGTGTACCGTAAGTATATGTTGGCTACATATTTATTATTATAGTAGTTTCTTAACATACCGCTGGTATTGACATATCGCTGTTCAAGTCATAATCAAGAAAATCCATTGTTACTTTATCTAAGATTAGCTTATATAAAATTCGATCAGTCCGATTGCGAAATAAATTGTAAAAAACTTAGTGTAAGATTTAATGGCAATGTTGAATTTAGTGATTTGTCTACGGACAACGCAACCGTTGTTGTTGCGAGGCTCAAACATCGCTTACAAGGAGGGTGTCATAGCCACTCCAAAAATGCAGTTCCATTAATTTAGAACTTTAGAAGTAGGAATTGATTATGCATGTAGCACGTAGAGATCTTATATTTCTATATATATTAGCACGATAAAAATAAACTGTGCACTTTTATATTGAGTGTTACCTTTTCGCTACAAATTTTAGAATTATGGATTTTACTATCATGAAGGAAGAAATTAAAACTTTACACTAATTTACCCAATTTTTAAGTGCGTAGACGTCCACATGTGCCTATGTATTTTTCCAAAAGGATATAAATGTTACATCTAAGGCAAGTGCACGGTTTCATGTTGGTGTCAATATAGGTAATATAGATTACCATTATACAGCAATCGCGCTCATGATTGGCTCTATCACCCTACTGTGGCCCGGATCTCCATAAAAGCGCTAGGCTTGAACGGGTTTGCACTCTCTAACCATAATTGAGACTAGTCATTGGTTCCGTGGCTAACATGTTGGACTATGAATTCAGGGATCGTACAGTTTCGATCAATAATATTAACAATATTTCAGATGGGAATATTAAGAAGCAAATATCCCTATTGAAAATAATTATATCGATGTTGCAGATCACAAATGCTGAACCTACACATTACGCCAATTGACGTTGTGTTTTTATACTGCATTCGAAGTAGAATAAAGAAATTGTAAAGCTACGAATGTGATGTAGATAGAGAAACATCAGTTGTCAATTGGTCATCTAAAGATAAATAACATGCGACATTTACATACATTAATAGTTATGCTCTGAACAATCCAAACATCAATACATGTATACTTGTAATTATGTTTACAGTTCCGGAATCTTGCTTTTATTTCTTGGAAACAGTGTTTGTTCTCAGGCAAAGCCCACTTCAGCAATGTTGTGAACGGTTGTGTTGATATGCTCAATCCATACATAGCCATCATATTGACTAAAATGACAGCTGCATTCCTTGGAAATGTGTTTGGTTATTACGATCAGCTTATAATCAATCTCATGTCAACAAAATATCATTCATTAGTTTAGTTTACTAATATTGTATTGCAGTATATACACATATACAACAATACATTGATTGACACACACACATGGAAGCAAATGTGTTGGGCCACAAGTGAAATTAAACAAAAGGTTAAACTGAATTGGCCTAATTATAGTGCATGTATATAATAACAAGATTAGCCTAAATAATAATGAATAATTCTTAGTAAATGCATAACCTCTCGTGTTGGTATATCATTCATTAGTGTAGTAAAGGAACATGGTTCACCGATATTGCTTTATTATCTGACGTCAGAGATGTTATTAGAAACTCAAGTCTAAGGATATTGCATATCAGGGGACGTAGCAGTCGATCACTATTATATATGGTACTGTTTTTCAAAATACAATATTCATCCTTTATGTCGAATTCCGTCGGACCGAACAAAATACTTCGACAAAACCGAATTCGATATAAACAGAGCCAGTTATATGTAAAATGATAGGTGTCTGAAACAGGACTTTCATCCGACTTCGAGATAATCGAGAATTCGACATAACATACTTTGACATAACAGATGTAGACTGTATTGTGATACTGAATATATTTACCATGATTAACGTGTGGTTGTAGTATATTGGTTAAGACAATAGTGAATAAAATTACAGGTTTCCTTTCCGACTTAACAAGGATATGTTTTGCAATATATACATTTTGTATATCTGTCGTTTCCAGGTACGTTCAATGTCTAAACACGGTTCAACCACATCAATTGTGTCGTCAGTATGCCACGATGTGTATTCATGTTATGCTTCCAAATGGTCGTGAGCCCACCTGGCGCACATCCGCCTAAAGTTGCTGAAAGGTAGGCACGGGACAAGCTTTGCCTTGCATGTTTGCGTCCGCGTCCCCTTGCACACAAACTGTTTGACCTCACGTAACAGATTCGCAACACCTTCTTCCAACTGTTGGCATATATGCTATACATATTATTATTATTTTACTGAATAGTAAAATGGAAATAATATTACCTCAATAGCTACTAGTGTTGCGGTTAATATG
>CM026386.1:65373690-65401190 GCA_014843695.1 Archivesica marissinica
TGGAGGCCGCCGGCGTGGCATGACTTGCTGTCCGGTAATAACACTGACACACCCAACTAGAAATATTACTTTGTCTAGAAAGTCCATGCTGTACTGCTTGATGTGTTAATATTCCCAGCCTAAATTTACACAAGAAGATGAGTGAAATTGCCCTTTTATTATGATATACTTCATTACAACAAGGCATCATCAGTCACTTTAATAAAAATAACTGAAACAAGTTGTCATATACAATTTTTAAGTTCATTCAAATGAAAATATTGATAACAACATCTTTTTCTCTAATGTAATAATAATACCATTACATTCTACTTGCGAAACTAAACCTAACATTGACTTCAGATCTAAACCAAATGCATGTTTTCAGCTATCAATAATATTACTATTTTTCTCTCACCATAATAAATATATAATTACAATTTACTCGTGATATTAAATAAAACAGTATACTTAATACAACAGTATTTATTTTTCATTATGCATTTTCAATTGTTTTAAAAATTTAAAAATAAATAACAAAATAACGAATGAACTTACCAAGGAAATGTGTGCCGATCAAAGTAGCAAGCTGTTTTTATAGTAAAGTTTACGTGATCATAAAGCGCAAATGAGAGGTCAACCGTTGCACGATTTAATATTATTAATGTTAATAGCGTATATATGATTTAACTATTGTAGTAGTATAGCAAACATCTGTCTTTACAGCACAGTAACCAGTTAATCAACATTTGTGTAGTCGACTTTGCGTGCTACAGAATAGTTTCTAGCAATAATTAGCGGGTTTGTAGGTTACGAGTATAATACTAATATAGATGCATATAATATAAAAAGTCAGCGTTTAATTACCGTTATATACAACTTTCATTTGCTTGAAAGACATTTGCCACTCTCACGTTACAGCTAACTGTCCATATAACTTTCTAAATATTGCTTCATTTAAAAGTTAATAACTGACGTTAAATGACCATTGTAGAACATTCCTTAATACATTGGTGGCTTAATATATAAACAGAAAACCCACACAATTTATTCTAGACGGGTCAGTAGTCCAGTGATTAACAGGATGGGCAGCGAATCCAGGGATCGCACGTTCGATTCCCCCGTCTGACCCTAATAATAATAATTGTCTTTCAGATGGGACTTTACACCGTGCACGTAAAAGAACCAGAGGAGACTCTGTAATTGGTCTCTATCTGTATCATAGTACTATCCTCCAATATCTAAACTGACTATTCTCTTACGGAGGTGTTGCTTATGTGGGCAATCGGTAGCGACGATACATAAATGTTATAAACGCACACCATTGTCCATTGTTCATGTCATATTACATGTTCCTACTATGCAAAACATGTGGCAGCGGTAGTCGTTGTGAATGATTCGTTGGAAAGCATAGCTTCAATTGTTGTAAATAATCATGTACATGATACAAAATCAATATGTTTAATCAAAGAGTACATGTACCTCGCAACAAACTACTCTGCGTACTCGGTTTAACGTCCCATCTGAAAGACTGTTAATTTTATTAGGGTCAGACGGGGGATCGAACATACGAACACTACACTGAGTACGTATGCTATGTTTTATAGTCGCATATGCATCCGTGTGGTTACGGTCGTTGATTTCAAATAATTTGCTCCGCATCTCTGTTGGTTCGAATCCCATTAAACTGTTGGTGGGACATTAAAACCAAAAAAACAAACATCCAAGCAAACATATAGTGTACCGTAAGTATATGTTGGCTACATATTTATTATTATAGTAGTTTCTTAACATACCGCTGGTATTGACATATCGCGTCCTAATCAAGAAAATCCATCGTTACTTTATCTAAGACTAGCTTATATAAAATTCTATCAGTCCGATTGCGTAATAAATTGTAAAAAACTTAGTGTAAGATTTAATGGCAATGTTGAATTTAGTGATTTGTCTACGGACAACGCAACCGTTGTTGTTGCGAGGCTCAAACATCGCTTACAAGGAGGGTGTCATAGCCATTCCAAAAATGCAGTTCCATTAATTTAGAACTTTAGAAGTAGGAATTGATTATGCATGTAGCACGTAGAGATCTTATATTTCTATATATATTAGCACGATAAAAAAAACTGTGCACTTTTATATGACCTTTTCGCTACAAATTTTAGAATTATAGATTTTACTATCATGAAGGAAGAAATTAAAACTTTACACTAAGTTACCTAATTTTTAAGTGCGTAGACGTCCACATGTGCCTATGTATTTTTCTAAAAGGATATAACTTTTACATCTAAGGCAAGTGCACAGTTTCATGTTGGTGTCAATATAGGTCAGATAGATGCTGACACCATTATACAGCAATCGCGCTCACGATTGGCTCTATCACCCTACTACGGCCCGGATCTCCATAAAAGCGCTAGGCTTGAACGGGTTTGCACTCTCTAACCATAATTGAGACTAGTCATTGGTTCCGTGGCTAACATGTTGGACTATGAATTCAGGGATCGTACAGTTTCGATCAATAATATTAACAATATTTCAGATGGGAATATTAAGAAGCAAATATCCCTATTGAAAATAATTATATCGATGTTGCAGATCACAAATGCTGAACCTACACATTACGCCAATTGACGTTGTGTTTTTATACTGCATTCGAAGTAGAATAAAGAAATTGTAAAGCTATGAATGTGATGTAGATAGAGAAACATCAGTTGTCAATTGGTCATCTAAAGATAAATAACATGCGACATTTACATACATTAATAGTTATGCTCTGAACAATCCAAACATCAATACATGTATCCTTGTAATTATGTTTACAGTTCCGGAATCTTGCTTTTATTTCTTGGAAACAGTGTTTGTTCTCAGGCAAAGCCCACTTCAGCAATGTTGTGAACGGTTGTGTTGATATGCTCAATCCATACATAGCCATCATATTGACTAAAATGACAGCTGCATTCCTTGGAAATGTGTTTGGTTATTACGATCAGCTTATAATCAATCTCATGTCAACAAAATATCATTCATTAGTTTAGTTTACTAATATTGTATTGCAGTATATACACATATACAACAATACATTGATTGACACACACACATGGAAGCAAATGTGTTGGGCCACAAGTGAAATTAAACAAAAGGTTAAACTGAATTGGCCTAATTATAGTGCATGTATATAATAACAAGATTAGCCTAAATAATAATGAATAATTCTTAGTAAATGCATAACCTCTCGTGTTGGTATATCATTCATTAGTGTAGTAAAGGAACATGGTTCACCGATATTGCTTTATTAGCTGACGTCAGAGATGTTATTAGAAACTCAAGTCTATGGATGGACGTAGCAGTCGATCACTATTATATATGGTACTGTTTTTCAAAATACAATATTCATTCGTTATGTCGAATTCCGTCGGACCGAACAAAATACTTCGACAAAACCGAATTCGATATAAACAGAGCCAGTTATATGTAAAATGATAGGTGTCTGAAACAGGACTTTCATCCGACTTCGAGATAATCGAGAATTCGACATAACATACTTTGACATAACAGATGTAGACTGTATTGTGATACTGAATATATTTACCATGATTAACGTGTGGTTGTAGTATATTGGTTAAGACAATAGTGAATAAAATTACAGGTTTCCTTTCCGACTTAACAAGGATATGTTTTGCAATATATACATTTTGTATATCTGTCGTTTCCAGGTACGTTCAATGTCTAAACACGGTTCAACCACATCAATTGTGTCGCCAGTATGCCACGATGTGTATTCATGTTATGCTTCCAAATGGTCGTGAGCCCACCTAGCGCACATCCGCCTAAAGTTGCTGAAAGTTAGGCACGGGACAAGCTTTGCCTTGCATGTTTGCGTCCGCGTCCCCTTGCACACAAACTGTTTGACCTCACGTAACAGATTCGCAACACCTTCTTCCAACTGTTGGCATATATGCTATACATATTATTATTATTTTACTGAATAGTAAAATGGAAATAATATTACCTCAATAGCTACTAGTGTTGCGGTTAATATGACGGCTTGTTTCCAAAAATAGGTCAGCCAGATCACGATTTGATCATAACAGCTCTTTTGAATAATACATACATAACTGCTTATTAATATGAGGAAATATAAATATTTCCGACACTAATTTATTAAACATGCTAAAAGTGACCGTAAATAATAGAGCACATCACATTTTATACTAGTGTGTATCTATTATATGAGATACTCTTCCTTATAACATGCATGTAACAAAAGATACAATTAAGTGTAGTTACAATGTACATGTATGTCAATTAGACTATGTCACGTGCATTTATTATCCCTGTATCTTGGCAACGATATTACACTCACATTAATAGTACCAAATGAGTCTCTCAAAAGAGAGAAACTATATTAATATATTAAGCTCTGCCTCCATTTTAATCCTTTCCTATACATACTTATTTCTTTCATGTCGTGTACATGTATTGCATTGTGAATGTTTATAGTGCAATACATATGTTTAAACCAAATGTGTCTTCATAAATTGTTTATTAATTGCTTCTAGTGTTCCACCACTCGGGTGAATGCTCTGTCGTGTTTGTTGAATCACTCATGCATTGAAAGGCGGTCATTTAAGAACTATAATTTCAGTAATTTAGCGACGAATAAAACATCGTTTGGAGTTCTGAAGCGTAGGAATTAATCACTTAGGCCGTAAGCCTCGTTGTTTAATTATGGCGCTATCAGAACGATGACCTGTATGTTGATAGATTATAATGAGATAAAACAAAGAATATTAGATATATATTATCAAAGCTGGTATTCGTCTATTAATAATTCAGGGAGGTTAGAGACATACTGTTTTGCTTAAACACTCGTTCAGTTTTGAAAAACATTTAGACTTTATTAAAGAAGACAGATTTAGAATGGCGTTGACAAAATTCCGAACTTCATCTCATGATTTAGCTATCGAACGTGGAAGATATCAAAACATACCCAGAAATCAAAGAATATGTATATATTACAATACAGGCATGATAGAAAGTGAATATCATTTCCTTCTTATATGTCCGAAATTTAAAGATCTTAGACAGAAATATCTAAAACATTATTACTATACATGGCCAACTATTAATAAATTCACTAATTTAATGTCACAAAAACCATTGGTAGAAATTTAGCAAAATACATATATTTCGCAAATGTATATAGAAACTAAAATTAGTATAAGCAGAGAGTATATTAACATCTTGCTCTTTTGTAAATCCATGTCGTTACCTACATGTATACATGTACTTGCTATAGACATTGTATGAATGTTAAATGCAATAAAGGTATTGTTGTTGTAATATTGCATTCGATTATAAATAACTCATATACAAATATTATTTCGATTCCAATATAACCAAAATATATAAGAACCGCAATAGTTGGTTGTTATATTTTAGAAAGCGTAAATGACGTTACAAAACTCCAAAATTGCTAGTAAAATGGCATCACACGCTAAACTATGCTGTATTGCAGATTTAAACACGGAACATTCTGTCTTTGGGTATACAGAAAAAATGCCGCGCCGTGCTAGAATTTCTCATTGACGACATTGTAAATGGTGTTTATTTCGAAGACGTGTTCTCACTGTATAGTGTGTGCAACCGAAACCGTTCAGGCAAGGTTTTGCAAAGTTACCCACCCCGTATGTGTTCATACCCGTTTATTGTGATCGAGAAGAATACGTTCACAGTTTCAGTCTGAGTATGTCTTATAGTTCTTTTCTGTGTCGTGGGGAACAACAACGTGATGGCTCGTAGTCCAGGCTACTCTCTCTCTCTCTATATACGTCCATCATGTGGTAACATTGAAGGTGAACCGATTTGACGTCGAGGTGATGACATTCAGGCTGCAACAGTCTAACTGTAAAGTTGTTTATATTTAAAGAAATGTGTGGTTACCTAATAGTTTATACACATTTATTTTAGCTCGATTGCAAAACAAGTCTTACAACATTAATCACTCTCGAGACATCATTCCTGATGGAAGCCATCCCTATGAGGGATAGAAAAGAGGCAATGTGGAATTTAAATGCCTTGCTGCCTAATGACACAATCCTAACGGTTCCAGTGGGGCTCGAACTAGGAACATTTGGAACTTGAAGCGAACGCACTACCAATGCGCTATCACAACTTGCACGGTTACCTAATACGCTTACAATGAGCAGATATACAACAGATATACGTACATTTCCTAACAATAGTGTCAGCTGAGAACACCCATACTGTATATGTAATGATGACGATTTTACTGCAACATTTCCGTAATACTAAGTTAAGTCAAAAGTTGGCCTTGAACACGTACATATATCTAAAAATGTATATGCGATTATTTAGACAACGTGACATAAATAATTTAAAGAGATAAACGTCGTGATGATATTTCAGTTACAAAATGTTAAAGGAAACAGCGGATTCCATTGTTACATGATAATTAGAAAGTTCGCCTTTGAGTTGCTTTGGTTACATGTAGGTTATGGAGTTAATTATTTATAAACATATTCGCAATATTTTGACTTTCAATAACCTTAATATAATCTTCACCACGTGCTTTGTCAGATATAATCTCTCTAATGAATGTATATCAACTGATATAAATGTATCATTTGATATGCCAAATATTAGACTGAAAACAATGTATATCCATGAATGCTCATCTGTGATACTCTATCTTTGACTAGGTTTTGGCATAACGTGTACACGAAATATTATAACTAGGCTGCTATTAAGCAGGATAGAAAATTATGTATGTAACAAGATTCAAAATACATATAGTATTAACTCTGGTGTACCACACTAATTGGTCGTTGAACTTGATATAACTGACAATTTATTAAGACTAAGTTGTTTCCTCTTAATATGCCCTAAATATACTGATCTAAGATACACATATTTAAAAAGATACATTACAAAACATGACCAACATTTTAACAGTCGAATCAAAGGCATTATTATTAAAACTGTCTAAATTTTGTTTACTTTACAATTTGACATCATACACATTTATTTGTTTCTTTATGCAACACCGAGCATAACAATATTCTTATCTCCACATCAATGGCTAAATTTAATACGAGCGTTAAAATTTAATTACATCAGAAAAAACACTGAATCATATTCATGTGTCTTATATGAGGCCATTGTTAGAACATACTGCAATAGTATGGGATAGGTCTGCAGATTTATGGATTCATTGTCCTGAATGTTAACTATTGGACAACTGACACATTGATTGCTAATGAACCATAGTTTATTGAATTTGACTATTTAAATTATTAAGTCAGTATCGCTAGCAATTCATTAATCATCTTTAGACGTGTGTGTTTTTACGTTTATTTATCGTCGCTACTGGTTGCCCATATGAGCGACACCGACATTAGACGTGACAGACTGAATGAATTTTAAAATGTATTGGCAATACTATTTTTAATTATTCATGTAGACAACAATGAGATAACAATAGCAAATATAAATCATTATGTTACTAATAATATACATGTATACATAATATATATACACACACAATAATGCCTACTTATTCGAACAAATACAATGCATTTGATATACAGCATGTTATATAGTATTGTTTCTTTTATAAATGGTCATTATACAACCAACTTATTCAATCTATTTTCTCTGTATAATTCACAACATAAAATCAAATGAAATTCAGATTCAATTGCATGTTCATTGCATATATTACACATCGTTCATATCAGATATACATACCCCACTGTGAATGAGCTCCCAATCTATTGATGTATCAGTAGTAGAATGATTTCCCTCGTACTTTTCAAATGATTCTTCAAGCTTCCCTGTCGCTGTAGTCTTCAAACTACAAAGTAGAGCATTGATGTATATGGTTAGCTATGTAGCATGATACATTTGCGAAGTAATCCGTTGCCGGAATTGTCTCCCTTACACAAATAACTTTGATCAATGATGTACATACGGACGTACTAGTGCAGTGGGGTAAAACTACTGCGCTTATTCGATTTATTGATGAGGGCATCCAATATAGCATGTACAGATTCATGTACTCTAGATTAGAGAACAGTTGATATGAATGCCAAAGCAGCTTTTCTCGGTCGTCATTGTATACGGTGTGGTATACTGTCATGCATAGTTGAATTAAACATCTGCCAACCTGAATGAGTTATGACGATCGTATTTTCCACCCAATGTGTCTCTTACGAACATTGTTTCGTGCAACGTTTGGCATTCAAGTTGAACACATTGCCAGCACAGTTTCCTCATTGCATGAATTAAGTTAACATATCAAGCAGAATTCGAATCCTCACCTGTTAGACATCTGCCACGGAGACAACGTGATATTCCATGTGATGGTTATGGGAATGGTAGTTCTGCACTTAAGGATTATTTTCTACGAGCATTATCTAGAGTATTTAACTACGTTGTGTTTACCATATTTAGAATAGCTGGTCATTCTCTTTGTATTCAAGCAGGTCGATATGGTAGGAATCAAATTCCAAGAAACGACATAATTATAGTGTGGAACGATAAAGTTCCGATAATTATAATACTATGCATAAAATTCCAAGAAACAAAATAAGTATAGTGTGGAACGATACAGTTCCGATAATAATAATACTATACATAATTTATCCAGGAATCAAATTCCAAGAAACGAGATATTTATAGTGTGAAACGATAAGTTCCGATAATAATAATACTATACATACTTTAGCCAGGAATCAAATTCCAAGAAACGAGAGATAGTGTCGAACGATATAGTTCCGATAATAATAATACTATGCATACAATTCCAAGAAACAAGATAATTATAGTGTGGAACGATACAGTTCCGATAATAATAATACTATACATAACTTAGCCAGGAATCAAATTCCAAAAAACGAGAGATAGTGTCGAACGATATAGTTCCGATAATAATAATACTATGCATACAATTCCAAGAAACAAGACAATTATAGTGTGGAACGATACAGTTCCGATAATAATAATACTATACATAATTTATCCAGGAATCAAATTCCAAGAAACGAGATATTTATAGTGTGGAACGATAAAGTTCCGATAATAATAATACTATACATACTTTAGCCAGGAATCAAATTCCAAGAAACGAGAGATAGTGTGGAATGATATAGTTCCGATAATAATAATACTATGCATAACTTAGCCAGGAATCAAATTCCAAGAAACGAGAGATAGTGTCGAACGATATAGTTCCGATAATAATAATACTATGCATACAATTCCAAGAAACAAGATAATTATAGCGTCGAACGATACAGTTCCGATAATAATAATACTATACATAATTTAGCCATATTTATAAAAGTATCTTTAGTTATTAGAAATAATATAAATGTGTAATTGTCAAAATGTATATATCACTCTCACTTAAATTTCAATTGTCACCTGATCATTAATTGTATAATTATGTTATTATTAGTAGTGTTAAGCAGATGCATCGTGTACAAGTTTCTCAAAATAAACTTCTGTTCTGTTATGTTATTCTAGATTATGCCACACAATAGATAAGCGGTATAGATGTGACGGACGTACCGAAGACAATCTGACAGGATTAGCACAGAGAATTCTTGGTAAGCACACACAAGGGTTCTTCTAAATGCAACAGGGCCAGAGGTTATAACGTATCATATTTATCAAATCTCAAGCTATCTCATTGGTCATGCTGAGTGCATATATCACAATCGACAAATCAACTTTCTTTTGACAGACGGATCTGTAGTCCAGTGGTAACACGCTGGACTGGTAATCCAGGATCGCAGGTTCGATCCCCCGGCTGACCCTAATAAAATTAACAGTCTTTCAGATGGGACTTTAAACCGAGGTCTCGTGTCGGTGCTGTACACCGTGCCCGTAAAAGAACAAGAGGAGATTCTGAAATGCGTATCTATCTGTATCATTGCACTATCCTCCAAATATCTAAAATGACTAATCTCTGCAGGAGACGGTGCTCATATGGGCAACCGGTAGCGACGATAAATAAACGTAAAACACACACATTTTATTTACATTGTTTGCTTTTGATTACAGCAAAACCTGTGTTAGTGGTCATCTCCATTAAGCAGCCAATCTGTATTACTAGTAAGCAGCCAGTTTCAAGATTCCCAACATGTTGTTTTATTATACCTGTGCCCTTTACTAAGCAGCCATTCTCTGTGAGGCCTTTGTCTGGCTGCTTACAACATAGTTGACTGTATGTCACCATTATAATGCGACATGGTATATATTACTTAACATTTAACCTGCCGCATACATTTAACGTAATGAGCAAGCAACATAGATTCAGACCAATCATGGTGTAACACCGCGTCTGACGATAATCTAGGGGTTTCCTATTCAGACAAATGTTTTAGCTCTACTATTGATAGACTGTTCATTCCTATTGGATGGACATTTTGTATATACAATAAGGGAGTCAATTTATTTATAGAGACTTCAATTTCATAACTAATAAGTAACCGTTTTCAACCTTACTAAATTCCGAAGAGTTTATACATTTATAAATTTTAATCGTTACAATTAAGCACATCAAATACTTCATATCTTTATACAGATAACTACTGCCATTCACACTAGATAGTTATTATGCAATATCTATGCTACTCGTGTGTGCAATATGATGACAGGAGATTAGTGTCAAGCAGTATAAACATTCCTGGTCCATGAAGATTCAACATTCACCCATTGGCTACCCAACCTGGATAGGTGGGCGTTTCAAAACTCGCCCATTGGCTACCCAATCCGGTTAGGTGTGCGTTCGAATCCAGCACTAGCCAATATATACCCTGATATTCTGGCTGCATTACGCTAATCCAGAATCTGAACCAGGTTAAATAAATAAGAATTAAACTTTTCGTAAAATTTAAATTGTGAATTGGATCTTTATAGCCCGACCCGCCACGGTACCTCACAGTAAGCGAGTTCCCCAACTGACATACACACACATATACTACAACAAGAACTACAGAGACCTAGACTCAGAACGGCAAAATAAGCCGGGTCGGCACAACATAGAGATCAGACGACACAGAACGCTGTTTGCAAGTGATTTTAGTCGTGATTGACAGGTTACGGGTTAAATGACCACTCCTCTTTCTCATATACATCAATGACCTCCCAGATTTTGTCAAACACTCTAAAGTCCGCCTCTTCGCCGATGACACAGCTCTTTATCTTTCTCTGACTGTTTCTTCTCATTCCAGCCTACTACAGCAAGACTTACACCAGCTTGAACAATGGGAATCCAAATGGGAAATGAAATTCAATCCATCAAAGTGCCAGGTTATTCAGATCACCAAACGCAAACTAGTCATATCCACGAAATATCGTCTGCATAATACCTTCTTAGAAACTGTTTCTTCAGCAAAATACCTGGGAGTAACAATATCAAGTGATTTAAACTTTAACAAACACATAGACAACATCAGCAAAAAAGCAAGTCAAACATTGGGTTTTCTAAGACGAAACATCAAAGTACACTCAGAAAGGTTAAAATCAACAGCATACAAGACACTGGTAAGGCCCCAGCTTGAGTATAGCTCCACGATTTGGTCACCGTATACGGCAGTTCTCATAGACCAGCTTGAGTCTGTACAGCGCAGAGCTGCCCGCTGGGCCAAACAAGACTACGGCCGAACGTCCAGTGTCACAGAAATGTTGAACTCCCTAAATTGGAGACGCCTTGACCTTCGTCGCATCGACCAAAGATTGGTTATGTTCCACAACATCCTCCATAACCAAGTTGCCATTCAAGCTGAAAACTACCTTACCCCAAATACAAGATCTTCCAGAACATCCCATTCCCAAGCATTCCGACAGATCCAAACAGTGACTGACTACCATAAATATTCCTTCTTTCCAAGAACCATTGTCCACTGGAATGCTTTGCCCCCAGATATTGTCACCTTGTCTGGCCCACAGTTCAGTCTGGCTGCAAGTCGGATTGAACATGTTTCTCCCTAAATAAACCTGCCCTGTTCTTAACCTGTTTTAACCAACCTAACATCATTCTTTTTATCATCTTTTATTTCATCTCTTACTAACATTCTTGTCAGTTGACGCGCGTCAAAGTCTAAGGTCCCCATCAGGGGTTTGACTAATAGGAAGATAGATAGATAGATAAATGGTCTGTGTTGGTTTCTAATCTGAACCTATATATTAGTATGGGGAAAGCTCTTTTATGTCGAAACAGTATAATTGTCAAGATCATATTTAGTATAATGGCTTTTAAACTTGACACTTTATGACCGTTGCTGTTGGAACTGTTTTACTGGACATTCGACTATATTTCGATATAATTTTATACATAATAGCGTGTTCGTTGCTCGTGTTTAGTATTCATATGTGTTTGTATGTATGTATTGTAGCGGTTTACGGACACTCATAAATATAGTAGGTGCTAATGAATTTGTTTTTGTCTGTCGTTTATAGTTTGACAGCAGACATAAACTAACTTGAACATTATACAGGAACTATTTTTTATTGCTAATATTAACACTAACATACTACGTGGGTGTGCGGTTGTGTCATGTAATAAAATGAATGAGGCTCCCAGCGGGGACTTTTAAGATGCATATAAATGTATGAGATAGATTAGCCTTCAAGTTGGAAATCCTAAATCAAAAAGATTTGTGTTTATTAGTACTAGCAAGATATTCTCACATATAACCATTATTTATCACGTGTCCCTGATAGGGAACGGACATGCAGCACTGATGATAGCGATGAAAGGAGATCATGGATGCTCTTACATGGAATATAGTATTCTCTATTTCTTAATTATCAATATAAGACAATAATCACAATTTCAAATCACCTCCGTAGACTATCTGGATGTTTGGTCATGTCCGCTCAAAATATGTCGCCTTTAAAATGTTGTGGAAGTCGTGATAGCGCAGTTCGTTTCAGTTGTGAAAAGTCCGGAGTTCGAGCCCCGCTGTAGCCGTTACGATTGTGCCCTTAGGAAAGGAATTTAAATTCCACATTGCCTCTTCTCTCACCTTCATGGCGATGGATTCCATCAGGAATGATGTCTCGAGTCATTAATATCAGTTGAAAGAACTTGTTTCGCAATCGAGCTAAAATAAATTTGTATACAAATCTAGAATGCTGACGAGGTAAACATTGACATATACACAGATGGACGACTTGAGTTCACAATAACTCACCCTGAGGACTTCTGTGTCTGGGCTAGCTAAATTCCTAATATTTACAATAAAGAAAACACTTGCTAATACTTTATTTGCAACACAATATAGTTTATAAATAAAAGTGCAACATCCATCTACATAACATATACAATAAAACCTGTGTTAGTGGTCACCTATATCATCAGTTTCCAGATTCCCAATGTGTTGTTTTGTTATATACAGTTGCTCTCTAGTAAGCAGCCACTTTCTGTGATTTCGTTGGCTGCAAACGATTATTTTTTCTTTCGATATTATCCGAAGCTAATTAGGTAAATACTATCAACAAGGCAATTGCCACAATGGTGTCTGACACCACACGCGAAAAAAACTTGGTTCACCAAAATAATAAGTGTATTTTTTCCAACAAATTGCCAAATATCAAGAAGGGTGGGTAATCACTAACATTACAAAGCAATACCTTTGAGAGAAATTATAATGATTTTAAGATTTTATTTATGGATCAAACATTTCTGAATTATTTTGTCAAAAATCTTGCATGAATAGTATTTGCATTTTTTCATTCCAGCGATTGATCTTTAAAATTGAAAATTATAATGTTTAAAGATGCTTTGAGTGGGGGTTTACTGTAGGTGTTGAGAAATGGTCCTTGAATGTGTGTGCAATATTACAAAGCAATACCTTGGAGGCTTTAGTGAGAAATTATGTGTTTAAGATTTTATTGATGGGTCAAACATTTCTGAATTATTTTGTCAAAAATCGTGCATGCATAGTTGATCTTTAAAGTCAACCTAGTTTTTGAAACCAGTCGCTCTATTTCAACAAACCTGGGAGAGGTTACTACCATTAGTAGAATAAGAATAAGTTGCTTACAGGTCTCCATTTATTTGGACCTAGTGACCTAGTATTTTATATCTCAGTTACCCCAGTTACACAAATATCGTTGAGGTTATTGTGAAGATTCTGCTGTCCAAAAATGAGGCACTTTCCTATGACTGGGCCAAGAGAAGAAGTCAGTTAAATGTGTTCTATTGACCTACTAACCTAGTTATTGAACAGTTACTACTGGTTCGAAAAAAGAGGTAATTGTAATGGAATTGTTGACAGACAGTGAATACTTCTTTAACTAAACATTGCCTGATCCTTAGGCCAATTTATAAAGATTTGGCCGTGTCCGTCATTGGATCCCGAAAGGCTTTATTTGGTCATTTAGTCAAATGTAACCCTGTACTGCTGATAAATTAACACTCTTCTTCCTGGTAAGCACGTATATGCAAGTTGATATATGAAAACAAAGACAATAAATCAAATAGACACACAAACCAGAAATTGTCAAAGCATACAATAATTAATTACAATGCAACATATATGTAGTTCACAGATTGAATATTGTTGTATGGTCCGCCTTGTGGTCGAGTGGTTAAGGTCGCTGACTTCTATACCACTGTAACCTATCATCACTGATGGTCACGGGTTCGAGCCCCGCTCAGGCCGTGTCTCATTTATATGAAAAAGTTGGCAGTTTCTTACGGAGGTCGGTGCACCCAAGTACTAGTTAACCGCTGGAGCCTGCCCAGGAAAGGTGTTGTTAGGTAAACTGCCCGCCGGCGATATAGCCCAAAATGGTGCTGATGCAGGCGTAAAACCCGAAATATAAATAAGATTGTTGTATGACATTATATATCTCTGTAGAAAAAAAGAAAAGTAATATATATATATAAATGTATATAGTGTGACAGTTCGGGGTCCTCCGGGTTGAACGGCTTTGTGTGATCTGGTTCTGGTGTGATGGCTTATCTACACTGTTGTCTTTGTGGCTGAGCTGTATCCGGACATAGCGGCTGTTGTATTTTGCATTGTTCTGATCCAGTTGGTGGGAAGTGGTTTGGTGGTGTTGGTGGGAAGTGGTTTGGTGGTGTTGGTGGGAAGTAGTTTGGTGGTGTTGGTGGGAAGGTGTGTTGGTGGTGTTGGTGGGAAGTCATTCGTTGATGTTGGTGGGAAGTGGTTTTGTGGTGTTGGTGGGAAGTGGTTTGGTGGTGTTGGTGGGAAGTAGTCTGGTGTGGGAAGTAGTCTGGTGGTGTTGGTGGGAAGGTGTGTTGGTGGTGTTGGTGGAAAGTCATTCGTTGATGTTGGTGGGAAGTGGTTTGGTAGTGTTGGTGGGAAGTGGTTTGGTGGTGTTGGTGAGAAGTGGTTTGGTGGTGTTGGTGAGAAGTCATTCGTTGATGTTGGTGGGAAGTGGTTTGGTGGTGTTGGTGGGAAGTGGTTTGGTGGTGTTGGTGGGAAGTGGTTTGGTGGTGTTGGTGAGAAGTGGTTTGGTGGTGTTGGTGGAAGTGGTTTGGTGGTGTTGGTGAGAAGTGGTTTGGTGGTGTTGGTGGGAAGTGGTTTGGTGGTGTTGGTGGGAAGTGGTTTGGTGGTGTTGGTGAGAAGTGGTTTGGTGGTGTTGGTGGGAAGTGGTTTGGTGGTGTTGGTGAGAAGTGGTTTGGTGGTGTTGGTGGGAAGTGGTTTGGTGGTGTTGGTGGGAAGTGGTTTGGTGGTGTTGGTGAGAAGTCATTTGGTGGTGTTGGTGAGAAGTGGTTTGGTGGTGTTGGTGAGAAGTCATTTGGTGGTGTTGGTGGGAAGTCATTTGGTGGTGTTGGTGGGAAGTCATTTGGTGGTGTTGGTGGGAAGTCATTCATTGATGTTGGTGGGAAGTCGTGTGGTGGTGGTGGGAAGTCATTTGGTGGTGTTGATGGGAAGTCATTTGGTGGTGTTGGTGGGAAGTCATTCATTGGTGTTGGTGGGAAGTCGTGTGGTGGTGGTGGGAAGTCATTTGGTGGTGTTGGTGGGAAGTCATTTGGTGGTGTTGATGGGAAGTCGTTTGGTGGTGTTGGTGGGAAGTGGTTTGGTGGTGTTGGTGGGAAGTAGTTTGGTGGTGTTGGTGGGAAGGTGTGTTGGTGGTGTTGGTGGGAAGTCATTCGTTGATGTTGGTGGGAAGTGGTTTTGTGGTGTTGGTGGGAAGTGGTTTGGTGGTGTTGGTGGGAAGTAGTCTGGTGTGGGAAGTAGTCTGGTGGTGTTGGTGGGAAGGTGTGTTGGTGGTGTTGGTGGGAAGTCATTCGTTGATGTTGGTGGGAAGTGGTTTGGTAGTGTTGGTGGGAAGTGGTTTGGTGGTGTTGGTGAGAAGTGGTTTGGTGGTGTTGGTGAGAAGTCATTCGTTGATGTTGGTGGGAAGTGGTTTGGTGGTGTTGGTGGGAAGTGGTTTGGTGGTGTTGGTGAGAAGTGGTTTGGTGGTGTTGGTGGGAAGTGGTTTGGTGGTGTTGGTGAGAAGTCATTCGTTGATGTTGGTGGGAAGTGGTATGGTGGTGTTGGTGGGAAGTGGTTTGGTGGTGTTGGTGAGAAGTGGTTTGGTGGTGTTGGTGGGAAGTGGTTTGGTGGTGTTGGTGAGAGGTGGTTTGGTGGTGTTGGTGAGAAGTCATTTGGTGGTGTTGGTGGGAAGTGGTTTGGTGGTGTTGGTGAGAAGTCATTTGGTGGTTTGGTGGGAAGTCATTTGGTGGTGTTGGTGGGAAGTCATTTGGTGGTGTTGGTGGGAAGTCATTCATTGGTGTTGGTGGGAAGTCGTTTGGTGGTGGTGGTGGGAAGTCATTTGGTGGTGTTGGTGGGAAGTCATTTGGTGGTGTTGATGGGAAGTCGTTTGGTGGTGTTGGTGGGAAGTCGTTTGGTGGTGTTGGTGGGAAGTCGTTTGGTGATGGTGGTGGGAAGTCATGTGGTGGTGGCAAGTCGTTTGGTGGTGTTGGTGGGAAGTTGTTTGGTAGTGTTGGTGGGAAGTTGTTTGTTGGTGTTGGTAGGAAGTTGTTTGGTGGTGTTGGTGGGAAGTTGTTTTGGTAATGTTGGCGGGAAGTCGCTTGGTGGTGTTGGTGGGAAGTTGTTTGGTAGTGTTGGCGGGAAGTTGTTTGGTGGTGTTGGTGGGAAGGTGTTTGGTGGTGTTGGTGGAAAGGCATTTGGTGGTGTTGGTGGGAAGTCGTTTGGTGGTGTTGGTGGGAAGTGGTTTGGTGGTGTTGGTGAGAAGTGGTTTGGTGGTGTTGGTGGGAAGTGGTTTGGTGGTGTTGGTGGGAAGTGGTTTGGTGGTGTTGGTGAGAAGTCATTTGGTGGTGTTGGTGAGAAGTGGTTTGGTGGTGTTGGTGAGAAGTCATTTGGTGGTGTTGGTGGGAAGTCATTTGGTGGTGTTGGTGGGAAGTCATTTGGTGGTGTTGGTGGGAAGTCATTCATTGGTGTTGGTGGGAAGTCGTGTGGTGGTGGTGGGAAGTCATTTGGTGGTGTTGATGGGAAGTCATTTGGTGGTGTTGGTGGGAAGTCATTCATTGGTGTTGGTGGGAAGTCGTGTGGTGGTGGTGGGAAGTCATTTGGTGGTGTTGATGGGAAGTCATTTGGTGGTGTTGATGGGAAGTCGTTTGGTGGTGTTGGTTGGAAGTTGTTTGGTGGTGTTGGTGGGATGTCGTTTGGTGTGTTGGTGGGAAGACGTGTGGTGGTGTTGGTGGGAAGTTGTTTGGTAGTGTTGACGAGAAGTTGCTTGGTGGTGTTGGTGGGAAGTTGTTTGGTAGTGTTGGTGGGAAGTTGTTTGGTAGTGTTGGTGGGAAGTCGTTTGGTGGTGTTGGTGGGACGTCATTTGGTGGTGTTGGTGGGAAGTCGTTTGGTGGTGTTGGTGGGAAGTTGTTTGGTAGTGTTGGTGGGAAGTCGTTTGGTGGTGTTGGTTGGAAGTGGTTTGGTGGTGTTGGCGGGAAGTCGCTTGGTGGTGTTGGTGGGAAGTCATTTGGTGGTGTTGGTGGGAAGCTGTTTGGTATTGTTGGTGGGAAATCGTTTGGTGGTGTTGGTGGGAAGTCGTTTGGTGGTGTTGGTGGGAAGTCGTTTGTTGGTGTTGGTGGGAAGGCGTTTGGTGGTGTTGGTGGGAAGGCGTTTGGTGGTGTTGGTGGAAAGGCATTTGGTGGTGTTGGTGGGAAGTCGTTTGGTGGTGTTGGTGGGAAGTCGTTTGGTGGTGTTGGTGGGAAGTCGTTTGGTGGTGTTGTTTGGAAGTCGTTTGGTGATGGTGGTGGGAAGTCATGTGGTGGTGGCAAGTCGTTTGGTGGTGTTGGTGGGAAGTTGTTTGGTAGTGTTGGTGGGAAGTTGTTTGGTATTGTTGGCGGGAAGTCGCTTGGTGGTGTTGGTGGGAAGTTGTTTGGTAGTGTTGGCGGGAAGTTGTTTGGTGGTGTTGGTGGGATGTCGTTTGGTGGTGGTGGTGGGAAGTTGTGTGGTGGTGTTGGTGGGAAGTTGTTTGGTAGTGTTGACGAGAAGTTGCTTGGTGGTGTTGGTGGGAAGTTGTTTGGTAGTGTTGGTGGGAAGTTGTTTGGTAGTGTTGGTGGGAAGTCGTTTGGTGGTGTTGGTGGGACGTCATTTGGTGGTGTTGGTGGGAAGTCGTTTGGTGGTGTTGGTGGGAAGTTGTTTGGTAGTGTTGGTGGGAAGTCGTTTGGTGGTGTTGGTTGGAAGTGGTTTGGTGGTGTTGGCGGGAAGTCGCTTGGTGGTGTTGGTGGGAAGTCATTTGGTGGTGTTGGTGGGAAGCTGTTTGGTAGTGTTGGTGGGAAATCGTTTGGTGGTGTTGGGGAAGTCATTTGGTGGTGTTAGTGGGAAGTCATTTGGTGGTGTTGGTGGGAAGGCGTTTGGTGGTGTTGGTGGGAAGGCGTTTGGTGGTGTTGGTGGAAAGGCATTTGGTGGTGTTGGTGGGAAGTCGTTTGGTGGTGTTGGTGGGAAGTTGTTTGGTGGTGTTGGTGGGAAGATGTTTGGTGGTGTTGGTGGGAAGTCGCTTGGTTGTGTTGGTGGGAAGTTGTTTGGTAGTGTTGGCGGGAAGTCGTTTGGTGGTGTTGGTGGGATGTCGTTTGGTGGTGTTGGTGGGAAGTCGTTTGGTGGTGTTGGTGGGAAGTTGTTTGGTAGTGTTGACGGGAAGTTGCTTGGTGGTGTTGGTGGGAAGTTGTTTGGTAGTGTTGGTGGGAAGTCGTTTGGTGGTGTTGGTGGGAAGTCATTTGGTGGTGTTGGTGGGAAGTTGTTGGTAGTGTTGGTGGGAAGTCGTTTGGTGGTGTTGGTGGGAAGTGGTTTGGTGGTGTTGGCGGGAAGTCGCTTGGTGGTGTTGGTGGGAAGTCATTTGGTGGTGTTCGTGGGAAGCTGTTTGGTAGTGTTGGTGGGAAGTCGTTTGGTGGTGTTGGTGGGAAGTCGTTTGGTGGTGTTGGTGGGAAGTCGTTGGTGGTGTTGGTGGGAAGGCATTTGGTGGTATTGGTGGGAAGGCGTTTGGTGGTGTTGGTGGAAAGGCATTTGGTGGTGTTGGTGGGAAGTCGTTTGGTGGTGTTGGTGGGAAGTTGTTTGGTAGTGTTGGTGGGAAGTGGTTTGGTGGTGTTGGTGGGAAGTGGTTTGGTGGTGTTGGCGGGAAGTCGCTTGGTGGTGTTGGTGGGAAGTCAGTTGGTGGTGTTGGTGGGAAGTCGTTTGGTGGTGTTGGTGGGAAGTCGTTTGGTGGTGTTGGTGGGAAGTCGTTTGGTGGTGTTGGTGGGAAGTCGTTTGGTGGTGTTGGTGGGAAGTCGTTTGGTGGTGTTGGTGGGAAGGCATTGGTGGTGTTGGTGGGAAGGCGTTTGGTGGTGTTGGTGGAAAGGCATTTGGTGGTGTTGGTGGGAAGTCGTTTGGTGGTGTTGGTGGGAAGTTGTTTGGTGGTGTTGGTGGGAAGTCGTTTGGTGGTGTTGGTGGGAAGTCGTTTGGTGGTGTTGGTGGGAAGTCGTTTGGTGGTGTTGGTGGGAAGTCGTTTGGTGGTGTTGGTGGGAAGTCATTTGGTGGTGTTGGTGGGAAGTAGTTTCGTGGTGTTGGTGGGAAGTCATTGGGGGCGGGGCCCGTTCTCGTCTGCCCAATTGATAGGTCCTCACACTGGCACAGTTACTTGTGTTTAAGATTGTTTGTATATATCATGTAAATATGCATGTATTTGATCTTATTGTAATATGTGTAACATGATAGCTCTCCGTTAATGGAGGAAATAAAATATACATATAAAACAGCAAATTATCATAGCCAATAATAATTAATTACAATGCAACATATTTACAACAGCAACCACCCCTGTGAAAGTATATATAAGTCACTATAGCTAATATTTGGTATATCAAGTATTAAACACCTACTATTGAATGATTTGTAATATCTAAGTTTTCAACACTTTCTTCTGGTATTTAGTTCTACACACTGGACAAGAGTTACACGATTCCATACTTAATTCTTCAAACATTTCCAGACATGTTTCATGAAAAACATGGGAGCATGACAGTAAAATAGTCTGTCTGCAAGAAGACTGATGCTCATTTTCTCCATTTCCTGTATCTGACTGGTCCCCTGTAGTTTCTATATGTTTCTGTGCTTGTCTGGTTTGTGTTGTATTTCCTAAAGATCGGTTTGGTTTGGCACTGTTGTTTTTATCTGTGTGTATAGATTTGCCTTTAGATTGGTCAATTGGTTGTTTTTTCACAGACTGGTCTCGTTTTTCTATATAACTTTTGTTCATGAGTGATGTTAGACAGATTGGGCAGTCAATGTCTCCACGTTCTACAGCCTGTTGAGTAAATAATAATACATTTGTAAGTTCTTTGCGGGTACATATTTATTAACAAGAAATGGGTATTCTCAGTGAACACATATCTCACAATGTTAGAACTTTAAGAAAAAATATGCACATTTCAAATAAAGCGCCAAATGTACTAGATTGGATAACTTTCACACAATGAATGAAATTATAAAAAGAAGATATTCTTAGTGGATGTGGAAACTGATCAACTTGGAAAATGATTGATCAACAATGTGGGTTTGTTCCTTTTAAATTTAATGTTCCTTTTAATGTCAAACCCCTCGCAGGGACTTATGATATCCAGAAAAATACTCATCTATTATTAATATTACAATAGTCTATATTGAAATGGGCATCGAGGCGGTGCTCAAATGTCAAGACGATTCATTCATGAATATTGAAAGTTAACATTATCACTGTAGCACCAATCGTGACAATATAACTTTCAATGTTCAATCGGTGAAATATAATTTTTGACTATAAACTGAAACAACAATATCCTTAACCCTTTCCCTCATAGAAGCACCTCTCGACGCCATTACCAATTAGCCAAACCAATGTTCATAATAAAGGCCAGAATCTCATGTAGTCCCAGTAATATCTATGGAGGTGGGATAGATATGGTGACTACTTATCCACTGCATGATAGCTAAATGGCTGTGTCATTTGTATTGAGATATTATAGTATATTAACCTAAATCCCTATGAAGGGAAGGTATAATGCATGTATTAATGAGAAGACCGAGTGTAATTGCATGATATTATTTTAAATACAGCTCAGTAAGAAAACAATACAACTTTAAAATATGGGGGCATTCTGTAGCAGTCTGAAGTTTAATTAAGCATACCAAAATACATGCTGTGACAACATATATTGAATAAAAAAACACACCACTAAGATGGAAATCTCATTATTTCTTTCATATTGTAAGTAAATGGTAGATGGAAATGACCATGGAGGTAGATGGGAGGGTCCATGCGTAGGTGGTAGGTTCCATATGTGGTAGGTGGGAGAACCCAGCCTAATGGGCGGTTCCACGGGCAGGTCGGAGGTTTCACAGCTAAGTGTGAGCGTCCATTGGTAGGTTCCAAATGGAGTAGGTGGGATGACCCACGGACCATCGGGTGGTTCCACAGACATGTCGGAGGCTTCACAGCTAAGTGTGAGCATCCATTGGTAGGTTCCATATGCGGTAGGTGAGAGAACCCATCCCTATGGGTGGTTCCACTGACATGTCGTAGGATTCACAACTAAGTGTGAGGGTCCATGTACAACATGGAGTAGGTGGGATTACCCACAGGTCCGAAGGAGGTTCCACAAGTGAAAATTCATGGATAGGTGGGATGTTCCAGTGGTTAGGTGGAAGAACCCACTGGTCAATGGGAGATTCTACTGGCAGACGGAACGGTGGGATAGACATTAGTTATTACATACAAATGCAAGAAAAACTATTTTTATTGCAAAACAATAAATTAATTTTTATTCAAATTTAAACATTTATCAGACAAGGCCATTACAAATGAATAGCTAGATTTCCATCCATATCTAATCCAAAATGGTGGTGGGGTGAGTTCTTTTGTTTCTATGTTTGACAGGGAATGAAAATTTATCAAAATGTTTATTATGTACTACATGAAACATCATAATTATTATTCTACTATTCACATGTGATAGGTGAATTTACAGACACATTGAATGTGATTGAAGTGACATTTCATTAAGAAGAAAGAAGAAATCAGTGAACATTTCTGAACACATGAAATCAGCACTCACCTCTTCTGCTTGTAATAATAATATTTACTGATTATACGTTACAGTGATATATTATTTCAATATATGTTACAGTGATACATTATTTCAATATACATTACAGTTATATATTATTTCAATATATGCTACAGTGATACATTATTTCAATATATGTTACAGTGATACATTATTTCAATATACATTGCAGTTATATATTATTTCAATATATGTTACAATGATATATTATTTCAATATATGTTACAATGATATATTATTTCAATATATGTTACAATGATGTATTATTTCAATATATGTTACAGTTATATATTATATCAATATATGTTACAGTTATATATTATATCAATATATGTTACAGTTATATATTATATCAATATACGTTACAGTTATATATTATATCAATATATGTTACAGTTATATATTATATCAATATACGTTACAGTTATATATTATTTCAATATATGCTACAGTTATATATTATTTCAATATACGTTACAGTTATATATTATTTCAATATATGCTACAGTTATATATTATTTCAATATATGTTACAGTTATATATTATTTCAATATATGTTACAGTTATATATTATTTCAATATACATTACAGTTATATATTATTTCAATATATGCTACAGTAACATATTTCAACAAATCTCAAATATGACGATATAGTGTTCTGTAACAATACAAACGCTTGGTACTGAACCATCTTGGAATAACATTTTGCATTAACTTAGCCTTTATTCAAGCCAAGATTCTTTACATGTCATATATTCATGTGTGTTTTGCGTTTATTTATCATCACGGTTGCCCATATGAGCGACGCCTCCTGAAGAGATTAGTCAGTTTAGATGTTTAGAGGATAGTGCAATGATACAGACAGAGACCTATTCCAGAGCTCCTCTGGTTCTTTTACGTGCATGGTGTAAAGCACCGATACGAGACCTCTGTTTAACGTCCCATCTGAAAGACTGTTAATGTCATTATGGTCAGACAGGGGATCGAACATGCGATCCCTGGATTACCAGTCAAGCGTGTTACCACTGGACTACAGATCCATCTGTTATATATATATTCCCCTTTCAAATGAGGGACTTTATAACAGAATCATAGAATTTCCATATTGAAAAAGTCAAGTGTTTCCGCAATTATCTACATTAAATTTTAGAAACCTCCCTCTTTGCTAAGCAACATCTCCCTCTTTGAGTATGAAAAGGGTTGATAAACAGAATCAATAACATAGGGACAGACGGATCAGTGAACTACGCATCTGATTAACACGTTGGAAAACCAATCCAGATGTAGGCAAGCTAGATCATTTGTGCCAACATACTAATTAATATTTAACGGTCCTTCAGATAGATGGGAATATAAACTAAACTTACTAATCTACTTCTGGGGCTGTCACCCCGAAATTGAATGGGGTGTCGATAAATAAATGCTTAACCCATTTCAATCTGAATACACTTAAAGACTTTTGCAAAGAACATAGATCCAGATCAGCCTCAGTGTGACACTGCATGCTGATCAGGATCTATGTTGTTTGCTACATAGCCAAGTGTCGTAGCAATATCATCTGAATAGCAAACAGCATAGAGCCTGATCAGACGGCATGTTCCGTGACGGCTGATCTGGCTCTATGTTCTTTGCAAATACTGTTTGAACGGTATCCAGAATGAAATGGATTAATAATCAATTATGATTTTACAGAAATGTAAGGATCTTATGTACACTTTGACAGCAGGGTTCATTCTTGGTCAGAGAGAGTGAGAAAGTGCGTGATCGCTTCCTTAAATGGTGTTCTTTAATATACTTCTGCAAAATAGGGTTAAAATGCACAGTACAACCATTAAATACATTTGAATAGAAGGAGTGGTTTATAATCTTACTAGACAACATTTTGTTTGAAAATCGTAAAAACCAAAACATAATTATTTTTTTTTAGGGAGAAGTGGGGCCCCCAGAGGGCGAAGTCAGGGTCCCTAGGGCGACAATTTCGCCCACATTCGTCACAGCCAATACAGAGTTAAAAGCTGGACATGCCCCCAAACAGGTTAGTTTAGTGATATAAATAAAGAAAAGTTTCGTACCTTGAGCTGAATGGTCTCCCAGTCATCCTCGGAAAACTGGTGAAATCTGGCATCGAAGTCCCGAAACACACTACGGCTAACCTCTAGACTCTGGTCCATTTCGCGTAGGAAGTCATGTACATCAAAGTCACATGACCTCACCATTCTATCTGTGATCTTGTGAAGCTGGAAAGATATTGCAAGACAAAATACAATAAAATAGTTCAGTTTAGGTATTTTAATTTTTTTATATATAAATCTTATTTAACGATGCGAAACAAGCAGTAACAACTTATATTAATCACTCACGGCTGACAGCGTATGTGTGGTCATTCGTGTGGGAGGAAATCGAGTACAGGAGAGAAGACCCATCTGTCCTATATAGAGACAACCGTACCAACTCACATACAGTCGGAGGATCAAACCCGGGTTGCATTGGCGAAAAGCGAGCTTGCTAACAACTGTGCTAATTGGTAGCCTGCATTATTTCAATTTCTTCAAGTGGGAAAATAAGACAATAATTAAATTACAATTGTCTGCAAGGACACTATCTCCATGGTTCTGGTGGAGACCAAATGCACAACCTCTGGTTTGAGAGACAGACACTGTCTCCATTGTATCACAGAGGCTGAACATGAATATGTAACCATAATGAGAAACATTGACCAGTTACTTCCCCTGAATACTCCTTAAACCTTTTAAGTAGTTTTCTCTGTTTTTATCATTGTTTTCTTTGCACGACATGCTAGCAATTTTCATCCACTTTCACAATTGCATCACATTACCTTTTCTTCATAGAATTTCTGTCTCAGTTTGGGATCGTTGGGCGGATTTGACTCCCTCAGTTTCATGTACATACACCTTACAACATATCCTCTCCAACATGCCTGGATCCTTTGAAATACAGAAACAGAGTAAAACAGAAACAGAGTAAAGTAAAAGCCCTTAAAAAAAAAAATACATGCTAACCTACCTGGTACAACTGTTCAAAACAATTGCATGTTTTTAAATTCCAATTAATATTCCACAACAGAATCATTTCAAACGATAGTTCAATAGGCAACACCCTGCTTATAACTTAGTAAAACATAGCGTATCCATGCATATGGCAGCGTGATAATTCACAATGTATCATTCGAGGGAACACATTGTATGACATATACGCGTACAACATAAAATTATCCATGAATATATATCGCTCAAGATAACACCCTGTATGCCTTAAATGTGTACAAGATAGATTATCAATGCATAGGGCAGAGCGCCCATTCATAATGTAACACCCTGTATGCCTTAAATGTGTACAACATAGATTATCAATGCATAGGGCAGAGCGCCCATTCATAATGTATCACTCGAGGTAACACATTGTATGACGTATATGCTTACAACATAAAATTATCCATGAATATATATCACTCGAGATAACACCCTGTATGCCTTAAATTCTTACATTGTAGCACATCTATGCTTATGTAAGCGCGATCCTTCATGTATCACCCGGGTCTGGTACTGTTCTCGACGGCACATTGGACACGTCTTCTTCCCGGTGAACCTCTCAAAGGCTTGTAAGCATGTCTGAAAAACAGATCAGTTCAAAATTAATGGAAGAAATTTGAGTCAAATAAACAATATTATGCCCAATAATGAGGTAACTGTGACCTTGATCTTTAACTCACTGCCCTTAAAATCAATAGAGGTAAACTACTGGAGCCCAGGGTTCATTCTAGGTCAGAATTTTTGGGAGAAGTGAGAAAGCGCATGATCGCTTCCTTAAATGGTGTTCTTTAATATACTTCTGCAAAATATGGTTAAAATGCACATTAAATACAACATTTGAATAGAAGGAGTGCTTTATAATGGGCCAGTGTATCTTACTAGACAACATTTTGTTTCACAATCATAAAAACCAAAAAATAATTTATATTTTATTAGGGAGAAGTGGGGGCCCCAGAGGGCAAAGTCAGGGTCCCAAGGGCGACAATTTCACCCACATCGCCCTCTAGAATAATCCCTGGTCCGAGCCGTTACATGTGTGCCCTTAGGCAAGGCATTTAATTCCATGTTGCCTCTTCATGCTCCCTCGTGTCAATGGAATCCATCAGGAATGAGGTGTCGAGAGTGATTAATATAAGTTGTAAGAACTTGTTTCGCAATCGAGCTCAAATAAATTTGTATAAACTAACTACGTGTCACCATCAACAACTACTTCTTTTCAGAATCTATACTCAGCAGTTATCGAGTTATAGAGAGGACATGGTGGTTTCATTGCTAAAGCATCGCAATGTCCTTGAATCCCTAACCCCAAAATTAATATGCAACTATATCTAGTGAAAAACTAACAAAACACACATAAAGTTTGATGAATATATGTCAAACCATTCATCTAAGCTTGATTGCGAAACAAGTATTTACAACATTAGATTAATTGCACTTGAGACCTCCTTCCTGATGGAATCCATAGCCCTGAGGGAGAGAGAAGAGACAATGTGGATTTAAACGTCTAGCCTAAGGACACCGCCACCTAGCCTGGGAACAGGCGTCGATATATTTTGCCTGGTCAGTCAAATAAATATATTTTAACACCAAGACTATTAATTGGACTATTAATTGGGTCGTATTGAGCTTCTGATAATATGCCAGAAGTTAAAATGTGAAAAATCTACAGACTGTATGTAACCCAGGCTAACCACCACCTTCTTCAAAGGGACATTATAATTATTGAATAAGAAAAAGTTGGCACTTTCTTACAGAGGTTGGTGCACCAAGTAATGGAGCCTGCCCAGGAAATGTGTTGTTAGGTAATCAGCCTGTCGGTGATATAGCCAAAATGGTGCTGATGAAGGCGTAAACCCGAACAAACATAACAATTGTTGATTATT
>CM026386.1:65403347-65421698 GCA_014843695.1 Archivesica marissinica
AACGATTCCAATAGGTATAGGTTACATAGCTGACATTATCTGGTTATTGTTGTTCGGATAATGCTTCTGATCTGGCCAGTATTGTCTTCCGCACGAAATATACAATAAGCCACATTTTAACAATGTATGTGTAGTCATTATGTACCTCATAGTCAAATGTGTACTATTTTTGTTTTGTTTGTGATCATGGTAGTTTCAAATGTGTACCAACAGCGACTCTGCCGTTATTATAATACCCAAGTGATTCCGAGCATAATTTCAAGCACGAAAGGACATGCATGTAGAACCACCGTCCTTTCGAAAGCCAGCTGGATAACTTCCTATTTTGAAATAGCATTCGACACCCAAGTGTGATTCGAACTTACAGCTGTGGCGGGCAAGTGATTTGAAGTCAGCGAGCTAAAATGCAAGAAAATGAACGAAATACCTGTCAACATGAAGCATAATATTGCAATGTATCTGCAATTCTTGGGATATGAGAGTGACTGACTAATCGTAATTCCAACAAACTTTGCAGCACGGCAGACTATCATTTTGATATTACAGGGTTTCCAGTAAGCTTTGCAGTCCAGTCTGTCGACACGCCAGTGATTGGTGGAGATATATGTAAGTTTAACACATTCTGCCAGTTGTATAAAACCTTCGCTAAATAGTTAATATTAGTTTTTATATTAGTTAACGGTACCTCGTTAAATTCTTCGTTAACTGGTGTCGTTAAATATAGATGTTGTTCAATACATTATAGTACTAACGTAGCGTTAAATGAACATACTTAACGGCCATTTAGCGCAAATATTTAACTCGCAATCGGGGCTTCGTTAAGATTCCACATACAACTATGCTAACACAAATGTTAAACACAGCGTTTAAACTAGTTTCGGTAACAACTCATTGGATAACATAATTTTGAACGGTGATGTAGTTAACATGTTGTTAAATTTAACGAATGTTTTGAACAACTGGCCGAATTGATTGTTTTCTCTGCATTCATTTCAAGTGTGGAGGAAATAGTTGCTTGTCGTTGAGCATATTTGGTGTGTTTCATGCATCATGTGTTTATTTAGGAACACCTATTTATCTTGTCGTTGTACCACGGCCTACGTGGCTAATACCTACGCATGTTCGCCTACAAACAACTGCACGACAAATACTGTTGCCATTCTAAGACAATATATAATGCTATGAACAAATAAATGTTTGTGTGTGTGTGTTTGTTATATTTTCGACGGAGTTAAAATTCACGGCTCTAGTCGTTGTTTATTTAACATTCAACAACGGTACAGTTAGTTTATACAAATGTATTTTAGCTCGATTGCGAAACAAGTTATTTCAACTTATATGAATCACTCTCGAGACCTCATTACTGATGGAATCCATCGCCACGATGGAGAGAGAAGAGGCAACGTGGAATTTAAATGCCTTGCCTAAGGGCACAGTCGTAACGGCTTCAGCGGGGCTCGAACTCCGGACCTTTCGCACCTGAATCGAACGCGCATCCACTGCGCTATCACGACTTCCACAACGGTACAGTTGTGAATTGTATATAGGACCAAAATGTTAGAATATAAATTAATATTGTCTTGCTTTCAGCTAAGCTTCTCAAAACACAACATTCCCATTTCAACATGTAATTCAGTATTTGAACATTGCCTTTAGCAATATCTGATGCCTGTAATTTATATGGATAGTCGGCATCATTATATTAACAAAACGGATTTATTTCTGTTTACAGTGACTGGAAGTGATGTAGGTCCGCCTGTAGGCCCACTTGTAGATCCGCATGTAGACCCACTTGTAGATCCGCATGTAGATCCGCTTGTAGATCCGAATGTAGACCCACTTGTAGATTCGCATGTAGACCCGCTTGTAGATCCGCTTGTAGATCCACATGTAGACCCGCTTGTGCAAGGACGTGGTTACTGTAAGTAAATACATTAATATAAGCCAGTTTTCTCTGAAAAATTAGCTATTTTAATCAGCCGAATTAGAGTATATATTAGTTCAACATAAAATATATACAAATAATAGTATATCGTTAAACTATTATAATTCTAATTATTTATCATAATTAAAAATGAATGTTTTCGCTGTACCATGCCTAGCCTTGTCTGAAAACATCGGAGTAAACATACTGGATTGAACATACACTGCCACCTACTTCTTGCTATCGCCAGTGATACAAAACAATGTAGTGAAAATACCCGGACAGGTAATCCAGGGATCGCAGGTTCGATCCCCCGTCTTACCCTAATAAAATTAGCAGTCTTTCAGATTGGACGTAAAACCGAGGTCTCGTGTCAGTGCTTTACGCCGTGTACGTAAAAGAACCAGAGGAGAATCTGAAATGGGTCGTTATCTGTATCATTGCGCTATCCTCCAAAAATCTAAAATGACTAATATCTTCAGGAGGCGTCGCTCATATGGGCAACCGGTAGCGACGATAAATATACGTAAAACACACACACCCGATACATACATCAGAGCTACCTAATTGTTTAGCAGTTATTGGTTTGATATCTACCTAAGATGGTTAGTTTAACAAAGTAGCTAACAGGGGAAACGTGCTAGCTTCTCACCAATGAGTTTCTCTGTCTCTATCTTCATTTACTTGTTGTTTCACATCTTCTAATTGTTGTTTCTCTTTCATTTAATTTTCAAAACCTTTCATGTTCTGTACTCTTCAGTATTACATTACTTTCCACCACGGACAATGTAGTGCAATTGTGTGTCGAGATTCTTTCCCTGTCGCTTCCAAGAATCATGGCGGAGTGTTGTTCATTCAATCTGTATACCTCTTTTCTCTTTCCCTATCTTCATTTACTTTTTGTTTCTCATCTTCTAATTGTTGTTTCTCTTTCATTTAATTTTCAAACCTTTCATGTTCTGTACTCTTAAGTATTACATATTTACATACATATTATGAATTAAGTTTAGTAATGTTATAAGTAAGTACATATATGTTATCATTCTAAAACATTACATTTTCCCTAAAGAAAAATCATTGATTCGTGAAATTGTAAATTATTATGCCATGAAATGTTTGTGTATATTATTTAAAAAGGAGAGGACAATAATAAGATATACAGCTTTCTGTCGAATTACTTATATCAGTCGTTGTACATAATCATGTATTGACATACAATACATATGTTTCGATCCTCGGACCTGTGTGTACGAGACATGGTGGTCGCCAGTTCGGACATGTGGGTTATCTCCGGGTACTCACGCTAATGACCACAAATGCGTTTTCACCCGCCCCAATGCGATTGATTAAACAGCATTATTAAATTTGTATCACACTCATTGTAGCAATAAATAAATGTATGCGTTTTAAGATATTTTGATAATAAATGCACTAATAGAAAATTGTCAGACTCAAAATATGCAGTCATCATTCCAGAGAATAATTCGTAGGATCCAACACGATTTGGTCTAAATTATTACTATGCCAGCCCAGCTATCTGCTAAAGTGGTAGCCCAAGAGTAAAACCAGTTGCATCGCCCACGAATAAAATATTTGTATTGATAATATGACAAGTAATTGAACATAGCATTTAGCAATGTTTGTGCATGGACGTTTATTGCACACGCATGTCTCTACATAGTGTACTTTGAAATAAATAGTAATTTAGTTGATACAAATTTATTTTAGCTCACTTGCGAAACAAGTTCATACAACTTATATTAATCACTCCCGAGACCTCATTCCTGATGAAATCCAACACCACGAGGGAGAGAAAAGGGGCAACGGGGAATTTAAACAAATAGTAGAACAAACATTCTGATTATTGTTCTTCTTTTAGTGGACACCATGGCTCCAGCCTCGCCTATAGAACCGCCGATGGTTCTAGGTGGTTATCGTAAGTAAACAAATATATTTCCACTCTTTGCACGATAGCGCTGAAATTAATAGTCAATCATGTCGTGGAATATCCTTGGAATTGTATTGTAAAGACACTGTATAGAGATTATTTACATCTATCTATGAAATGTTGTATAGGATAATAATGATCTTCCTACATAACCTGCTTTGAATAAATACTGTTCAATTACTATGTATGTTAAAATGTGCGTTAATGACCTGATACTGGACATATGTGGTCAGTAAATGACCTGATACTGGACATATGTGGTCAGTAAAGGACCTGATACTGGACATGTGTGGTCAGTAAATGACCTGATACTGGACATATGTGGTCAGTAAATGACCTGATACTGGACATATGTGGTCAGTAAAGGACCTGATACTGGACATGTGTGGTCAGTAAATGACCTGATACTGGACATATGCTGTCAGTAAGTGACCTGATACTGGAAATATGCTGTCAGTAAATTGAGTAAGGGGTGAGCCCATTTCGTATATACACATATGGTAATTTCTGACCGTGGATGCCCTGTATTAGGTCACTAACACAATGCTCAACGTATATATCTTACCGACAACACTTTCAAATTGTTTTCCGTCGTCAACAGCCATCGTTGAATCACTTAACTCCACAGTAAAGTTTTAATAATATTAACATTCTTCCAGGTAGGACATTTAACTGAGATATCATGTCTGTGCTTTACACCGTGCACGTAAACGAACCGGATGGGACTCTGCTATGGGACGTATCGATGTCTGTATCATTGCACTATCCTCCAAAATATAAAATGACTAATATATTCAGGAGGCGTCGCTAATATTGGCAACCGGTAGCGACGATAAATAAACGTCAAACACACAGAGTAAAGTTGTGAACTTTCTTATTCATGTCAATGTAGTCGATACATTCGGATGTTTTTATTCGAGCAACGGACTTTGTCATTGAGTTAGTACTGTACGTGTTCATCCAATATGTATGGGCTATTATTATGCTAACACGTCATAGCTCTCGGAATCGAGTGTAGATTATTATTTATATACTTATACTGTCATACTGCTCGACCGGGAAAAAATAAATAAGTCGTTATTTTCAAATTTTCAGTTAAACCGGACTGTAATGGAATTGTATGTCCAGAGGTTAGCTGTGATGACCAATATATACCTGCCGGACAGTGCTGCAATGCGTGCCGGAATCCAACAAAATCAATAACATGAGGTGTACATTATGTTGTATCAGCATCTAGATACTGTTAAATAGCTGATTACAATAAAGAATTTGAATATATAATGTGTTTATTATGTTAAATTATGTCTACAGGCAAACATATCTTAAGCAGCCAGCCAAGGGAGTCCGAGAAACATAGGTGGCTGCTTAATAGAGGTCAAAGATATAATAAAACAACCGATTGTGAATCTGGAAACTGGCTGCTTAATACAAGTTGGCTGCTTAATGGAGGTGACCACTAACGCAGGTTTGACTGTAAATGCCTAATTTTGATTGTACAGAACTGCACTCATTTTAGGTAGGTCAATCATTGGTGTAACCTCGAATCTGGAAACTGGCTGCTTAATACAGGTTGGCTGCTTAATGGAGATGACCACTAACACAGGTTTGACTATAAATGCCTAATTTTGATTGTACAGAACACGGAACTGCAATCACTTTAGGTAGGTCAATCATTGGTGTAACCTCGATCTCTTATAGTAGGCTAGTATGTATGTCACTATATTATTAAAACACATACAATTTATGAGGTATTTCTTCTGTCCACTAGTGTTTTGTGTGATAGTAGGTGTATGTTTACTCAATTAACTGTTGCATACGGTACATTTAATGATAATATATACGGTACTAGCTACAATATAGAACGAAACAGTTATGTTAGTTTATGTTTACTCAATTAACTGTTCCATACGGTACATGTATACTATATAAGATAAACGCTAAACTATAGAAAGAAACAGTTACGTTAATTTATGTTTACTCAATTAACTGTTGCATAAGGTACATGTATACTATATAATGTACACGCTAAACTATAGAAAGAAACAGCTACGTTAGTTTATGTTTACTCAATTAACTGTTGCATAAGGTACATGTATATTATATATAAGGTACACGCTAAACTATAGAAAGAAACAGTTACGTTAGTTTATGTTTACTCAATTAACTGTTGCATAAGGTACATGTATACTATAATTTATAAGGTACACGCTAATCTATAGAAAGAAACAGCTACGTTAGTTTATGTTTACTCAATTAACTGTTGCATAAGGTACATGTATACTATATAAGGTACACGCTAAACTATAGAAAGAAACAGTTACGTTAGTTTATGTTTACTCAATTAACTGTTGCATAAGGTGCATGTATACTATATAAGGTACACGCTAAACTATAGAAAGAAACAGTTACGTTAGTTTATGTTTACTCAATTAACTGTTGCATACGGTACATGTATACTATATAAGGTACACGCTAAACTATAGAAAGAAACAGTTACGTTAGTTTATGTTTACTCAATTAACTGTTGCATAAGGTACATGTATACTATATCAGGTACACGCTAAACTATAGAAAGAAACAGCTACGTTAGTTTATGTTTACTCAATTAACCGTTGCATAAGGTACATGTATACTATATAAGGTACACGCTAAGCTATAGAAAGAAACAGTTACGTTAGTTTATGTTTACTCAATTAACTGTTGCATAAGGTACATGTATACTATAATTTATAAGGTACACGCTAAACCATAGAAAGAAACAGCTACGTTAGTTTATGTTTGCTCAATTAACTGTTGCATACGGTACATGTATACTATATAAGGTACACGCTAAACTATAGAAAGAAACAGTTACGTTAGTTTAGGTTTACTCAATTAACTGTTGCATATGGTACATGTGTACTATATAAGGTACACGCTAAACTATACAAAGAAACAGTTACGTTAGTTTATGTTTACTCAATTAACTGTTGCATAAGGTACATGTATACTATATAAGGTACACGCTAATCTATAGAAAGAAACAGTTACGTTAGTTTATGTTTACTCAATTAACTGTTGCATACGGTACATGTATACTATATAAGGTACACGCTAAACAATAGAAAGAAAGAGTTGTGTTAGGGTTTGGGTCCCGAAATACTATCATTAATGGCAAGGTTCCTGCTGGCATATATAGTTATGTCAATGATTATCCAAATAAAATGGCAAACCAAGATGGTATGTATGCCAGTCATTCATTCTATGCACACGAAACAACGTCACAGACTCACCCACATGGAGTGATACATGTTGATAGATAACGTGACTCTTCGGCTAACTGAATTCACCAACAGCTATATAGTGTGTCCAGTACTGTCCACGTTACTAAACAACCCGCATACATATATATAGATTCATTCACTGAGCATAAGGAGTGTTTATCCGCCTTATATCCGTATTGAGCTTGGTATGGTCCACACATACAGTATACGAATCTTTACATTCGTCGTGGGGTCCACCGCAATACCCGACCACCATTATGTAGCTTCTTCTAAGTTTGAAATAACCACCATGTGTTCGTTATCTCAATGTTGTAATGGGAATTCTTCTTAACCACCATGTGTTCGTTATCTCAATGTTGTAATGGGAATTCTTCTTAACCACCATGTGTTCGTTATCTCAATGTTGTAATGGGAATTCTTCTTAACCACCATGTGTTCGTTATCTCAATGTTGTAATGGGAATTCTTCTTAACCACCATGTGTTCGTTATCTCAATGTTGTAATGGGAATTCTTCTTAACCACCATGTGTTCGTTATCTCAATGTTGTAATGGGAATTCTTCTTAACCACCATGTGTTCGTTATCTCAATGTTGTAATGGGAATTCTTCTTAACCACCATGTGTTCGTTATCTCAATGTTGTAATGGGAATTCTTCTTAACCACCATGTGTTCGTTATCTCAATGTTGTAATGGGAATTCTTCTTAACCACCATGTGTTCGTTATCTCAATGTTGTAATGGGAATTCTTCTTAACCACCATGTGTTCGTTATCTCAATGTTGTAATGGGAATTCTTCTTAACCACCATGTGTTCGTTATCTCAATGTTGTAATGGGAATTCTTCTTAACCACCATGTGTTCGTTATCTCAATGTTGTAATGGGAATTCTTCTTAAGATGGACCGGGATATAGACACACATCATATACACAAATAACATCCTTAGATTTCACTGTACACATACCTGTCCCTGGATGCTACACAAATAGCATCCTTAGATTGCACTGTACACATACCTGTCCCTGGATGCTACACAACTAACATCCTTAGATTTCACTGTACACATACCTGTCCCTGGATGCTACACAAATAACATCCTTAAATTTCACTGTACACATACCTGTCCCTGGATGCTACACAAATAACATCCTTAGATTTCACTGTACACATACCTGTCCCTGGATGCTACACAGAAAACGTATTCATGGACACACATCATATACACAAATAACATCCTTAGATTTCACTGTACACATACCTGTCCCTGGATGCTACACAGAGAACGTATTCATGGACACACATCATATACACAAATAACATCCTTAGATTTCACTGTACACATACCTGTCCCTGGATGCTACACAAATAACATCCTTAGATTTCACTGTACACATACCTGTCCCTGGATGCTACACAAATAACATCCTTAGATTGCACTGTACACATACCTGTCCCTGGATGCTACACAAATAACATCCTTAGATTGCACTGTACACATACCTGTCCCTGGATGCTACACAAATAACATCCTTAGATTTCACTGTACACATACCTGTCCCTGGATGCTACACAAATAACATCCTTAGATTTCACTGTACACATACCTGTCCCTGGATGCTACACAGAGAACGTATTCATGGACACACATCATATACACAAATAACATCCTTAGATTTCACTGTACACATACCTGTCCCTGGATGCTACACAGAGAACGTATTCATGGACACAGATAATAATACACCCCAGCTGTCCCCTGTATACTATAATTTGCATTATAACGCCTTTCATTAAATCATTGTGTTACATATACAAACAAATGCATAGTCTACACATGAGTATGAGTAGTACAGACGTCTCTTTGGATGTAAACAAACGGGCGCCATTTTGAATACGATTTATAGTAACTCATTTGCATATAAGGTAATATAAAGTAGGTCACGCGCGTGCGCGTATATTTTTAGTTATTGATGACGTATCGCGCAACTACCGAGTTACGTGTACGAAGGCGTATCGGACGATATAGTAACAAGTCTCTACGCGGCGTCCATTTTGGATGACCTCACGATTATGTCCGGGCTTATCGGATAATGTACATCTTATTATTCGCGCATAATGCGACATATGTACGCTATTACATATCCGGAGCGTTGTCGCATTTCTTTGAAGACACGTACGTCAGAATAATAGGTACCCGGTGGCCCCGCCATGTACCCGGATGACACCCTACGTCTCATGCTTCCAGTCGGATCCGTTCTCGGGTCAATAACATCCATACAAAGCCGCTTCCAACTGGTCCGTACTGGGTGGTTCCGTACCTACATTCTCCGCCCACACACGGATTCAGATCCGTGCATACCGCTGGCCGGTGTAGAGTTATCACTGCATCGGCCCTCATTTACGGTATGTGAGGCCTGTCCACCGTGTACCGAGGTCGTGTAGCGAGTGGTTGTCGCGGGACAACGACTGGCTGTCACGGATGTCCGGTTACCTGATGGTGACCAAATCCATCTCGCAATCATGGGACAGGCACCTCCGTACGACAGGAAGTCGCGATAGCGCAGCTTCATGTCCGGAGTTCGAGCCCCGCTGGAGCCGTTACGAGCGTTGGCATTTGAATTCTCTCTCCATCAGGAACGAGGTCTCGAGAGTCGGAATAGCTCGTTTCGCGATCGAGCTAAAATAAATTTGTATAAAAACCGGATGAAGTTAAGCGAAGCGAAATGACGTTCTTTTACGACATCGGTATACTGATCGGTACAGTAACAGAGTGAAAGTGGTGAATAAGAAAACGAAGCGTACGTTATTACTACATACCCTATTACACCGACCAATGAGAGACACCAATGGGAACGAACCGCTCTATAAATAGCGAGCGCATACGTTTCTATAAATAACGACTACGAACCGCTATATAAATAGCGAGCGCGTACGTTTCTATAAATAACGACTACGAACCGATCCATAAATAACGATTACGAACGCTTCTATAAATATAGACCGATTAGAACGGACTTAGGCCTCAATCGTTTCATAAGCTTCACGAACTTCAACCATGCTGTCAACGGGTAAGTTCATTATATTATTCAAACTCGGCGTACGTTTTTATCGCGTAAGAAATCCTAATGATACGCAAACTTAACCTATGTACTTTAGCGTAAATGAATAATATATATATTATCTCGTTACGTATAATTCCATAAAAGCGCGATAAATTATTAATAATCCGCAATGTACGTTTTAGAGGGCGATGGATTCCATCAGGAATGAGATATCCAGAGCGATAAGTCGTAAGAACTTGTTTCGCGATCGAGCAAATATAATTTTGTAATAAAATAATATTATCCATCCAATATGAGACGCGGGATGGAACGATTAATATAAATGTGTAATACTCGATGTTCCATGCCCGTCTTCAAGACAAGGTCATAGCTACAACCGCACGATACATCTCAGTTTAGGCACCTCACCTAACACCATCAGTACAGAAAATGAAGGCGAAAGCCGTTTGCAACAGTATTTACTACAAAATCCGTCATTAGTGTCATGGAATGCCATAGAAATACTTAAGCATCGAGAAAACAGCATGGAACCAAACACTGACACATTCATACAGGTAATTATAAATATCGCATGGCAAATTGTTTCATGATTCTAAGCAAATCGAAGTAATTAATACGTTTACATACCGAGTTTGTCAATGCCAGCCTTTAAAAGCTAAAGGTAAGACCAATAACAGTTCTCTAAACTGCAACATAGAGGATTAACTGATAAGCCCAGAGTGCGTACATAACTTAATCAGGAGGTCACCCGAGCGATTGAGCTAACATAAATTTGTAAAAAATTAATTACAGCCCTGGTTCAATAAAAT
Source organism: Archivesica marissinica (assembly GCA_014843695.1). Taxonomy (NCBI): domain Eukaryota; kingdom Metazoa; phylum Mollusca; class Bivalvia; order Venerida; family Vesicomyidae; genus Archivesica; species Archivesica marissinica. The sequence goes on from CM026386.1 coordinate 65,414,352, forward strand.
AATCCACGGGTTCATAAAATATTAAGTTCTTCATAGCGGCAAGTTAAGAGTACACCGAATCAAAATATTTTATTCCCAATCTATCTGCTGCTGAAATATCAGTAATTATTTTGGCTCTAGCCAGACGAATCAGGTATTTTTAGAAACATGTATAGCGCTATTTCAAGATTTGATGTCTGTCTGTCTGTCTGTCTGCATGCCTGCCTGCCTGCCCGCCTGTCCGTCCGTCCGTTTGTCCATCCGTCCGTCCGTCTGGCGGTCTGTCTGTCGGTGGAGCATCTTCTGCCTTGTGCACTGTCCTCCAAAACAAAGGCTTTGATGTTTTCATGATGGATATGTAATGGCCATTTAGCGTGCATATGTCGATGTTCGAATTATAAGATGTACATGTATGTAAATGCTGTATGTAGGCCTACAGCGGTACTCAAATCAATCTAAAAACAGCAACAATTATGGGGCGACGTTTCGCTATTTCTTTAGCATTTATACGGATATCCATAATTCGATCGGCGTTAGAGCGTAGATTTATACGTCGAGTAGTTTTCGAGATATAGAGGTTTAAAGATGTTATATATCCTTAAAGTCCCGTAAATTGAAAATGAAAAATATTTAAACGTAAGTAACGTTACTATACGTTAGTTCTAATATACGCGTATCGTCGTCACGAGTCCGACGCTACCCTTCATTTTGATATATCATTATTCGATATATCTATAATACTGATTATCTCCCTTTAATCGTAAATAAGTTTGAAGAAAAATGAACTTTCGAGGAAACTGGCCGTGTTTGGTATCGTCGGAAAGATCTCGAAGAGACAATGACGAATCCGCGACTCAATTAATGGTCCGACCTCATACCGGAAGTAGTGATCCGAAAAACCGTAAGTAGCGATATAAATTCGTTATATAAGCTTTATTATAGGTCCTATCTATCCGGGGGTTTCGATAATCGTACTAAACGAGTATACGTTCAGCGCCTACGATTTTCAAAATGGAGGATAAAAATGGCGGGAAAACACTATCTCTCTTATTAATGATCCATTCGACTCGGGGTGTGTCGCTCCATTTCTGTCCGTATCTACCCTTAATTCTAATTACGTAGCTAATGTCCGTACACAATTACCTCCCTCTACACATTCTCATAATACCGATAAAATGATTATATTTATTATTGTCATTTCGATCGTAAGATGTTGATATTATATAATTCGTAGAGGTACATAAATATCCTTACACTTTGGCATCCGATACTTAAGTCGCAAAGGACTGAGCGTGTTTATAGTTTCCGGAATATTGCATCAGTCAGTCGTTGGCGTCACGAAATCATGTCCAGACATGTATAGACCTATCCTATACATGACCTACGTTACTATAAATAGAAAACAGGCTATTTATATTCATCCAATCAGAACGTATTGCTATAAATAATAATGACATACGTTACTATAAATAGAAAACTAGTTAGAACCGGTATTGCTATTTTTATTTATCCGAGGAGAACGTATTGCTATAAATAACAATTACCTACGTTACTATAAATAGAAAACTATTTAGAACCGGTATTGCTATTTTTATTTATCCAATGACGTTATAACCGACCAATCAGAATCCAGGATAGTGACGTACGTTACTAAAAATAATCGACCGATGAAACGAGAGAACGTAGTATATAAGAAGGATCTCTGCTCTATAAATTCATTCTTTTACAAGAAACCAAGCCTTCAAGATGAATTCGGTAAACGATATTATAAATTCGTTCGACAATGAAAACGATTTGATGAACTTCGCCGTCACGTGGGGTCTTCAAGAATGCCCGGGGTGAGGTTTCGGCTGATTCAGTTACTAAATCCGGAGTACGGGGACGAATTTGTCACTGACCAGTTAGAAGGGATGATTAGAAGTATGGCCACCCCCGGGGCCTCAACGTCGAGCGCCGATGATACTGAAGAGACGTTTAGAGTCTATTTATTGGATCAAGAAGAAATGGAGGAGACTGAGCGTATATGTTTGACGGACGATTGGGACCCCCCTATCGCTCAAATAGGGGGTGGAGATGACCCTCAACCCGACACCCCACCTTTCGGGGGTCTACAGTATACGATAAGAAAAAAGTCTGAGAGGACGTACGCTAAGAATGCGGCCTTGGATAAAACGTACCAGGTCAAGGTCTACGAAGAGCACCGTGGTCAACGGCTCAACGATGTCAGGGACGGGTTACATCGGATGTTAGACGACGTGCTGGACCAAGCTCGGGGCGATTTGGAGGGGAACGATTTAGGTAGGGTCGTCATCCATCACGACGGGCTCCAAGATCCTATCGTAGTACCTTTGAGACCCTGGGACGAGTTGAACGCCGAAGCCGTCATGGAGACCATAGGTAAAGTCTTAAATAGCAAACAAGACTTATCCTTGGATCAGAGTTTCGAGATTTCAATAGGAACCATAGACCTACCTAAAGGCGGAGCCAGGCGACGTATTACCAGACTCCGCGGAAAGAATAATTCGCTGGACTTAAAGAAATCCATCGTCACCATCGAGAATGACGACCAGCTGTGTATGGCGAGAGCGATCGGGGTGACGTGGGCGAAACTAAATGCATGTACTCCCGAAGAATTGAAATATATAACGAAAGGGAGAGGAAATAAAAGTAACCTGGAACTAATACTCCATCACCAGAAAGTTCCAAGAAGTTATTATAAGGATCTCTGTAATAAAAACCTGAAGCTTTAAGCGAAATGGCGGGTGTTTCGACCGACCGTCCATCCAGTTTGAACGATATAGGGGCATTCGAAGCGGCGTTGAACATGAAAGTGATGGTGATCAACGCCCGACGCGGGAATAGGTTTATCACATGTCCTAGTACGGACGAACGACCGTGTATTTACCTCTATCTGGTGGACGACGATCATTTTCACGCCATTACCAGTATTACCGGCTTCTTCAGCTCCATATATTTTTGCGACAGATGTCTCAAACATTACGATGACCGAAAAAAACATCAGTGCGAAACCCATTGTATGGTCTGTAAAAGGGACAACTGCCCCAAGACCGATACGCCCGTGGACTGTTCCGCATGTAATATGACGTGTAGATCCAACGACTGTTATAAACATCACTTGGAAAAACCGGTACACAAAAAAGGCAAATATAAAGGACAGGTCAGAGGTCCCTCTCAATGCGAGATATGGTGGAAATGCCCGACGTGTTATAAAGTCATAACTAAACAGAAGAGGGAGAAGGAAGATCATCGGTGCGGTGAATATTTCTGTAAATCCTGCGAAAAATACGTGTTAGACGATCATCTCTGCTATCTCAGATCAATTCCGGCCAAAGAAGATTTCAAGCCAAAATTCATCTTTTTCGATTTCGAGTGTACCCAGGATGATGCTGACCAATGTTCCCAAGGATACCTACCGACCAAGAAATCCGAATGTACAGACTGCGAACCTGATCAGCTATGTAAAGTCTGCTCAAAATGTCAGAATTGTAGAACCTCGTGGTGCGGGAAGGCCACCCATCGACCCAATTTCGTCGTGGCCCACTCAGTCTGTCCAAAATGTATCGATAAGAAATTAACTCCAGAATCTGTCTGCAAGGGATGCGGTACCAGATGCGAAGAATGTGATAACGCTGACAATGAAGATACCGGACCATGCCCAGGTAAATGCGGATTCAGAGAAACTATATTCCATGGACAAAATACGACTAAAGAATTTGGAAAATGGTTATTCTCTGACCAACATAAATATTTCAAGGCCGTAGCTCATAACATGAAAGTCTATGGTTATTTCCTGCAAGAATATTTAATCGATCAATGCCATACGTCCGGACAAGATTATCTACAACGGGTCCAAAATCATGTACATGACGGTAGAGAAAGGTATACACATCAAAGTGATCGACAGTCTCAATTTTTTACCCATGAAGTTAGGATCCCTGCCGAAAACGTTTGGATTGACACAGTTGAAGAAAGGTTGGTTCCCTCATTTCTTTAACACGAAGGAGAACCAACAGTACGTAGGATCATATCCAGTACCGAAATATTACGGCGTCGCCTTTATGAGTTCCAAAGAACGGGAAGAGTTCCTGGAATGGCACACCACCAAAACAGATGAGACGTTCGACTTTAGACAGGAAATGTTACATTATTGTAGAAGCGACGTCGATATCTTGCGTCAAGCTTGCTTAGAGTTTCGCCATCTTCTTATGACGTCTACCGGCGAAGAGATAGAATTTATCAACGATAAAGGAAAGATTGAAACCAGATGGGAGGGAGCCGTAGATCCGTTCAATTCAGTTACTATCGCCTCTGTATGTATGAACATGTACCGTACCAAATATCTAGAAGAAGAATGGAGAGTAAAACTAAATAATGACAATCAATGGATAAAGGCCAAACTAGCCGATGGAAAACTATACGTTCTACAGGGACAGGAGTGGGTATCAGAGGCCGAATTGAAAATCCAAAAGAGGGAATTTGTTCGTACACCTATCGCAAAAATCCCTCCAGGAGGCTATAAAGACCAGTACAGTAAAGCGTCGATTCAATGGTTAGAGTGGGTCATGATGAAAGAGGGAATACAAATACAACATGCCCTCAATGGCGGCGAAAAACGATTGCTAGGTACCAGATACAAATTGGATGGGTACTGCGCAGAGACGAATACGGTCTATGAGTACAACGGATGTCCGTACCACGGTTGTCCTACATGTTTTCCTGTAGACAGAGAAGGGACTGTACATCCACTTACTGATCAGTCCATGCAAGAGTTATATGCCCTTACGTTGAAGAAAAAGTCATACATAGAAAGGTTAGGAATGAAGTACGTAGACATTTGGGACCACCAGTTTCGTCAACAGTGTCAAGAAAATGAACAGCTCGATACATTTATCCAAACGTTAGACGTAACCGATCGATTAGACCCTAGGGAGAGTTTCTTCGGAGGTCGCACCAACGCCAGTCAATTGTACTACAAAGTGAAAGATGACGAACAGATAAAATATGTGGACTTTACCAGTCTCTACCCGTGGGTCAATAAATATTGTCAGTATCCGGAAGGACACCCAGAAATCATTACCTCGGACTTTGAAGACATCAGTCAATATTTTGGCATCGCTAAAGTCAAAATTCTACCACCTAGAAGATTGTACCACCCCGTTCTACCCTATAGATCAAACGGAAAGCTGAAGTTCCCTCTCTGTAAAAAGTGTGCGATCCATGAGAACCAATCGTCTTGTACTTGTTCCGACGAAGAAAGAGCCATGACAGGCACCTGGTGTACCCCTGAAATCCAGACAGCTATACGTTTAGGCTACAAATTACTCAAAATATACGAAGTGTACCACTGGAAGAAGACCACCAAATATGATTCCAATACTCAAAAGGGAGGTTTATTCTCCGAGTACATCAATACCTTCCTCAAATTCAAACAGGAGGCAAGTGGACCCCCTGACTGGATCCAGTCTGAAGATGACATAAATACATACATCAAGCGGTATTTCCAAAAGGAGGGAGTTCCACTAGATACGACCAACATCAGGAAAAATCCCAGAATGAGAGCTTTGGCCAAACTCTGCCATAATAGCTTTTGGGGAAAGTTTGGTCAGCGACTCAACATGCGTCAAACCAATTTCTTCCACGACACAGAAGCCGACCAGTTTTTCCAGACAATTTCAGACCAGACTAAAGAAGTACAAAACTTTCATATTGTGGCGGACGATACCATACAAATGGAATGGATTCACAAAAAAAGATTGCCTCCCCGAAGACAACAAGACCAATATTTATGTGGCCACCTTTACCACCTGCTGGGCCAGACTGAAACTCTACAGTGTACTCGAATCGTTGGATCGTAGGGTTTTGTACTACGATACGGATAGTGTCATCTACGTGAGTCGCTCCGGAGAGTATGATCCACCAATGGGCGACTATCTAGGAGAACTGACCGACGAATTGGATGGCGACGAGTACATGTTAGAGTTTGTGTCAGGCGGACCAAAAAATTACGCTTATAAAACTAACTCTGGGAAGGAAACGTGTAAAGTGAGAGGCTTTACCTTAAACTACACCAATAGTCGTCTAATTAATTTTGAATCTGTGAAAAATATTGTGATTGAAGCGGTAAGTGACAAATTCATCACTGTTACCAATCCGAAGAAAATATGTAGAGACAAAATGAAGAGAAAATTGTACAATAGAGAAGAAGAAAAAAAGTACCAAATGGTGTATTTGCTTAAAACTATGTATGAATGTTTGAACCGTTTATTGAATGTTGTCATTGTTATCTTTGTCATTTGTATTATAAATTTGATATGTGTTACATATAAAAGTACATCCAAATAAAGCGTATTATGTTTTTTCTGTAAGAACTTGAACAACACCCTTTAGGGTGATGTGATGGTGGTGGTAAACTATGACGCAAAGACAAACTAAAGTTTGACAGGGTTTATTTACATATATTATACGGTATAAGAATTCACTATAACTCTGGTAACATTATCTTTTTTAACACGTTCCACTGCTGTAGATTCAATCCAATACCCGTGATCGAAGCTGTACCGTTAATAAATCTCCATATATCCAACACCACAGTTCCTCCTATCTCACATATAGTAGCGAACACATTTCCCGATAAAGTAAATTGCTTTGTGTACGAACAGGCGGTTTGATTTGAAATTCCCTCTTCATCGTCTGTATGTTGATAAACGGTTGCAACAGAGATTAAAACAATCGCCAGTATGGCAATACACGTCACAATCGTAAAAAGGATCCATAGCCACTCAGTGATCTTCGTTCTTGGTGTAGATTCCATACTGGCGTGTAAAGACGACAATAAAACGGCTGGTATCGGATTGGTGTCTAACAACAAATTGATTTGGTAAGTTCTATTCTTACATAGTTAAACATCTCCCTGACTAATTATCGTGCCCCGCATCTTCCAACATAAAACATGGACCTTACCATAGCATTATGTCGTCAGAACATGTATTACGCCTTAGCGTTTCAGTTTTTGTATCTAACGTTTCAATTTTTTGACACTAACGTTTCAGTTTCTGACACTAGCGTTTCAGTTTCTGACACGAGCGTTTAAGTTTCTGACACTAGCTTTTCAGTTTCTGACACAAGCGTTTCAGTTTTTACCCTTAAACACGTAATTCTCCGTAGAATCCGTTTCAGTATTTGACACTAGCGTTTCAGTTTCTGACACGAGCGTTTCAGTTTCTGACACGAGCGTTTCAGTTTCTGACACGAGCGTTTCGGTTTTTGTCATTGTTTTTTCAGTTTTTGTCTTTGTCATTTAAGTTTTTGTCTCCGTCGTTTCGATATGCGACGCTACAATCGCAATTA
>CM026386.1:65422698-65724973 GCA_014843695.1 Archivesica marissinica
GAAAGTGAATATCATTTCCTTCTTATATGTCCGAAATTTAGAGATCTTAGACAGAAATATCTAAAACATTATTACTATACATGGCCAACTATTAATAAATTCACTAATTTAATGTCACAAAAATCCAAAAACCATTGGTAGAAATTTAGCAAAATACATATATTTCGCAAATGTATATAGAAACTAAAATTAGTATAAGCAGAGAGTATATTAACATCTTGCTCTTTTGTAAATCCATGTCGTTACCTACATGTATACATGTACTTGCTATAGACATTGTATGAATGTTTAATGCAATAAAGGTATTGTTGTTGTTATATTGCATTCGACTATAAATAACTCATATACAAATATTATTTCGATTCCAATATAACCAAAATATATAAGAACCGCAATAGTTGGTTGTTATATTTTAGAAAGCGTAAATGACGTTACAAAACTCCAAAATTGCTTGTAAAATGGCATCACACACTAAACTATGCTGTATTGCCGATTTAAACACGGAACATTCTGTCTTTGGGTATACAGACAAAATGCCGCGCCGTGCTAGAATTTCTCATTGACGACATTGTAAATGGTGTTTATTTCGAAGACGTGTTCTCACTGTATAGTGTGTGCAACCGAAACCGTTCAGACAAGGTTTTGCAAAGTTACCCACCCCGTATGTGTTCATACCCGTTTATTGTGATCGAGAAGAATACGTTCACAGTTTCAGTCTGAGTATGTCTTATAGTTCTTTTCTGTGGCGTGGGGTACAACAACGTGACGGCTCGTAGTCCAGGCTACTCTCTCTCTCTCTCTCTCTATACGTCCACCATGTGGTCACATTGAAGGTGAACCGATTTGACGTCGAGGTGATGACATTCAGGCTGCAATAGTCGAACTGTAAAGTGGTTTATATTTAAAGAAATGTGTGGTTACCTACTAGTATATACACATTTATTTTAGCTCGATTGCAAAACAAGTTCTTACAACTTACATTAATCACTCTCGAGACATCATTCCTGATGGAATCCATCCCCACGAGGGATAGAGAAGTGGCAATGTGGAATTTAAATGCCTTGCTGCCTAATGACACAATCCTAACGATTCCAGTGGGGCTCGAACTAGGAACCTTTCGAACTTGAAGCGAACGCACTACCAATGCGCTATCACAACTTGCACGGTTACCTAATACGCTTACAATGAGCAGCTATACAACAGATATACGTACATTTCCTAACAATAGTGTCAGCTGAAAACACCCATACTGTATATGTAATGAAGACGATTTTACTGCAACATTTCCGTAATACTAAGTTAAGTCAAAAGTTGGCCTTGAACACGTACATATATCTAAAAATGTATATGCGATTTTTTAGACAACGTGACATAAATAATTTAAAGAGATAAACGTCGTGATGATATGTCAGTTACAAAATGTTAAAAGAAACATCGGATTCCATTGTTACATGATAATTAGAAAGTTCGCCTTTGAGTTGCGTTGGTTACATGTTGGTTATGGAGTTAAATTATTTGTAAACATATTCGCAATATTTTGACTTTCAATAACCTTAATATAATCTTCACCACGTGCTTTGTCAGATATAATCTCTCTAATGAATGTATATCAACTGATATAAATGTATCATTTGATATGCCAAATATTAGACTGAAAACAATGTATATCCATGAATGCTCATCTGTGATACTCTATCTTTGACTAGGTTTTGGCATAACGTGTACAGGAAATATTATAACTAGGCTGCTATTAAGCAGGATAGAAAATTATTTATGTAACAAGATTCAAAATACATATACTATTAACTCTGGTGTACCACACTAATTGGTCGTTGAACTTGATATAACTGACAATTGATTAAGACCAACTAAGTTGTTTCCTCTTAATATGCCCTAAATATACTGATCTAAGATACATATATTTAAAAAGATACTACTATACCTGACCTACATTACAAAACATGACCAACATTTTAACAGTCGAATCAAAGGCATTATTATTAAAACTGTCTAAATTTTGTTTACTTTACAATTTGACATCATACACATTTATTTGTTTCTTTATGCAACACCGAGCATAAAAATATTCTTAACTCCACATCAAGTGCTAAATTTAATACGAGCGTTAAAATTTAATTACATCAGAAAAAACACTGAATCATATTCATGTGTCTTATATGAGGCCATTGTTAGAACATACTGCAATATTATGGGATAGGTCTGCAGATTTATGGATTCATTGTCCTGAATGTTAACTATTGGACAACTGACACATTGATTGCTAATGAACCATAGTTTATTGAATTTGACTATTTAAATTATTAAGTCAGTATCGCTAGCATTCATTAATCATCTTTAGACGTGTGCGTTTTTACGTTTATTTATCGTCGCTACCGGTTGCCCATATGAGCGACACCGACATTAGAAGTGACAGACTGAATGAATTTTAAAATGTATTGGCAATACTATTTTTAATTATTCATGTAGACAACAATGAGATAACAATAGCAAATATAAATCATTATGTTACTAATAATATACATGTATACATAATATATACACTTAGGGCCACTTGTAACCCGACACTTAAATAAATCGCTATAATTGGATTATTTGTGAAAGAATTTCGTTCTAATTTAGACTATGTATAAATCAACACATCATAAGTGTATACAAGAAATTTCTTTTCAATTGATGAACAAAAAGGTACAAAACTTAACAAATAACAAACAACACTGTAAAATCAAAATTCACAAAATAACACAGCTCAAGACCAGACACTTTTCAAATCATGGTTCAATATATTAATTTGAAATTATAGATTATGTTATTGTGCTACATTATCTGAACAAAAATGATCATATCGTTCACCTGTGGTACAGAGGTGTGTGCACATCGTAAGAGACCTGGAAGGACACACTAGATATTATTTCTCGGCATACAGATTGTATTTCAGCTTTTACATTACTATATTATTCCAATGTGCAGTTCTCACTTATAGTGCTATATTTTGATTGCATTTTATTGTATATATATTGAGGGCCTCATGGTAGATTAACTTTTGTTAAATGAGTACTCTCGTTAAATAAAGTCTTTATTATTATTATTATTATTGGGCGACTTTTCACATTGTTCGGATTTTGCGTTGTGTCATTAATTTGTGAATTTTGATAATACAGTGATGTTTGTTATTTGTTAAGTTTTATACCTTATTGTTGATGAATTAAAAAGAAATTTCTAGAATGTACGTATGACATGTTGATTTATTCTTGGTCCAAACGTGAACAAAATCCTTTCACAAATAATGCAATAATATCGAATTATATAAGTGTCGGGTTACAAGTGGCCCTAAGTGTATACACACACAATAATGCCTACTTATTCGAACAAATACAATGCATTTGATATACAGTATTGTTTCTTTTATTAATGGTCATTATACAACCAACTTATTCAATCTATTTTCTCTGTATAATTCACAACATAAAATCAAATGAAATTCAGATTCAATTGCATGTTCATTGCATATATTACACATCGTTCATATCAGATATACATACCCCACTGTGAATGAGCTCCCAATCTATTGATGTATCAGTAGTAGAATGATTTCCCTCGTACTTTTCAAATGATTCTTCAAGCTTCCCTGTCGCTGTAGTCTTCAAACTACAAAGTGGAGCATTGATGTATATGGTTAGCTATGTAGCATGATACATTTGCGAAGTAATTCGTTGCCGGAATTGTCTCCCTTACACAAATAACGTAGACTGATATCGTCGGATTCAATCAATGATGTACATACGGACGTACTAGTGCAGTGGGGTAAAACTACTGTGCTTATTCGATTTATTGATGAGGGCATCCAATATAGCATGTACAGATTCATGTACTCTAGATTAGAGAACAGATGATATGAATGCCAAAGCAGCTTTTCTCGATCGTCATTGTAGCCTATACGGTGTGGTATACGGTCATGCATAGTTTAATTTAACATCTGCCAACCTGAATGAGTTATGACGATCGTATTTTCCACCCGATGTGTCTCTTACGAACATTGTTCCGTGCAACGTTTGGCATTCAAGTTGAACACATTGCCAGCACAGTGTCCTCGTTGCATGAATTAAGCTAACATATCAAGCAGAATTCGAATCCTCACCTGTTAGACATCTGCCACTGAGACAACGTGATATTCCATGTGATGGTTATGGGAATGGTAGTTCTGCACGTAAGGATTATTTTTCTTACGGGCATTATCTAGAGTATTTAACTACGTTGTGTTTACCATATTTAGAATAGGTGATCATTCTCTTTGCATTCAAGCAGGTCGATATGGTACGAATCAAATTCCAAGAAACGAGATAATTATAGTGTGGAACGATAAAGTTCCGATAATTATAATACTATACATAATTTATCCAGGAATCAAATTCCAAGAAACGAGAGATAGTGTGGAACGATATATTTCCGATAATAATAATACTATGCATACAATTCCAAGAAACAAGATCATTATAGCGTCGAACGATACAGTTCCGATAATAATAATATTATACATAATTTATCCAGGAATCAAATTCCAAGAAACGAGATAATTATAGTGTCGAACGATACAGTTCCGATAATAATAATAATACTATACTTAATTTAGCCATATTTATAAAAGTATCTTCAGTTATTAGAAATAATATAAATGTGTAATTGTCAAAATGTATATATCACTCTCACATAAATTTCAGTATATACAATAAGGGAGTCAATTTATTTAAATAGACTTCAATTTCATAACTAATAAGTAACCGTTTTCAACCTTACTAAATTCCGAAGAGTTTATACATTTATAAATTTTATTTTAATCGTTACAATTAAGCACATCAAATACTTCATATCTTTACACAGATACTACTGCCATTCATACTAGATAGTTATTATGCAATATCTATACTACTCGTCTGTGAAATATGATGACAGGAGATTAGTGTCAAGCAGTATAAACATAGTGTTTGCTTTGTTGCATATTTGGATAATAATATACGTGTCATGGGCATTCCTGGTCCATTAAGATTCAACATTCACCCATTTGCTACCCAACCTGGATAGGTGGGCGTTTCAAAACTCGCCCATTGGCTACCCAATCCGGTTAGGTGTGCGTTCGAATCCAGCACTAGCCAATATATACCCTGATATTCTGGCTGCATTACGCTAATCCAGAATCTGAACCAGGTTAAATAAATAAGAATTAAACTTTTCGTAAAATTTAAATTGTGAATTGGATCTTTATAGCCCGACCCGCCCCGGTACCTCACAGTAAGCGAGTTCCCCAACTGACATACACACACATATACTACAACAAGAACTATAGAGACCTAGACTCAGAACGGCAAAATAAGCCGGGTCGGCACAACATAGAGATCAGACGGCACAGAACACTGTTTGCAAAAGTGATTTTAGTCGTGATTGACAGGTTACGGGTTAAATGGTCTGTGTTGGTTTCTAATCTGAACCTATATATCAGTATGGGGATAGCTCTTTATGTCGAAACAGTATAACTGTCAAGATCATATTTAGTATAATGGCATTTAAACTTGACATTTTATGACTGTTGCTGTTGGAACTGTTTTACTGGACATTCGACTATATTTCGATATAATTTTATACGTAATAGCGTGTTCGTTGCTCGTATTTAGTATTCATATGTGGTTGTATGTATGTATTGTAGCGGTATACGAACACTCATACATATAGCAGGTGCTAATGAATTTGTTTTTGTCTGTCGTTTATAGTTTAACAGCAGACATAAACTAACTTGAACATTATACAGGAACTATTTTTATTGCTAATATTCACACTAACATACTACGTGGTTGTGAGGTTGTGTCATATAATAAAATGAATGAGGCTCCCAGCGGGGACTTTTAAGATGCATAGAAATGTATGAGATAGATTAGCCTTAAAGTTGGAAATCCTAAATCAAAAAGATTTGTGTTTATTCGTACTAGCAAGATATTCTCACATATAACCATTATTTATCACGTGTCCCTGATAGGGAACGGACATGCAGCACTGGTGATAGCGATGAAAGGAGATCATGGATGCTCTTACATGGAATATAGTATTCTCTATTTCTTAATTATCAATATAAGACAATAATCACAATTTCAAATCACCTCCGTAGACTATCTGGATATATGGTCATGTCCGCTCGAAATATGTCGCCTTTAGAATGTTGTGGAAGTCGTGATAGCGCAGTGGATGCGTGTTCCTTTCAGATGCGAAAAGTCCGGAGTTCGAGCCCCGCTGTAGCCGTTACGATTGTGCCCTTAGGAAAGGAATTTAAATTCTACATTGCCTCTTCTCTCACCTTCATGACGATGGATTCCATCAGGAATGATGTCTCGAGAGTCATTAATATCAGTTGAAAGAACTTGTTTCGCAATCGAGCTAAAATAAATTTGTATAAAAATCTAGAATGCTGACGAGGTAAACATTGACGTATACACAGATGGACGACTTGAGTTCACAATAACTCACCCTGAGGACTTCTGTGTCTGGGCTAGCTAAATTCGTAATATTTACAATAAAGAAAACACTTGCTAATACTTTATTTGCAACACAATATAGTTTATAAATAAAAGTGCAACATCCATCTACATAACATATACAATAACACCTGTGTTAGTGGTCACCTATATCACCAGTTTCCAGATTCCCAATGTGTTGTTTTGTTATATACAGTTGCTTTCTAGTAATCAGCCACTAAACAAGCACTTTCTGTGATTTCGTTGGCTGCAAACGATTATTTTTTCTTTCGATATTATCCGAAGCTAATTAGGTAAATACTATCAACAAGGCAACTGCCACAATGGTGTCTGACACCACACGCGAAAAACTTGTTATACGCTGGTTCACCAAAATAATAAGTGTATTTTTATGTTTTCCAACAAATTGCCAAATATCAAGAAGGGTTGGTAATCACTAACATTACAAAGCAATACCTTTGAGGATTTAGTGAGAAATAATGTTTTTAAGATTTTATTGATGGGTCAAACATTTCTGAATTATATTGTCAAAAATCGTGCATGCATAGTTGATCTTTAAATTCAACCTAGTTTTTGAAACCAGTCGCTCTATTTCAACAAACCTGGGAGAGGTTACTACCATTAGTAGAATAAGAATAAGTTGCTTACAGGTCTCCAGTTATTTTGACCTAGTGACCTAGTATTTTATATCCAAGTTACCCCATTTGTACAAATATGGTTGAGGCTATTGTGAAGATTCTGCTGTCCAAAAATGTGGCACTTTCCTATGACTGGGTCTAGAGAAGAAGTTAGTTAAATGTGTTCTATTAACCTACTGACCTAATTATTGAACACAGTTACTACTGGTTCGAAAAAAGAGGTAATTGTAATGGAATTGTTGACAGACAGTGAATATTTCTTTTACTAAACATTTCCTGATCCTAATTTATAAAGATTTGGCCATGTCTGTCATTGGATCCCGAAAGGCTTTATTTGGTCATTTAGTCAAATGTAACCCTGTACTGCTGATAAATTAACACTATTCTTCCTGGTAAGCACGTATATGCAAGTTGATATATGAAAAGAAAGACAATACATCAAATAGACACATAAACCAGAAATTGTCATAGCATAAAATAATTAATTACAATGCAACATATATGTAGTTCACAGATTGAAGAATGTTGTATGGTCCGCCTCCGTGGTCGAGTGGTTAAGGTCGCTGACTTCTATACCACTGTAACCTATCATCACTGATGGTCACGGGTTCAAGCCCCGCTCAGGCCGTGTCTCATTTATATGAAAAAGTTGGCAGTTTCTTACGGAGGTCGGTGCACCCAAGTACTGGTTAACCGCTGGAGCCTGCCCAGGAAAGGTGTTGTTAGGTAAACTTCCCGCCGGCGATATAGCGCAAAATGGTGCTGATGCAGGCGTAAAACCCGAAATATAAATAAATAAATAAGATTGTTGTATGACATTATATATCTCTGTAGAAAAAAAGAAAAGTAATATATATATATAAATGTATATAGTGTGACAGTTCGGGGTCCTCCGGGTTGAACGGCTTTGTGTGATCTGGTTCTGGTGTGATGGCTTATCTACACTGTTGTCTTTGTGGCTGAGCTGTATCCGGACATAGCGGCTGTTGTAATTTGCATTGTTCTGATCCAGTTTGTGGGAAGTGGTTTGGTGGTGTTGGTGGGAAGGCATTTGGTGGTGTTGGTGGGAAGTCGTTTGGTGGTGTTGGTGGGAAGTCGTTTCGTGGTGTTGGTGGGAAGTCGTTTCGTGGTGTTGGTGGGAAGTCGTTGGGGGCAGGGCCCGTTCCCCTCTGCCCAATTGATAGGTCCTCACACTGGCACAGCATCTAAGATTGTTTGTATATATTATGTAAAGATGCATGTATTTGATCTTATTGTAATATGTGTAACATGATAGCTCTCCGTTAATGGAGGAAATAAAATATACATATAAAACAGCAAATTATCATAGCCAATAATAATTAATTACAATGCAACATATTTACAACAGCAACCACCCCTGTGAAAGTGTATATAAGTCACTATAGCTAATATTTGGTATATCAAGTATTAAACACCTACTATTGAATGATTTCTAAGTTTTCAACACTTTCTTCTGGTATTTAGTTCTACACACTGGACAAGAGTTACACGATTCCATACTCAATTCTTCAAACATTTCCAGACATGTTTCATGAAAAACATGGGAGCATGACAGTAAAATAGTCTGTCTGCAAGAAGACTGATGCTCATTTTCTCCATTTCCTGTATCTGACTGGTCCCCTGTAGTTTCTATATGTTTCTGTGCTTGTCTGGTTTTTGTTGTATTTCCTAAAGATCGGTTTGGTTTGGCACTGTTGTTTTTATCTTTGTGTATAGTTTTGCATTTAGATTGGTCTGTTGCTTGTTTTTTCACAGACTGGTCTCGTTTTTCTATATAACTTTTGTTCATGAGTGATGTTAGACAGATTGGGCAGTCAATGTCTCCACGTTCTACAGCCTGTTGAGTAAATAATAATACATTTGTAAGTTCTTTGTGGGTACATATTTATTAACAAGAAATAGGTATTCGCAGTGGCCACATGTCTCACACGATTGAACTTAAAGAAAAAAATGCACATTTCAAATAAAGCGCCAAAAGTACTAGATTGGATAACTTTCACACAATGAATGAAATTACAAAAATAAGGTATTTTAGTGGATGTGGAAACTGATCAACTTGGAAAATTATTGATCAACAATGTGGGTTTAACTAGTTCTGCTAAATGATATCCAGAAAAATAATCTATTATTAATATTACAATAGTCTACATTGAAATGGGCATCGAGGCGGTGCTCAAATGTCAAGACGATTCATTCATGAA
The DNA here is from genome assembly GCA_014843695.1 of Archivesica marissinica. Classification (NCBI taxonomy): domain Eukaryota; kingdom Metazoa; phylum Mollusca; class Bivalvia; order Venerida; family Vesicomyidae; genus Archivesica; species Archivesica marissinica. The sequence continues at coordinate 65,432,095 of CM026386.1, forward strand.
TATTGAAAGTTAACATTATCACTGTAGCACCATTCGTGATAATATAACTTTCAATGTTCAATCGGTGAAATATAATTTGACTATAAACTGAAACAACAATATCCTTAACCCTTTCCCTCATAGAAGCACCTCTCGACGCCATTACAAATTAGCCAAACCAATGTTCATAATAAAGGCCATAATCTCATGTAGTCCCAGTAATATCTATGGAGGTGGGATATATATGGTGACTACTTATCCACTGCATGATAGCTAAATGGCTGTCGTTTGTATGGAGATATAATAGTATATTAACCTAAATCTCATGTAGTCCCAATAATATCAATGGAGGTGGGATAGATATGGCGACTACTTATCCACTGCATGATAGCTAAATGGCTGTCGTTTGTATGGAGATATAATAGTATATTAACCTAAATCTCTATGTAGTCCCAGTAATATCAATGGAGGTTGGATATATATGGTGACTACATATCCACTGCATGATAGCTAAATGACTGTCGTTTGTATGGAGATATACTAGTATATTAACCTAAATCTCATGTAGTCCCAGTAATATCTATGTAGGTGGGATAGATATGACGACTACTTATACACTGCATGATAGCTAAATGGCTGTCGTTTGTATTGAGATATAATAGTACAACTGTATATTAACCTAAATCTCTGTGAAGGAAAGGGATAATGAATGTATTAACGAGAAGACTGAGTGTAATTGCATGATATTATTTTAAATACATCTCAGTAAGAAAACAAACTACTTTAAAATATGGGGGCATTCTGTAGCAGTCTGAAGTTTAATTAAGCATACCAAAATACATGCTGTGACAACATATATTGAATAAAATAACACACCACTAAGATGGAAATCTCATTATTTCTGTTCATATTGCAAGTAAATGGTAGATAGAAATGACCATGGAGGTAGGTGGGAGGATCCATGCGTAGGTGGTAGGTTCCATATGTGGTAGGTGGGAGGACCCAGCCTAATGGGTGGTTCCACAGGCAGGTCGGAGGTTTCACAGCTAAGTGTGAGCATCCATTGGTAGGTTCCAAATGGAGTAGGTGGGATGACCCACGGACCATCGGGTGGTTCCACAGACATATCGGAGGCTTCACAGCTAAGTGTGAGCGTCCATTGTTAGGTTCCACATGCGGTAGGTGGGATGACCCATCCCAATGGGTGGTTCTGTGGGCAGGTCGGAGGTTTCACAGCTAAGTGCGAGCGTCCATTGGTAAGTTCTACATGCGGTAGATGGGAGAACCCATCCCAATGGGTGGTTCTGTGGGCAGGTCGGAGGTTTCACAGCTAAGTGCGAGCGTCCATTGGTAGGTTCTACATACGGTAGATGGGAGAACCCATCCCAATGGGTGGTTCCACAGGCAGGTCGTAGGATTCACAGCTAAGTGCGAGCGTCCATTGGTAGGTTCTACATGCGGTAGATGGGAGAACCCATCCCAATGGGTGGTTCCACAGGCAGGTCGTAGGATTCACAGCTAAGTGTGAGGGTCCATGGGTATGTACAACATGGAGTAGGTGGGATTACCCACAGGTCCGAAGGAGGTTCCACAAGTGAAAATTCACGGATAGGTGGGATGTTCCAGTGGTTAGGTGGAAGAACCCACTGGTCAATGGGAGATTCTACTGGCAGACGGCAAGGTGGGATAGACATTAGTTATTACATACAAATGCAAGAAAAAATATTTTTATTGCAAAACAATAAATTAATTTATCAGACAAGGCCATTACAAATGAATAGCTAGATTTTCATCCATATCTAATCCAAAATGGTGGTGGGGTGAGTTCTTTTGTTTCTATTTTTGACAGGGAATGAAAATTTATCAAAATGATTAATATGTACTACATGAAACATCATAATTATTATTCTACTATTCACATGTGATAGGTGAATTTACAGTCATATTGAATGTGATTGAAGTGACATTTCATTAAGAAGAAAAACGAAGAAATCAGTGAACATTTCTGAACACATGAAATCAGCACTCACCTCTTCTACTTGTAATAATAATATTTATTGATAATACGTTACAGTTATATATTATTTCAATATATGTTAGTGATATATTATTTCAATATACATTACAGTTATATATTATTTCAATATACATTACAGTTATATATTATTTTAATATATGTTACAGTTATATATTATTTCAATATATGTTACAAGGATATATTATTTCAATATACATTACAGTTATATATTATTTCAATATATGTTACAATGATATATTATTTCAATATACGTTACAGTTATATATTATTTCAATATATGTTACAATGATATATTATTTCAATATACATTACAGTTATATATTATTTTAATATATGTTACAGTTATATATTATTTCAATATATGTTACAATGATATATTATTTCAATATACATTACAGTTATATATTATTTCAATATATGTTACAATGATATATTATTTCAATATACGTTACAGTTATATATTATTTCAATATATGTTACAGTTATATATTATTTCAATATACGTTACAGTTATATATTATTTCAATATATGTTACAATGATATATTATTTCAATATACGTTACAGTTATATATTATTTTAATATATGTTACAGTTATATATTATTTCAATATATGTTACAATGATATATTATTTCAATATACGTTACAGTTATATATTATTTTAATATATGTTACAGTTATATATTATTTCCATATTTGTTACAATGATATATTATTTCAATATACGTTACAGTTATATATTATTTCAATATATGTTACAATGATATATTATTTCAATATACGTTACAGTTATATATTATTTCAATATATGTTACAGTTATATATTATTTCAATATACGTTACAGTTATATATTATTTCAATATATGTTACAATGATATATTATTTCAATATACGTTACAGTTATATATTATTTTAATATATGTTACAGTTATATATTATTTCAATATAGTGTTTTTTTTTTTTTGTTGGTTTTTTTTTTTTGTTACAATGATATATTATTTCAATATACGTTACAGTTATATATTATTTCAATATATGTTACAGTTATATATTATTTCAATATATGTTACAGTTATATATTATTTCAATATATGTTACAGTTATATATTATTTCAATATACATTACAGTGGTATATTATTTCAATATATGCTACAGTAACATATTTCAACAAATCTCAAATATGACGATATAGTGCTCTGTAACAATATAAACGCTTGGTACTGAACAATCTTGGAATAACATTTTGCATTAACTTAGACTTCAAGCCAAGATTCTTTACATGTCATATATTTATGTGTGTTTTGCGTTTATTTATCGTCACTACCGGTTGCCCATATGAGCCGACGCCTCCTGAAGAGATTTGTCATTTTAGATGTTTAGAGGATAGTGCAATGCTACAGACAGAGACCCATTCCAGAGCTCCTCTGGTTCTGCTCGTGCATAGTGTAAAGCACCGATACGAGACCTCTGTTTAACGTCCCATCTGAAAGACTGTTAATGTCATTATGGTCAGACAGGGGATCGAACATGCGATCCCTGGATTACCAGTCAAGCGTGTTACCACTGGACTACAGATCCATCTGTTATATATATCCCCCTTTCAAATGAGGGACTTTATAACAGAATCATATAATTTCCATATTGAAAACGTCAGTGCTTCCGCAATTATCTACATTAAATTTTAGACAGCTCCCTCTTTGCTAAGCAACATCTCCCTCTTTGAGTATGAAAAGGGTTGATAAACAGAATCAATAACATAGGGACGGACGGATCAGTGAACTACGCATCTGATTAACACGTTGGAAAACCAATCCAGATGTAGGCAAGCTAGATCACTTGTGCCAACATACTAATTAATATTTAACGGTCCTTCAGATAAATGGGAATATAAACCAGAATCGCTTTTTTAGCATTAATATTTCTGCTTTCCAATTGCATTTGTCTTTTAATTTTATTAAAATAAGTTCGTCATCAATTATTCCTTTGTTGTTGATTAAATCGTTACATATAGAATATTAGAATTGACCCAACTTATATATATTAAGCATATTCCATTAAGCTTAATACATTTATTTCCCCATATTATTTGCTTTCGTATTTCTACAAATTTAAATTAATAATTTAAGTAGGGGCTTCGATTTTTTTTTAGTTTGAATCAAATATTTAACAAATCTTTGTTAATGTCTGGAATTCCAGGTACACAGAGAGCTTGTAATTTCTCTGTATTTAACATACTAGCATTTCGTTACCTGTTGATCGTAAAAGATAATGTGGAATTGTTTTCCAGTTTGCTTTCTCTAGTGATACTAATTGTTTTATGAACTTGGTTTTAAACAGACAGATCTGTAGCCCAGTGGTAAAACGCTGGACTGGTAATCCAGGGATCGCAGGTTCGATCCCCTGTATGACCCTAATAAAATTAACAGTCTTTCAGATGGGACGTTAAACCGAGGTCTCGTGTTGGTGCTTTACACCGTGCACGTCAAAGAACCAGAGGAGACTCTGGAATGGTTCTCTGTCTGTATCATGCACTATCCTCCAACATCTAAAATAACTAATCTCTTCAGGAGACGTCGCTCATATGGGCAACCGGTAGCGACGATAAATAAACGAAAGACACACACACTTGGTTTTAATGGATGATTGCGATTCTTCTACCAGCCTCACACAACAACTAACCTATAATTACCATTCATGTATTTCAGTACTATCTCTAATTTAAACATAGACCAATTGACAAAAGCTGGGAGCCAACTAAGAGCCATATAGTTCACAGATAATTAGCGGAAGCCATGTATTTGACAAAACATAGTGCCCAAAAAAAACATTTATAATAAGTTGCGCCAAATAATTTCGCCAATTCACACAATTAACACCATTATATTTGTTTTGGTCACAATTGGCTCCATGGGCGACCGACGGCGGGAACCATGCAGTCAGTTTATAGCATTCTAAAAATCCGGTACATTACAAATCAAATGATCAATAGGTATGTATGATATATGAGTCATGACATTGTTTGCATACTAATTGCGAATATATGTTGTAGTAAATGGGTTGGGCCACACGTTTTAACAAAATTAGTTAGGAGGCATCCGCATGTGGCCGATTGGTTTAGGTCGTTGACTTCAAATCACTTGCACCACGCCGCGGTAGGTTTTAATCCCGATTGGGTGTCGAATTAGTTCATGTCAAGAAAATATCCACCTGGTTTGCGGAAGATCGATGATTATACTCGGGTGCACGTACTCGCTTGAAATACTGCTCAGGGGGATAGTAGCCGGAGAGTCGCGAAATGACCTAAGCGGTTTGTGAGACTTTAACCCCCAAAAAAACAATCATGACATTGTTTGCACAATCATTGCCACCATAATTATGTTGAAGCAAATGTGTTGGGCCACATGTTTTAAAAACATTAGTTACTGCCATCCACATATTAAGTTTATATAATAGACTATACAGTCAAACCTGTGTTAGTGGTCACCTCTATTAAGCAGTCAACCTGTACTAAGCAGCCAATTTTCAGATTCTCAATATGCTGTTTTATTATACATTTGACCTCTATTAAGAAGCCACCTGTGATAAGCAACCACTTTCTGTGATTCCCTTGGCTGGCTGCTTAAGACAGGTTTGACTGTACGTAACAAAGTTAATGAATAGTTGTGCAAGTGCAAATGCGTTGCTAAGTTTAATGGTTATTAATATATACTTAGGGACAGTAGTTTTGAACGGGTACATTTTAAGCATTTAAAGTCAATAACAAGTAGTACCCCGTTAAATATTCTGTAATCTAAATCGTCAATGTATCATACACATTCACTGAAAGTATTGTCAATGTCAATTTAGATGATATAATATTTAATGTGGTATTGACTTTAATTGCTGATATAAAAATACCCGTGAAAAATGTGTCCGTAAATATATATACGGTTTAACAATTCAACACAAATAGCAACCTCAAATTATCAAACACAAATACGGGTATAGTCAGTTCGTATGCATATCTTTACAACGTGTACTTTTTTAACCACTGCATTGTAGACTGCGATCCAGTCTGCCGATTGTTGACATTTAACTACTTGCAAGATATGAGAAATACGATACGACTTATTATTTAGTAATGCATGACGTGTGGTCCTTTAGATATGCATAATATACCGCATTGAACATTTTGGGAATACTAGTATTAAAAAGTAAGAAGATATTGAAACATTCAGATCTTAAACAAGTTGTGATAGAGGTATTTGTATGTTCATAACATACATTCCTACATATGTACATCGCTCTATTCTTGTCAAACATATTTTAAATTCAACAGGAAACACTTTTGTTTGGGTAGCCCAGAAAACCATTGATTTAAAAAATATCCACAAAAATTCATCTAAAGGTATCAATTATAGATTATACATGGAAGACGCTGTCCTGGAAACATATTTAACGTCGCTTTCAATAAATTTACGTTTATCTCTATTCCATTTTAGGACTAGAAATCACAGGTTACCGGTGGAAACCGGACGTTGGTCACAGTCTTTTATACCACTTGAAAACCGGACATGTAGGTTATGCCCCCTTAATGACATAGGCGATGAATTTCACTACCTCTTAAAATGCCCGTTCTTTTCAACTTCAAGAAAAGTCTATATCGCACGTCGTTATTATTGTAACCCCAATACGCTGAAATATAAAGATTTACTATGTACAAAATCAGTTAGGACTCTAACTCGACTCGCTATATTTGTGAAAATCATAATGACTCAATCTAAACGTGAATAGCTATATTTTGCGGTGCATATCAATTATCCTACCACTCCAGTACATACATAATTATATAACGAAAACAATTTTATTTTTTTTTACCTTTCTTTTTTTTTACTTTCTTTTTTTTTCATTATTTACAAATATTTACAAAATAGTACACACATGTATTAACACAATAATCATACATTCAAAAGCAATGTACATTATAATAATGCATAGATAGATATATATGAATTGAATTAAGATTTCAAAATATTTTCAATTTTCCTAAAGAAAGTATTTTTGTTACGTTTAGAATATTCATTCATAATTGTTATTTCACTTTTCATTATTTTCATTATATCAACATATTTCCGTCTGTTTTCACTGATAATATAAGACTTGTATATAGAAAACCCAATAATGGTGAACAACAAATTGATATCTCGATATTCAAAATAGTCTATCTTGTAACCTAACACAATTGCAGATAGTCTATTAAAATTCTTATTTATTCCACATTGTCTGAGTATATGCATAATTGTTTGCCAAAAAAGTACCACGCTGTTGCAAGATATGAAAACATGTTCATATGTATCAACATGGTTACATAACAAACAGTTTGGAGAATTTGTTAATTTCCATTTGAATAAATGTTCTCTTGTTGGTAAGATATTGTTAATAAGTTTGTATTTATATTGCTTGTATCTGTTATATATGCTGCTTTGAAGCGTTGTGTAAAAGTGTGACCACTGAACATGTAATGAGAGTGTATGTTCCCAGTAAGCGTGTATATATGGTGTGGATGTTCTGTTTTTGAGAAAATAATTGTAAATATCTTTGTTTGTCGTATTGTTGAAGTTATGTCTGATATTAGGTAACGGTTTAAGTATCGTCTTAACGTGTGTTTTCAAAGATTCATCAGCTTTCATAGCAGTTTTCCATACTTGCGAAATTGATTTTCTAATTATGTTTAATTCCGATATCAAGTTGGTTTTATTGACTAGTTTATTTAAAATGAATGGTTCGTCTATAACGCCATTTCTGTTAATTATGTCATTAACGAAAAATATATCCGAGTTAATCCAATTTTTTAATATTAGGCACTTGTTGTATTTTAAAATCGCTTTGTTACCCCATATTAGTTGTGTGCGTATTTCAAAGAAATTCCTAGGTGGTTTGTAATCAGAATTATTAATGGTTATCATCCAAGATTTAAGTAATTCTTGGTAAAATTTAGGGAGACTTTTGAAAGAGTTTGGTAGGCTTTTGGTAGAGTCTATACATTCATATAAAATACTAAAAAATTGGATCCAAACCTATCTAGATGATATCTTGGGATAAGTTTCCAATGTGCTTGTTCCGTATTTAGTAGGGATTTCACCCATTTTATTTTTAACATATTACAATAGGATTGTAGATCTATCATATTAAGCCCACCGTTTGTGCATGTATTAATTAAAGTGCTTCTTTTTATTTTTTCCCGTTTATCATTCCAAAGATATTGGTAGAACATTAGATTTACTTCATTTAGTTTATTCATAGGTACGTACGATGATTGCATAATATATGTGAATTTTGGTAGTAGGATGGATTTAATTACGGTTATTTTTCCATACATGGTTACATTTCTTTTTTTCCAAATGTTAATGGTTTTTCTGCAGTTTTCAATGTGTATATCCCAATTAAGTTGTTCACACTCCGTAGCATCAGTGCTAAAATAAATACCTAACGCTTTAACCGTTTTGGACCACTTAATATTACAAGGAGTTTTGTCCGAATTTTTGGATTTGCCAATCCAAATGCCTTCTGTTTTATTAATATTTAATCTTAAACCGGCGTAATTACCAAAGCAGTCAATTTAATCTAATGCATTTGATATATCTGTTTCATCACGGAGAAAGAGTGTTGTATCATCGGCCAATTGCGTGATTTTTAAATGATGTTCTCTTGTATTTACGGTTACACAAATACCACATATGTTTTCATTGCTTCTTATCCTATATGCTAAAACTTCTGCCACAGTTATAAATAGTTGTGAACTTAGAGGACAACCTTAACGTACTCCTCTTGTTAACCGGAATGACCTTGACATCCAACCATTGTTAATAATTCGAGAAGAAATGTTGTTGTATATAGTACCAATCCAACTTAAAAATCCGTTTTTAAATCCGAAATGTCGCAACGTTTCAAAAAGAAATTCTCGTTCGATAGTATCAAAGGCTTTTCTAAAATCAAGGAATAGGAGAGCACCATCTATATCAAGTTGTTCAGTATAGTCAATAATATCTTGTATTTGTCTAATGTTAAAACCTATGTATCTATTTTTTATATATCCCTGTTGATCTAATTCAATAATTGTTGGCAATACTCTTTGTAAACGATGTGCTAAAACTTTTGTTAATAATTTATAATCTGTATTTAAAAGCGAAATAGGTCTCCAATTCTCGATATTGGTTGGATCACCTTTTTTGTATAACAATGAGATAATGCTTTCGCGTTGTGTTAATGATAATTCATTGTTTAAATAACTCTCATTGAAACTAGAAATAACAAGAGCTTTTATTTCGTTCCAAAAGATTTTATAAAATTCATTACCTGGACTTTTATTGTTTTTCATATCTCTTAAAGCTTGTGCACATTCATTTACTGTTATTAGTCCTTCGCATAAATCTGCATCATTGTTGTTTAAAATGTTGGTAAAACTTGTATTATTTAAATATTCATTAACATCAATGTCTGTTATTGTTGATGTGTATAAAGTTTCATAAAATTTAACTTCTTCTTCAAGTATGTCTTTAAAATTGTCTATAGTTTTACCATCAACGTTTAAGGAATTAAGGATTTTTCTTGTTTGACGGGATTTTTCTAATGAGTGGAAATATTTCGATTTTCGTTCACCTTCTTCTATAACTTGTAGTCTGGATCTTATTTGGGCACCTTTTGCTTTTACAATATAAATATTTTCAATTTCAGCCTCAGTATATTTAATTTCATTTAAGAGTGTTTCGTTCTGTGTTTGAATAGTTAACAAAGATTGAAGTTTATTTTCTAGCATTGCTAAATAATTTCGCTGATTTTTTGCTTTCATTTTTGCAAATGCTATTGATGTTTGTTTGATTTCAATCTTTATGAATTTCCATGTCGTCCAGTGTGATACTTCTTGATTTTTAAGATCATTTAAGATTGAAGTGATTGCGGTTTTAACTGTTATTATATATTCATTATCTGTTAGGAAGGAATTATTCATTTTCCAAAATCCCGGGCCACGACTAGTAGGTATACTTAATTTCAAGGATATTGCTAAGTGATCTGTATATTGAATCTGCGCTGGCCGAATATCACATTTCTTTACTAGATGTATTATATTACAGTCTATAAGCCAATAATCAATTCTACTTTTTTCTGTTTTTCTTTTTTCTTTTCCATGTATATTGGTTTTTATCTTGGTTTCTATTTTTCCAAATATCATTTAGTCTGTTAGTTTTTATTAATTTTATTAATGATTCAACTGGTTTATTCTTGTTTTTGGACTGTGTTAGTCTGTCGTTTTGGTTTAAGGTTTCGTTAAAATCTCCACCTAGAATTTTTAAGCCTTGTGCATTTTTATTTAATTCATCTCCGAAATCAACAAAAATTATTTATCGAAATTTTATCGTTTGGTGTGTATACATTGATGAATGTAATAACTGTCTTATTTATTTCTGCATTAATGATAATGTATCTTCCTTGCTTGACAGTTTCGCAATCTAGTATGTTTATTTGCCTATCTTTATTAAAACATATAGATACAACTCTGCTATTACTAGATCCAAATGAATGGTAAAGACAGAAATGGTCAAATTCAGAATTTAATTTGACTGACAGATCTGGAGTAAAATGGGATTACTGTAAAAATAAAATGTCGATTTTCTGTTCTCTTATCCACTGTGTTAATCTGCTTCTCTTAGAAATATCCCGTAAGCCTTGACAGTTTAAAGAACTCAAGTGTATAAGGTTTGAACTTACCATTTCATTTGTCATGAAGAGGAATATATATTATTAATTTTATACCTATTATTGAGAGTGCATTGTGCTATTATTAACAGCATGCCAGTACATAAGAATATTTCTGCAAACAAAACAATGTCAATCATTATAAAATAATATATACAAGTATATATACAGTGCACCAGTATCAGTGTATTACTTAATTTAATAAGACGCTTGGCTATAGCTATAAATGAACGCGATGTGCATGAATTAAAATAGTGTATAACTAAGCCTACCTGAATGAATATGTTTCTTGTCAGGTGACCAATTATAGGCTTTGTTGAATCGCACATAAAATGTACAACAATTCTCGAAATATCTGTAGCTATACTATCACGCAATGCATGATTAACTAACTGTATAATACGGTATAAAAGTGTGTTTCAATAAAATCTGTTAAATCATGTAGACTAATAACGGGACACAAGTCACTAACGATGTCATTCTTAACGAGACGAAACAAAGAGCAGACAAAATGAAACGTATCCGCCTTGAATCAAGTGCACATTTGTTGTTCTTCAGAGGTGAAGTAAAATCAGCTAGTGCATAATAAAAATAGTAAACGAATATGTCATACAAAATTTGACAATTCATATGAATAACAGGTATGTGAACAGTTTCAAAATAGTAATAGTAGATGCCTAAAAGTGTAGTCATTTATATATGATCAGAATACATTTATGTACTACTACGTATGTGATAGTTTCACTGTTATCATAGTACAACAACAATATTGCAATTTTAGAACATGCATTGATTGGTAGTAGCAGACATATAATTGGTTTCTTATACGATAATATGAATGATGTATTTGCGATAATTATATATATATGTCTTGCATGCGTATATTTCTTATCATAATTATATACATATGTATTTGATCATTCATATACATAGTTCACATATACTATGAATATACTGATATAAAATATATTCACATATCAACGTTTTATGTATACAACAGGTATGTTTTCTTCTTGAATAATTAAAATAGTAATATTTATTGTTTTACATATTTCATGTTGAATAATTCCGCATCAGCAGTGTAAGTGCATATGCTAACATACAACCATATATAGTTATGTTCCGCATCAGCGGTATAAAGTGCAACATTAATTGCAGGTTCGGTACGTGTAAGATAGTCCTTGTCCTAGAATCATTGTCCATATGACGAAAATAGAGTTGCATCGAATAGTCGTGCATTATATCATGTCAAGCTGTGTGTCATTCTTGCATTTCTTGCTTTGTAGCCTATCGATTGGCGTAGGTGGTGATCTGTTCGCTGGATCCACGAGCCTTCCTTTGTTCGGTGTTACATTACTGTTACGATCAGTAGTAATGAAACTGTCAATTGGTGGTTGTCCAGTTATATTTCTTGACTTTCTCTTTTGTTTGCGCATGTATTTTTCCTTCGGCTTACTGTTAAGCCTGGAGTTTTCAGTACTGTTTTCATGTTTTCCTTTGTTCTCAGGAATGTTCGATTTCACGACTGGTTCATTGCTGGATGCAAAGTATGATTCGTCATCAGAGTCAGACGAGTCACCCGAAGGGGAGATTTCTGATAAATCTACCGTACATTCAGTACGTTTATGTCCAGTTTCTTTACAATTGGTACACTTCCAATCATTTTGGCATTCTTTAAATGTATGGCCCTCTTGCAAGCATTTTGAGCACTGTTTTAGTTTTGTAGGCTCACGTTTGACCTGTCCGTAGTGTAAAACCCTGCCGGTGAACCTCCCAAAGGACATGAAGTTTGGTAGGGGTTCTTTTATGGTAGACGTTTTAATAACATACATACGGTCGCCTGTTTCAGTTGGTCAGTTTGCCATTTATTCTCAATTTGTCTCTATATATATTTATAATTTCAATGCCCATCAAGGTCAGAGTTCTCGTGATGTTTGCATCTTCCACTGACAGAGGAATGTTTTTAATACGCACTAGTGTCGTATTCTCGTTGTCAAAGCGGTAGGGATTGGTTCTTAATACCGGAATATTGTTTCCCCCTTAATGGTACCCCTTTGGCCATCAAAGTAACTTTGTCTTCTAGGTTATCCAAGTATATTCGTCACATACCGCCAACTCTTTGAAGTCCGCTAATGTGAGATGGTTCTATTAGAGTGGCAATCGCTTCATATAGTTCAACATGTTTTAGCCACTCGTTTGGGTTGGGTTTTCTCGTACCAAAAAGTTCTCGCTCTCTCATGAAAACGAGTGGGACGCCATTTTTGTTTTCATCCACTAACCTGTCAGTTTTGTTTTCCTCTATTCCCATATTATCCATCGTAATATTCCAAATATTTAACACGCTAGTCCAATTAACGTATATTCACAATATGTTTCCACTTTTTATTTTGTTATGTACTATGTCGAATATAGCTATATTTATTTATCAACTGTGACAGTAAAAATCAATCGCCTTAGCTTATGGTATTACGTCACGGGTAATGAGAAATACGATACGACTTATTATTTAGTAATGCATGACGTGTGGTCCTTTAGATATGCATAATATACCGCATTGAACATTTTGGGAATACTAGTATTAAAAAGTAAGAAGATATTGAAACATTCAGATCTTAAACAAGTTGTGATAGAGGTATTTATATGTTCATAACATACATTCCTACATATGTACATCGCTCTATTCTTGTCAAACATATTTTAAATTCAACAGGAAACACTTTTGTTTGGGTAGCCCGGAAAACCATTGATTTAAAAAATATCCACATAATAGTAAAACGAAATTTAACAGATCAGTTTTTACAAAATTGGAACGGCAATCTAAACAATTCATCTAAAGGTATCAATTATAGATTATACAAGGAAGACGCTGTCCTGGAAACATATTTAACGTCGCTTTCAATAAATTTACGTTTATCTCTATTCCATTTTAGGACTGGAAATCACAGGCTACCGGTGGAAACCGGACGTTGGTCACAGTCTTTTATACCACTTGAAAACCGGACATGTAGGTTATGCCCCCTTAATGACATAGGCGATGAATTTCACTACCTCTTAAAATGCCCGTTCTTTTCAACTTCAAGAAAAGTCTATATCGCACGTCGTTATTATTGTAACCCCAATACGCTGAAATATAAAGATTTACTATGTACAAAATCAGTTAGGACTCTAACTCGACTCGCTATATTTGCGAAAATCATAATGACTCAATTTAAACGTGAATAGCTATATTTTGCGGTGCATATCAATTATCCTACCACTCCAGTACATACATAATTATATAACGAAAATATCGTAGCACAACTTGAAATTATTAATCCAACAGTTTCAAGTTAAAGCAATCCGCATATTGCGCATATGTACGAACCCGTATCTATAGACAGAACATTCTAACTTGCATAATTGTGAATTACAAATGCGCGGTTAATTCATTGCCCACCACTTTCCGACTTGTGTATGTGACGTAAATGTTTTCCATACAAATATAAACCCATGTAAAACTACTATAATTATATAGGTTTGATTCATATCAACTAAATCCCGTGCGCAACGAATATGACCGTGTGACAATGTTCTCACGGTATTTTCTAAACAGTGTTATTGCCGTATGTAGTAGCATATTAGTGATTAATTGATTTGGTCAATGTTTATATAATGTTTATATATCTTTCACAGACACCGATATTCATATGAGCATGCATACGTATTTAGAAATAATCCACATAAATATGTCCATACATTCACCTGGATGTATATTTTGATGTTTGTTTGTGTAACTTATATTACATTTTTGTAATTGTCTATAGGACATATCGTACAATTACTGTCCCTCCATGCATGTATACCCAATGTTTATATTTTGTACAACGTATTCATGTCATGTTGTTACATAACCTGTAACCTGACGTTAAATAAAAAGTTGTTGTTGTTGTTGTTGTTGTTGTTGTTGTTGTTGTTGTTGTTGTTGTTGTTGTTGTTGTTGTTGTTGTTCAACCTGATATAATAACTCGTTTTTACTGTGAAAAACGATTACAGTGAAGCACAAAATTTAAAATAGTCCTGTATCTATTTTACATTTGTTTCAGTGTAACATAATGATGTTATACAGGTATATATCTTGACTAACCTTCGTAGTTGTAAAGTGACATTACATCGCAAAACAGCACAACAACATAATTGTATATTAGAATTACTACTACAAATTGTATGCTTCCGAAATCATTCTAACACTAAGTTAAACGTTTCAGTACATTTAGAGATAATTTTAATCCGATTAGTCTAAAAATAAATAGGCATAGGAAACATTTGAGCGTATTTCATATTAAAATTATAGAAATCATTAAAAGCCTAGCATATGTTAGCTGTCGCATAATTACTAACATCGTGCATTGCGTCACTCTATGACATTGTGCTATAGCTCATGTTAGCATTGTGTGGAATTGTCAAACAATGTATGTAATTTGCTATGACTATAAATAGTTGGCTGTTTTTTTGTCTTGTCTGTTGTTTGTGGAAATCGAGACACAGCAGTTGCTTTTCCGTCGTCGCCTCCCTCAACAATTTCATTCAATATTGAATAGAATTAGTGAAATATAATGCTTTGATAATGTTCATACTGCTCCTAGAGATTGTCCCTGTGCTCTCGCAAGTTCCATCCACAATAGTGACCTTTGATTTTGCCTTTCGTGTTTAAATACGCACCAAACAGCTTGGGTCATATTGCGACTCTCCAGCTAGTTTTGGTACTATTTCACATGAAACTTCACATGCATGCACATGTACACATCCGCTTAAATAGTCAATTACCCGTGAGTACCGTGTGTCTTAGCTAAATGCATCTACATGTATCTGGCTGTCGGGTCGTATTTCTGTCAAGATGCTTACGATGGGACCAAAGCTCATTCTGAAAACTGAAGCCAGAGATTGTTCTGTAGTTATACATTGTTTAATTTTATATACTTACATTTATATTAGTTATTGCTTTATTCTTGCAGGTTGTGTACAATGAAGACAATGATTTACACAGAATTCTTCGCCTTGTGATATGTGGATTAATTATGCGTATTAGTACAACCGGTAAATACAAACTATGTAGCTTATCAAAGTCCACCTCATTAAATGCACACTTTTCAAATATAGAACAAATATTTACAACTAATAAGACATTGGCATCAATGTTTTTATTCTGTTTTACTTTAAAAGACATACACTATAGCTAGTAAATATGAACCACCTGCCTTCTGTAAGCCAGCTGGTTAACTTCCTCAATTAAGTAAGTTGACACCCCCGTTGGGATTCAAACAGACTACGGCGAAGCGCAAATGAACGCAAATTCGATGAGTAGGGGCAAGTGATGTGAAGTGAACGACCTTAACCAGTCTGCCACCGAGCCCCTTCCACCGTAGTCCCAATGTAGATCGCTTTTAAATGATTGACTAATTCACATTTTCAATACTAAGTTACTTTCACTAGGCAATTTGGAATTGATTAACGTTTCAAGACTACTGGTAATGATGATGTCAACCTTTATTGGCTGTTTAAAGCTGTTCTTTATTACATTGACTGATGAATTGTGCTTATTTGAGAAATAAGAACATGACCTTTTAACACCGTGAAACATATTGTTATTTAAATCTGTGTACACAATAGTTCATGTGTCATTCATTATAGAACAGAACAGAACATATATTTTATTTGACTTAAGCCTTGTATAGCTCATCATCATAACAATATATAATACAATTGCATGCAATGAAAAAAGAATAGAAAATAGTCATAAATAATAAATGTGTAGAGTGTTCAAATGATGGTCATGTAGATTAATCAATTAGACAAAATGTTTGTAAAGTGAGTGTTTTTTAGAGATACCAGATAAGAATTATTTCAGCATCTCTATATGAAGCTAATTTTAAAAGAGCAGATTTCATGTAAATAGAGTTTTATTATACATAAGATGGTTTTCTTGTTACAGTATGACAGGTAATAAACTGTTGATAATAAAATGTACATGTGGCAATATATATTTCAGACATTACAGTAAGCATGATATTTAAATATCTGGACATATAAGCAACTATTTTGAAACTTTAAAATTTACAGACATACATATTTTGCAGTGTATTTGTTCTGCTATATGATATAGGTGTTAAATAAACACAAAGATTTATATTATTATAAATAACAGTATATCAGTCATGTACCTTGAAAATGTTGGGTGCTTAGTATATGTTTAATGTGTGGTCTCTAAGCTTAAAATCTTTTATACAGAATAATGCAAGTTTGTTCAATAACACTTTAATAAACCAATAAATTTAAATAAATTAGGACGTTGTGAAAAATACTTTGGTATGTACATTTTTCTAATTGTTTCATAGAGTGGACGATTTATTAAATTAAATTAATAGGAATGATATTTATTATCTATGTCACAATGGACAAAATTGACATTTGCGTTGGCTTCTTTCAATGTTTCTATGTCTTCCCGACTCTATTAACAATTTATGTGAGGAAAGCCTTAGTTTTGCTATAACGTTTCTGTGACTGGCGTTACACAATAACTGCAAGCAGCTAGATCGTTCGAAAACAGGTTTAAGTTCTTTGTATAATATTAATTGGGAAGAAGCGTCTATATTAATCCGCAATTGTGACACGTACTGATCTTGCAGACGACGTTTGAATACTTGTATAAAAGCGTCTATGCACACAGATTCAGGAAATAACCAGACATCAGAAAAACCGGTTGTATGCAATATATCATGAAGTGTGGTTGAAAATCATTCATTCGTAAACCTTTTCAACATTTTTTAGGATTCTATAAACTCCAGCACTATATTTATTTTCTTAAATTCTTGCCAACATTGCCATAGCATCGATATGATCAGCAATACGGTTCATTAATTGTTTTGGTGCTAACATATATTAGTTTAGTTTATACAAATTTATATTAACTCGATTGCGAAACAAGTTCTTACAACATATATTAATCACACTCGAGACCTCATTCCTGATGGAATGCATCGCCATGAGGGAGAGAGAAGAGGCAACGTGGAATTTAAATGCCTTGCTGCCAAAATGACACAATGGTAACGGCTCCAGCGGGGCTCGAACTCCGGACCGTTAGCACCTGAAGGGAACACTGATCAACTGTGCTATCACGAGTTCCACATAAAAATATATTGATATGACGTACAGAGCAAAATATATCACCGCCTGTTCCCAGCCTACCATTATCTTATACAATAAATGTACTTACCTGAAGGCCGGCGTGGCATGACCTGCTGTCCGGTAATAACACTGACACACCCAACTAGAAATATTACTTTGTCCAGAAACTCCATGTTGTAAGGCTTGATATGTTAACATTCCCAGCCTAAATGTATACACGAAGATGAGTTGACTTGAGCTTGTATTATGATATATTTCATTACAACAAGGCAACATCAATCACTTTAATAAAAATAAGTTCATTCAAATGATAATATTGATAACAACATTTTTTTCTATCATAATATAATAATAATATCGTTATATTATACTCGAGAAACTAAAGCTAACATTGCCTCCAAAGAGCCAAAACAAATGCATGTGTTCAGGTATAAATAATATTACTATTTCTATTTATTATCTCACAATAATAAATATATAATTACAATTTACTCCTGATATTAAATAAAACTGTATACTTAAAATACAACAGTATTATTTTCATTATGCATTTTCAATTGTTCTAACAATTAAAAAATAAAAATAACAAAATAACGAATGAACTTACCAAGGAAATGTGTGCCGATCAAAGTAGCAAGCTGTTTTTATAGTAAAGTTTGTATGAGCATGAAACGCAAATGAGAGGTCAACCGTTGCACGATTTAATATTAGTAATGTTAATACCGTATATATGACTTAACTATTGTAGTAGTATAGCAAACATCTGTCTTTACAGCACAGTAACCAGTTATTCAACCTTTGTGTAGTCAACTTTGCGTGCTAAAGCATAGTTTCTAGCAATAATTAGCGGGTTTATAGGTTACGAGTATATATATAATGTTTGCCACTCTCACGTTACAGCCCACTGTCCATATAACTTTCCAAATGTTGCTTCTTTTATAAGTTAATAACTGATGTTAAATGACCAATGTAGAACATTACTTAATACATTGGTGGCTTAATATATAAAGAAAACCCACACAATTTATTCTAGACGGGTCAGTACTCCAGTGAATAACTGGATGGACAGCGAACCCAGGGATCACACGTTCGATCCCCCCGTCTGACCCTAATAATAATAATTGTATTTCAGATGGGACTTTACACCGTGCACGTAAAAGAACCAGAGGAGACTATGTAATTAGTCTATATCTGTATCATAGTACTATCCTCCAATATCTAAACTGACTAATCTCTTACGGAGGTGTTGCTTATGTGGGCAATCGGTAGCGACGATAAATAAACGTAATAAACGCACACAATTGTCCATATTTCATGCCACATTACATGTACCTACTATGCAAAACATGTGGCAGCGGTAGTCGTTGTGAATGGTTCGTTGGAAAGCATAGCTTCAATTGTTGTAAATAATCATGTACATGATTATTTGGCAATATGTTTAATCAGAGAGTACATGTACCCCGCAACAAACTACTCTGCATACTCGGTTTAACGTCCCATCTGGAAGACTGTTACTTTTATTAGGGTCAGAAGGGGGATCGAACCTATGAACACTACTCTGCGTACTAGGTTTAACGTCCCATCTGAAAAACTGTTAATTTTATTAGGGTCAGACGGGGGATCGAACCTGTGAACACTACTCTGCGTACTCGGTTTAACGTCCCATCTGAAAGACTGTTAATTGTATTAGGGTCAGACGGGGGATCGAACCTGTGAACACTACTCTGCGTACTCGGTTTAACGTCCCATCTGAAAGACTGTTCATTTTATTAGGGTCAGAAGGGGGGTCGAACCTGTGAACACTACTCTGTGTACGTATCCTATGTGTTATAGTCTCGTGTGCCTCCGCGTGGTTACGGTCGTTGATTTAAAATAATTGTCTCCTCATCACTATAGGTCCGGATCTCATTAAGCTGTCGGTGAGACATTAAATCCAAAAACAAGTGTACCGTAAGTATATGTTGGCTACATATTTATTATTATAGTAGTTTCTTAACATACCGCTGGTATTGACATATCGCTGTTAAAGTCATAATCAAGAAAATCCATTGTTACTTTATCTAAGATTAGCTTATATAAAATTCGATCAGTCCGATTGCGAAATAAATTGTAAAAAACTTAGTGTAAGCTTTAATGGCAATGTTCAATTTAGTGATTTGTCTACGGAAAACACAGCCGTTGTTGTTTCGAGGCTCAAACATCGGTTATAATGAGTGTTCCATAGCCATTCAGTTCCATTAATTTAGAACTTTAGAAGTAGGAATTGATTATGAAGAAGAAGAACGCTTTATTAAGACTTAAACAGTATGCATGTAGCACGTAGAGATCTTATATTTCTTGAGTAAGTGATGTTACGTAATTAACGAGACAAATTTGTTACGATACCTTGTGTGATAGTGAATGTATACTACAGGTGGGAGTAGGTGATGTTACGTAATCAACGAGACCAATATGTTGCGATACCTTGTGTGATAGTGAATGTTGACTACATGTGGACGTAGGTGGCGATATGTAATCAACGAGACAAATATGTTGCAATACATTGTGTGATAGTGAATGTATACTGAAGGTTGACATAGGTGGTGTTACGTAATTAACGAGACCAATATGTTGCGATACATCGTGTTATAGTGAATGTATAATACAGGTGGCAGTAGGTGATGTTATGTAATTAACGAGACCAATATGTTACGATACCTCGTGTGATAGTTAATGTATAATACAGGTGGGAATAGGTGATGTTATGTAATTAACGAGACCAATATGTTACGATACCTCGTGTGATAGTGAATGTATAATACAGGTGGGAGTAGGTGATGTTATGTAATTAACGAGACCAATATGTTGCGATACCTTGTGTGATAGTGAATATAGACTACATATGAGCGTAGGTGGCGATATGTAATCAAGGAGACAAACATGTAGCCTTACCTCGTGTGTTAATGAATATAGACTACATGTGGGAGTAGGTGATGTTACGTAATTAACGAGATAAATATGTTACGATACCTCGTGTGATAGTGAATATAGACCACAGGTGGGCATAGGTTGTCGTGAATATTTAATGGCGGAGTGGTAAGCATTATACTATTTGACGGAAACTGCAAGATATATCAACGACTCCAATCTCCCATGCATTATGTCACATAACCCCAACGCCATATTAACTTTGACATAATTTTTATGATTGAAATACATGAAAAATATATAGCGGATTACTTCATGACTAAATTTGTAATATATAACTGGAATTGATCACGAGAACAATAACATAGATTATTTTACTTGCTAGAAGTAAGAATGTCTGTCAACTTGTAGCATTGTAAATTTTAATCTATAGTCTGCAGTTTCCTCTCGCAAACCTTACAATATTTTAGCTTTACATCATAGTAACAAATCTAGACAAAGAGAAAAGGTAAAACGTGTTGGACAATACGTTCACTAGTTTTATCCCTTAGATCTATCAACATTAGTCCTAATGTCATCCCAGTAATGCATGTAAAAAGTAAAGATAAAGTGTTTGTTTATTTTATTGTCACCCCTATTTAAAGGGCCAGCCATTTCTGACTTACGAGACACCTCATTTTATGAAAATCAGTACTTCTAGAATCTTATGCTTGTATGCCATGCGCAAGACATTTAGGTAATCGCTAACCATTATTTAACTAGATAGCGGCTCACCAACCAGCCATATCAGAACGAATCCCTGACGAGGTTCGAATCTTCCAGCTCCATAGACGGACGCCTTAAACATTAGGTCACGGAGACGGTAGAGTTATGGGTCTGAATACGATTGCTCATATATCATGAAGCATGCACATCCTCCATTGCTTCCAGGTAGGGTGGAGGTCGGCAGATGTCCGCGACCTACTTGTGCATGTAAAACATATCCATGCTCCGTTTGTTTAGGTCAGGTGAAGCCCGGATGGTGTCCGCGACCTACTGGTGTAGGCACATGTCATATGAGGTGCTCTACGGATGCCAGTTGCCCTGGGAGACAGAAATGCTGCAGCAATGGGTGCGGACGTGCTTGTAGATGACCAAGGGGCGGTGGTCAAGGTACAGGTTGCACAATAATTGTGATAATGGGTTGTAGTTCGGAACCGTTGTTCCGGTTTGTGTGTATGTTATGTGTGTAATAGGAACTATCTTGGCTACAAACTGAAGATTAAATATCTCCTTGGCGCAATAAATACCGTTGCCACCTTGTAACCGAGGGCAATGCCGATCGAGTCCCACCAGTACCATGGTGCTATCCCTAGACAAGACAAGTTATTTGCACTCACAGTGCATCCTCTCCCCTTCATGGTGATATCGTCTATCAGGAATTGAGTATCGATATAAAATTAGTCTGCTATATGTATTTTATGAACTCGCTTCACAATCGAGCAGCAATCATGTGCATAAACTCTAAAGGTATCGACAAAAATCCGTGGCCGTGTTGATGCCTCCATGCCTCGATGCTAAAAAACGTTACTCAGATCTCAAGCTTCGGATTGGTTCAGCTGATTGTAAATATCAAACACAATTAATCAATGAACGCGAGTTTGAGATCAGATACGAGCTTTACTATCACGTGACCAGACGTTTAGATCGGATTCACTTGTTCGATTCCCCTGTACACCATACTACTAAGACCAAAAGTAGTTCGGGTGAGATTTTAGGTCGATGTTTTATTTCGGTGTGTTTGATCATAGGCGCCTCTGGAATGGGAATGGGCATTATCTGTATCATTGCACTATCCTCCAAAGAAAGAATAAAATACGCCCGTTTGCCGAAGTGCCTCCACAGAGTGGAAATATGCGTAACGGGTGATATACTTTGCCGATGATGATTGAGCTTATTTACACTCGCCACCGGCATTCCATATGGACGAGCGTACTAATACGTTTGCTTAATGCTAATATTCTATAGACCAAGGTGGTTATTTTGTGGCCATTAATAATACTATTTGAATGCTCAGACATGCCATATATTATAAATAAATAGGGGCAGTACAGGATATACTCTATACTAAAAATGTCCACGCTCCATCTGTTTCAGGTCCGGTGAAGCCCGGCAGATGTCCTCCTCCGAGGATAGGGCAAGGCAAATGTGACATTAGGTGCTTTACGAATTTCAGTTGCCCTGGGAGACAGAAATGTTGCAGCAATGGGTGCGGACGTGCATGTATGCGGCCAATGCGCGGTCATGGTATACTTTGTACTATACTTGTGATCAATGACGCGGTTCGACAATATGGTACCTCTTTGTCTGTTCCTTTTTATATTCGATTGACTAATTACGAATTATCTTAGGTACAAATTGAATGTAATTATATAGCAAGCCTGAGACAGAATAGAATCATAAACAGGTTCAGTAAACCAGTATGAAATACCTTTTGGTGCAATGTCAAACCTCGATGAAGTATCAGATGTGGTCCTCTGAGTAGCTACTGAAGAGCTTTAGACCAAATCAGTAGCTACAATAATGATTCAATAATATCAATAACAAAGCAGTAGCAACGATTCCTGTATTATCTGGTAATTGTTGTTCGGATAATGCTTCTGATCTGGCCAGTCTAACATAGTATTGTCTTCCGCACGAAATATACAATACGCCACATTTTAGCAATGTATATGTAGGTAGTCATATGTACCTCATAGTCAAATGTGTACCATTTTTGTTTTGTTTGTGATCATGGTAGTTCAAATTCGTACCAACAGCGACTCTGCAGTTATTAGAATACCCATAATTTCAATAATGCTATGTATCTTCAATGCTTGGGATACGAGAGTGACTAATCGTAATTCCAACAAAGTATGCAGCACGTCAGACTATCATTTTTATATTACAGGGTTTCCAGTAAGCGTTGCGGTCCAGTCTGTCGACACGCCAGTGGTTGGTGGAGATCTATGTAAGTTTAACACATTCGGTCAGTTGTTCAAAACCTTCGTTAAATATTTAATATTAGTTCTTCTTTAACTGGTGTCGTTAACTATAGCTGTTGTTCAAATAATGATAGCACTAACGCAGCGCTAAATGAACATACTTAAATGCAATTTAATGCAAATATTTAGCTCACCAACAAAGTTTGCAGCACGGCAGACTATCATTTTGATATTACAGGGTTTCCAGTAAGCGTTGCAGTCCAGTCTGTCGACACGCCAGTGATTGGTGGAGATATATGTAAGCTTAACACATTCTGCCAGTTGTTCAAAACTTTCGCTAAATAGTTAATATTAGTTTTTATATTAGTTAACGGTACCTCGTTAAATTCTTCGTTAACTAGTGTCGTTAAATATAGCTGTTGTTCAATAAATTATAGTACTAACGCAGCGTTAAATGAACATACTTAACAGCCATTTCGCGCAAATATTTAACTCGCAATCGGGGCTTCGTTAAGATTCCACATACAACTATGCTAACACAACTGTTAAATATTTAACGCAGCGTTAACTAACGTTAAACTAGTGTCGGCAACAAATCGTTAAATAACACTGCCGTTATTTTTTAACGGCGATGTACTTAACATGTTGTTAAATTTAACGAAAGTTTTGAACAACTGGCCGAGTGTTTGTTTTCTCTACATATATTTCAAATGTGGAGGAAATTGTTTATTTGGGGTGTTTCATGTTTCATGTGTTTATTTATGAACACCTATTTGTCTTGTCGTTGTACCACGGCCTACGCATCAGAACTACAAACTGTGTTTTATTCCCCTACAAACAACTGCGCGACAAATACTGTTGCCATTCTAACACAATATATAATGTTATGAACAAATAAATGTGTGTATGTGTGTCATTTTGTCGACTGAGTTAAAATTCACGGCTCCAGTTGTTGTTTATTGAATATTCAACAACGGTACAGTTGTGTTTTGTTTATAGGACCAAACTATTAGAATCTAAATTAATATTGTCTTAAGCTTCTCAAATTGACAAAATTCCCATTTCAACATGCAATACATTATTTGAATATTGCCTTTAGCAATCTCTGATGTCTGCAATTTATATGGAATGTCTGCATCAATATATTAACAAAACGGATTTGTTTCTGCTTACAGTGACTGCAAGTGGTGTAGATCCGCCTGTAGGCCCGCTTGTAGATCCGCATGTAGACCCGCTAGTAGATCCGCATGTAGATCCGCTTGTGCAAGGACGTGGTTACTGTAAGTAAATACATTAATATAAGCCAGTTTTCTCTGAAAAAGTAGCTATTTTTTTCAGCCGAATTAGAGTATATATTAGCTCAACATAAAATATATACAAATAATAGTATATCGATAAAATATTATAATTATAATTATTTATCATAATTAAAAATGAATGTATTCGCTGTACCATGCCTAGCCTTGTCTGAACACATCGGAGTATATTACTCTGCCAGCTACGTCTTGCTATCGCCAGTGATACAAAACAATGTAATGCAATACTGAAACACGTGACACAATATTGTATAGACTATTGTCAACAAACTTCCCATCTGTAGAGATACTGAAACAGGTGACACAATATTATTCAGACTATAGTCAACAAACTACACAATTTAATCCAGACACTTGTGGTAACTTCGTCCTACTTGTTCACTCACTAAAACAAATTTAGGTCGAACAGACGTTTGAGATTAAAGTTCCCAAATATTTCATTCAAACACACGTTTACCATAAAACATAACGGCGAATAATGATTTAAACCAATGACAATTCACCATTGTCAAAGCATGGAATAAAGCCGCGGCACTGATAATTAAATTGTATACGCTCGGAAAACTCGTGCACAAATCCGCTAAGCAATTCCATTCATATAAATTATACTGTTGTCGATAACAAATATTGAACTAACTTACAACAACATTAAAACAAGTTATACGCATACCTACCTAAAATCATTCCGACTAAATTACAAGTTACACTAGCTTTCAATATTGGTATAAATATCGGCTACAAATGCATTCTACATGATTATAAATTGATAATATCTTGAACTTAACAGCATTCAGTCAAGTAATGTGTTTGCTGGGTGACAGTGAGATGAGTGTAGCGTGCTAACAACTGAGCTAGTCGGGCAGCGAATATATTTAAAAAGTGTATATTTGCAAAATTGAAATAAACTGTCGTAAACATGAGAACACGGGTGAAATGGACAGCATGTGGGGCAGATGAAACAACAATTATAAAAACAGATGGAACCAATTAAGATGACCACAACTATATGTGCAGTGATCGTGTGGTTTATTGCAATGCCATATCAACTGTTTTATTGGATAGTTATGCGTTGTGCTTTTACAGTAGTCTAGTGTTGCCATTTGCCTATGTTGTCGTATTGCTCGACCGTGTTCTAAATTTTAGTGCAACCGGATTGTCATGGAATTGTATGTCCCGAGGTACAGTGTGATGATCAATGTATTCCTGCCGGACAGTGCTGTAGTGCTTGCCCGCCGCCAACACTCAATAAAATGAGGAGTATAACTATAGAATGCATACCAATGATTAATCCAGATATTCACAAATTAAAGTCAGTAAACTCTTTGATTAATTAGTAATACATAATTTGAATATACATGTCTAACCGCATCCGTTGCCTAGTGGGTAAGGCTACGCCTACCGCCTACGGAGCGAGAGGTCGCAGGTTCAAATCTCGTCTGATACTTCTGTCGGTTCGTTCTGATATGTCCGGTTGGTGAGCTGCCAGCTAGCTAGTTAAATAATGGTATTTAATGGTAATTTCCTACCAGCCTGGCTTACAAGAATAGGATTCGGGAAGTACTGATGTTCATAAAAAGAGGTGTCTTATAAGTCAGAAATGGCTGGCCATTTAAATAGATAATAAACAAACACTTAAATTGTGTACATGTATTACTGGGAAGGACATTATGTCAATAATAAACCAACACTTTTATTCTTGTTCAAAATTGCTGCCACAATTTATAATGCAATTGTACTCATTGCAAACAAGTGTTTCCGTACAAACCCAATTAAGACATATTTAATGCACTTGAATAATAAATAATGAATGTTCAGCGTTCTCTGTAGCTCCATTTCTAGGTAGCAAATAACAATATTAAAGACATTGTGTATATTAAATCATATAAAAACACTTTTTTTGCGTTACTTAATGTGTAGTCTTAGCATACGGCTGACGACTTCAAATAGTTTAGGATGAAGAAGAAACAATGTTATCAGACAAAACATATTACAGATTTGGTCTTTAACAAAATTATGTGCAACGAAATGTAAATTGTTTAAATCCAATTAGTTATTTCAGTGACATAGCGTGTCGCGTACAACTGCTCGGTTCATACTGCCAGTGATATAACGTGTCGCGTACAACTGCTCGGTTCATACTGCCAGTGATATAACGTGTCTCGTACAACTGCTCGGTTCATACTGCCAGTGATATAACGTGTCTCGTACAACTGCTTGGTTCATATTGCCAGTGATATAACGTGTCTCGTACAACTCCTCGGTTCATACTGCCAGTGATATAACGTGTCGCGTACAACTGCTCGGTTCATACTGCCAGTGATATAACATGTCGTGTACAACTGCTCGGTTCATACTACCAGTGATATAACGTGTCGCGTACAACTACTCGGTTCATATTGCCAGTGAGATGACGTGTCGCGTACAACTCCTCGGTTCATACTGCCAGTGATATAACGTGTCGTGTACAACTGCTCGATTCATACTGCCAGTGATATAGTGTGTCTCGTACAACTGCTCAGTCCCTACTGACAGTGATATAACGTGTCGCGTACAAATACTCAGTCCCTACTGCCAGTGATATAACGTGTCACGTACAACTGCTCGGTTCATACTGCCAGTGATATAACGTGTCGCTTGCAACTGCTCGATTCATACTGCCAGTGATATGACCTGTCGCGTACAACTGCTCGGTTTATACTGCCAGTGATATGACGTGTCGCGTACAACTGCTCGATTCATACTGCCGGTGATATAACGTGTCGCTTGCAACTGCTCGATTCATACTGCCAGTGATATGACGTGTCGCGTACAACTGCTCGGTTCATACTGCCAGTGATATAACGTGTCGCGTACAACTGCTCGGTTCATACTGCCAGTGAAATAAAGTGTCGCGTACAACTGCTCGGTTCATACTGCCAGTGGTATAATGTGTCGTGTACAACTGCTTGGCTCATACTGCCAGTGATATAACCTGTCGCTTACAACTCCTCGATCTCTACTTTTAGTGATATGAAATTTCAAAACATCGACATACTGGCTCTAACCGTAACAATACCAATGTACAAGTGCTAGTAACATGTGTGTGTTTTACATTTATTTATCATCGCTACCGGTTGCTCATATGAGCAACGCCTCCTGAATAGATTAGTCATTTCAGATTTGTGGAGGATAGTGCAATGATATAGACAGAGACCCATTTCAGAATCCCCACTGGTTCTATTACGTGTACGGTGTACAGCACGGACACGAGACCTCGGTTTAAAGTCCCGTCTGAAAGACTGTTGGTGCTATGAGGGTCAGACGGCGAATGGAAACTGCGATCTCTCTATTACCAGTCCAGCGTGTTACAACTGTAACGCAAATGAATTTACATAAGCTCTCAGCTTGTTTTCCAATCCATTTCAGATATCATTTGTATACCGTATATATATATTGAATGAACTGAATAAAATATGTTTAAACTAACTGTAGCACAGAGCAGGATGCCTTTATATATGATCTCGTTGTATTGTTGTATCTTAGTGATACAACAAAGTGGAGAGCAGTGGTGAAGGCCCTATACCCCAACCGGGGTGAAGAGGATTAAGTAAGTAAGTGATACAACTTCGTGATGTTGACATGTTTATCACCATCATTACGTAGCCATAGGCTATGGTGTATTTATGCACATGTTATGTGATTAGATTAATATCATGTTGCATAACATATCAATCATAAGCATTAATAATGTTACCTTACAGTGTATGGCTATGAATTTCTAAAAATACTTACATGGCTGGAGTTTATATACAGTGCAATAACACACATATTTATGCATTAGTATGGACTTATGTATCAAACATTCGTGGAAACAGAAACAGCTACCAGCCCAACAACAGAGATCACTCTTCTAGCACATAAATTGGATCTAGAAACCGCATTCATGGCGGTGGTTACCGAGAGACAGACTTTAAATGTGTGTGTTACGACGAACGACATATCCATGCACTGGGAATTTATGGTACCCGTAGATAGCAGGACTAGTTCATGAGGGTTTTGGAAACCCCCAATTGTTTTAATAGTGATAAACGTATTATTTATTATTTAAGCAATAATAATTTATGCCGCAGGGTATCATCTCCGAAACAATGACATATAATATTTTCGAAGGATATAAATGGTACGGAAACAACCGTATATATGTGTGCGCACACCCGTTGTAGTGGTGCAGGTGTCGTCGTCTTTTTGTTTGATTTTGTTCCGGGCCCCACTAGGGTTAGCCCCATCGATTGCTATACAGCCACGTGTTTTAGATCGACTCTCCGAATAACAAACAACATAGAGTCTGATCAGACGCGGTGAAAAGCCGTGGTCCACGCGTAAGCGATCATAAACCGTCTTGTGACAAATCGTGTTTCTATGCAAGCTCGTTCTACGTATACTGGCTAAGAGGTTATAAACCTTGTCTCCAACCTCAATCACATCTCAATCATTTGGTTTCAGTGTAAAACTCCGACTCAACCAATCAGATGTATTGAGCTCGAGTTTGAGATCTTAGAAAAGTGTTATAACCTCGGGCCCTGTATCTATATTGAACAGAACAGAACATAAGTTTATTCATGACGTATACATAAGTACATAGTCATAATATATACATATAATTACATATATACTGAGTCAAAAAAGAAACGATACCAAACTAAAAATGACGTAAAACGGATAAAACTATAGAAAGGTTTAATATATTATTACGTATCAGTACCGGGTATCTTATTGCAACGTCAGCCAACCATAAACACAGGTAAATAAACACCCGATAATCCTGGAACGCCGAATTTCCGATTTGCACGTGCTCCTCAACAAAGACAACCGTCCAAATCGGAAAACCGGTTTATTGTACTGGTATTGCATTATAATCGAGGAAAAACACCTTACATACCCATTGTTACCTCTAAGAAAATGCCTAGGCTAAACCGCAATCAGATAATGCGTGCCATTGGCATGATTGACGGCGGTTTACGTCAACGTGACGTCGCAAATCGACTCGGGGTTACGCGGATCACGATAACACGTCTACTTCGACGTTATCGAACACATGGATCGGTGGACGACCGTCCAAGATCTGGTCGACCACGTGTGACGACGCGTGAACAGGACCATCACATTCGGACGTCAAATTTACGTGACCGGTTCCTACCTGCTACGCACACAGCTGCCGTTACTCCTGGGATGACCAACAATCGCATCAGTGCACAAACAGTCAGGAACCGGCTCGGTGAACATGGCATTCGTGTATATCGGCCATACGTTGGACCCATCCTGACACGACGTCACCGTGACGTACGGCGGGAATGGACGACGGAACGTGCTCGCTGGACTCGGTTACAGTGGAATTCGGTGATGTTTAGCGATGAATCGCGGTTCTGTTTGCGTCGAGCGGATGGCAGAGAGCGGGTATATCGCAGACGCGGTGAACGTTACGCCGACGCATGTGTACGTCAGGTCGATATGTTCGGGGCGGCGGAAGCGTTATGGCGAGGGGCAGTATCACCTTCGGCAGTCGCACTGAACTGTTAGTGGTGGACGGGAACCTAAACGCCCAGCGGTACTGTGATGAGATCCTTGCGCCAGTTTTGTGCCGTTCTTTAACGCCAACAGAAACGTCACACTGTTCCAACAGGACAGCGCCAGGTGTCATACTGCTCGGATTTCCACCACATTATTGGAGCAGAACAATATTGAAACCCTGCCGTGGCCTGCTTTGTCACCAGACTTGTCACCCATAGAACATTTGTGGGATACGTTAGACTGCCGCATCAGACGACGTCAGCCGGTAACGTTAAACCAACTGAGGGATGTTTTGCGTCAGGAGTGGACAACTATTGACCAGCAAGATATTCAGACACTCTTCCGTTCGATGCGACGGCAGTGCATTGCAGTGAGAGACGCAAATGGTGCCCATACTCGGTATTGACGTCTGTGTGAACACTCCATTAGACCCCTGTCCGACGAATTACGTCATCACGCAGCAGACAGTTTCGGAGGCTCATTATGCTTTATGTGCTCCTCTTTCAAATATGTTGGACTATCATCTTATGAATTTTCAAAGAATTTTCTTAATAAATGTTGAAATTATAGACACATAAATACCAGGTATCGTTTCTTTTTTGACTAAGAATAAATTAAGTGATCTATAAAGCTATCGTATAGCTACTGTTATCTAATTTAATATAGAGGATGAACATTCTAGTTAGTTGTTTTGTGTAATTAAGAAGTCAAAACGTTCAATATTGAGTTCCTATGGTTTAAAGCATTCTTAATAAACGAGACAAGTGTAATAAAACCTTCTATTATCACTGCTCATTGAAGAACAAAATGTATACATACTTGGTCTCGTGTAGTAGTACTTTTTAATAAGTTCTTTCCTCAAATATGAGTAACACGGACAAATTAAGATAAAGTGATACCCATCTTCAATATCTTGCATATATTACAACATTGACAATAACGCTAATTTCTCTGTATATTGACAACACGTCACCGAACTGCTAGATTGTTATGGACATGATGCCATCTGTGGTTCACATTTTACGCGAGTGCTCATGTATAACCCATTAACGACATATTGGAAGATTGTTATATTCGATAGACAGATTTGATGGAGACAGCATCTTGGTATGCTGTGGGATAATGGAAAAACACCAATAACTTAGTAAGTGGTGGCTTAACGCTTTACACGCTAGCGGCAGATAAAATCACGTTTGCAAAGAGCATAGAGCCATATCACAGAACGCCGCGGCTGATCTGGATCCATGTTGTTTGCAAATGTGATTTCATTTACTCAGCAGACAAAGAGTTATTGCAGTTGACAGTACAATAAGATAGCATATTATTTGTATTTGTGAGGGTGAGACAAGTAATTGACGTCAACGACAATAACCAATCGGCCACAGAGGCCTCGTGCACATTACTGTATCTATTGTTCAGTCTGAAGAAATTCAAACATAGAGATAGGTTAAAGATTTTGTATAATTCTGTAAGTTGTGTACCAATACATTTCCCAGTGTCTTCCGAATATTTCTATTGTTTTTCATGGTTCCGCCGTAACTAGTCTTTCCAAATCAACTGATTTAAACAAAGAATGAATGCGTATTCAGGAGATGATATTAGCAATACAGTGTGCATAATCTGAATGAAGTCAAACGTTGTTTAATCGTCTCTTTTGAATAACTTAACGTATTTGCAACGTCTTCATTGACTTAAATCACACAATTTAATGACTGTCATACAGTGTGGCGTCCGTGGTCCAGTGGTAGAGCGTCGGATTTGGAATCGAAGGGGTTCGATACTCGGAAAGGCCACGTATGTAGTGTCATTGAGCAAGGCACCTCACACACATTGCTTAGTACTGGTTAATCGCTTAGGTCGGCTAAGCCTGCCCAGGAAAAATGTCTAGGTCCCCGAGAGGGGTTTGACATTAATGGAACATACATACATACATGTATATAGAAACCATAGACTAGAGAACATAGAAAACGTACACTTCGGATACGTGTGATTTTACATGAACACCAATAACTATATAAATACATAGTTTTAAACATTTTGGAATATTAAATTTTTTAGATGTTCAGTTTGTGTTTTGCAATAAAGATGTGATATATCTTTGATGGAATCCTTCGTATTTCGTAGGTGTGCGTTTTCTATGTCCTCTAGTGTATGATGTAGGTGTGCGTTTTCTATGTCCTCTAGTATATAATGTAGGTGTGCGTTTTTCTATGTCCTCTAGTATAAATTGCAGAAATAGACTGCTAATTAGGTCACCAGCAATCTGATTAAGAATGATAATTGTTTTTCTAAGACCATTTCTTAATTGCGAATTAGTGCCCATATTTCCCCAGTTTCTTAGCACTATGTATTGTAATTCATTTTTAGCTTTCAAGTAGCGGCTGCTCCTCAGTTTTACCATGAATAATTATAATGCATTGATTGCATATAATGATGTCGGTATATGTGATAAAAGTTTATTGTATGCTAGAGGACACAGAAAACGCACACTTCGGATCAGTGTGTTTTTACATGAAAAACAATAACTATATAAATACATAGTTTTAAACATTTTGGAACATTTATAGTTGTTCAGTTTGTGTTTTATAATAAAGATGTGATATATCTTTGATGGAATCCTTCGTATTTCGTGTTCATGTAATAATAATTATAAAATGTAGGTGTGTGTATTCTATGTCCTCTAGTATATAATGTAGGTGTGCGTTTTCTATGTCCTACAGTATATAATGTAGGTGTGCGTATTTCTAAGTCCTACAGTATATAATGTAGGTGTGCGTTTTCTATGTCCTACAGTATATAATGTAGGTGTGCGTTTTCTATGTCCTCTAGTATAACTGTAGGTGTGCCTTTTCTATGTCCTCTAGTATATAATGTAGGTGTGCGTATTTCTAAGTCCTACAGTATATAATGTAGGTGTGCGTTTTCTATGTCCTACAGTATATAATGTAGGTGTGCGTTTTCTATGTCCTCTAGTATAACTGTAGGTGTGCCTTTTCTATGTCCTCTAGTATATAATGTAGGTGTGCGTATTTCTAAGTCCTACAGTATATAATGTAGGTGTGCGTTTTCTATGTCCTACAGTATATAATGTAGGTGTGCGTTTTCTATGTCCTCTAGTATAACTGTAGGTGTGCCTTTTCTATGTCCTCTAGTATATAATGTAGGTGTGCGTATTTCTAAGTCCTACAGTATATAATGTAGGTGTGCGTTTTCTATGTCCTACAGTATATAATGTAGGTGTGCGTTTTCTATGTCCTCTAGTATAACTGTAGGTGTGCCTTTTCTATGTCCTCTAGTATATAATGTAGGTGTGCCTTTTCTATGTCCTCTAGTATAACTGTAGGTGTGCCTTTTCTATGTCCTCTAGTATAACTGTAGGTGTGCCTTTTCTATGTCCTCTAGTATAACTGTAGGTGTGCCTTTTCTATGTCCTCTAGTATAACTGTAGGTGTGCCTTTTCTATGTCCTCTAGTATAACTGTAGGTGTGCCTTTTCTATGTCCTCTAGTATAACTGTAGGTGTGCCTTTTCTATGTCCTACAGTATATAATGTAGGTGTGCCTTTTCTATGTCCTACAGTATATAATGTAGGTGTGCCTTTTCTATGTCCTACAGTATATAATGTAGGTGTGCCTTTTCTATGTCCTATAGTATATAATGTAGGTGTGCGTTTTCTATGTCCTCTAGTATATAATGTAGTTGTGCGTTTTCTATGTCCTCTAGTATAACTGTAGGTGTGCCTTTTCTATGTCCTCTAGTATAACTGTAGGTGTGCCTTTTCTATGTCCTCTAGTATAACTGTAGGTGTGCCTTTTCTATGTCCTATAGTATATGTATATTTATTGAATTGTTATGTACGTTGTTAATTTGATATGTGTTTATGTTTGCTGTAATGTACATAGATGATACTAAAATAAAGATAACTTGCTCACATAGTAATAATTAACAACTACATGCAATAAGTGTAATCTATGGATTTGGCGTGCATACACTGCAGCACTGTCCGGGAGGTATGTACCGTTCTTCACAATACACGGTGGCACATACGGCATCAGCACAATTCGGTTGCACTGAAAGTTGGAAAGGAGAGCGAAGATAAGCTACAACTCTTATGTTTAGAATACAATTTACTAAATATGCTTTTAATATTTAAACATTATTTATTATACAACGATTGCGAAGAAAGTTCTAACACGCTATGTTAATTTAAGTTTAAACGTTATTTAATTTACAACGATTGCGAAGCAAGTTCTAACAACTTATATTAATTTAAGTTTAAACTTTATTTATCATACAACTTATATTAATCACTCTTGTTTGCGCGGATGAAAGCGTGTGTGTGATCATTCGTGTGGAAGGAAACCGGAGTTCTCGGAGAAAACCCACCTGTCCGATCTCAAATACTTCCCGGTCCGAGGATCGAACCCGGGTTGCATTGATGAGAAGCGAGCGCGCTAACCACTGCGCTAATCGGGCAGCATATACGTATGCTTACGATCGTTAAGACAATGGATACCATTTCAATAAAGTGTTATATATACAGAAGTGCGCACAATCTTGTGACAATTATAGTCCAACTGTATATGCTGAACTCTAGTATAATCGGAACCAGTGGCGTAGCTGAGACTTAATTGATGTGAAAGCCCGACGAAACCATCGAGTAGCGAAGTAAAACTAGTTAAAGTTGTTCCGAATTTAGCCAATTATACTTGCAGATAAAAGTCACGAAGTTTCTAAGTAGATGCATGTAATAGAGCAAGTACAAAATACTAGTCTTACATATATAGTATATGCTTGTACAAACCAATAGTTGACGCTTATACAAAAATTTTTTTAGCTCGATTGCGAAACAAGTTATGTCAACTTATATAAATCACTCTCGAGACCTCATTCCTGATGGAATCCATCGCCGCGAGGGAAAGAGAAGAGGCAATGTGGAATTTAAATGCCTTGCCTAAGGGCACAATCGTAACGGCTCCAGTGGGGCTCGAACTCCGGACCTTTCGCACCTGAAGCGAACGCGCATCCACTGCGCTATCACGACTTCCACAATAGTGGAGAGACGGGGACTACATTTTCCAATTGATGTAGTGATTGAGTTTAAAGTCACAAAGACAGATTATGATATACGGCGACTCGCCAACTATTATTGGAGATACGCATTGTAGGCACGGATGGACACCCAGGTAGAACCTCCGACATACTGCAAGCCGGCTGGGTAGCTTCCTCATATGAAATAATTCGACACCCTACCGGTGGGATTCGAAATTACAGCGTTGAGGCGCCAGTGATGTGAAGACAGCGACCACTTGGTCACGGGTGGAGAAAGTGTACTTTATTTAAAATAGGCGGTTAGTACTGCATTTGCATTATCTAAGAATATATGAGAACTATACAGCATACAACATACCTGATATACAAACAGGACAACATTGTCCATGTGGTGTTTTCCTATTTTGACATTCAACTTCAGGACATATGGCATCCACACAGTGACCTGGAAGTAGATCAAGTCGTATATATACTAGAGAATATAGAAAACGCACACTTCTGATAAATGTGTTTTACATGAAAAACAATAATTATATGAATACATATTTGTAAACATTTTGGAATATTTTACTTGTTCAGTTTGTGTTTTGTAATAAATATAT
The DNA here is from genome assembly GCA_014843695.1 of Archivesica marissinica. Lineage (NCBI taxonomy): Eukaryota > Metazoa > Mollusca > Bivalvia > Venerida > Vesicomyidae > Archivesica > Archivesica marissinica. The sequence goes on from CM026386.1 coordinate 65,468,395, forward strand.
GATATATTGTATTCTTCGTATTTCGTGTTCATGTAATACTAATCATATACTGTAGGTGTTCGTTTTCTATGTCCTCTAGTGTATAATATAATGTATATTATTGGAATATATATAATACTGGAAGTCGTGATAGCGCAGTGGATAGGCGTTCGCTCCAGGTGCGAAAGGTCCGGAGTTCGAGCCCCACTGGAGCCGTTACGAGTGTGCCCTTAGGCAAGGCATTTAAATTCCACATTGCCTCTTCTCTCTCCCTCGTGGCGATGGATTCCATCAGGAATGTGGTCTCGAGAGTGATTTATATAAGTTGAAATAACTTGTTTCGCAATCGAGCTAAAATAAATTTGTATAAACTATATAATGTACAAAACACTCCAAACAGAACGTCTGTTTACATGCTTATTAATGACAATACAATACTTTATATATTCGTACTTACCACTCCCTCCCCCAATCCACGGCGCATCTACAGACTGGACAGCAGCACTTCCGGTCAATGAAGGAACTGCATCCGAAAAAAAGATAGTTTCAACATGTACATTGCCACTGATTGACATAATAGAATGTGTCAACAATTTAATTCAAATTCTATTAATATATTAATAACATGCCAAAATCACTCCAAAATACGTAATATTATTTTTACCAAATATACCATGGTCGACCTTAAGAAGGTTTAATACACTCATTGTTCTAATAAGAAACGACTAATTGTTGAGTACATATGTATTATGTATTTACTGTTCAGAGTCACGTTCTATGTCGATTTGATAATAAAATAGAGAACTGTTTCTGTGACTGCTAGATATACTGTATGAATTGTTCATATGCCTGCTTGATATACTGTATGAATTGTTCATATGCCTGCTTGATATACTGTATGAACTGTTAATATGTCTGCTTGATATACTGTATGAACTGTTCATATGCCTGCTTGATATACTGTATGAACTGTTCATATGCCTGCTTGATATACTGTATGAACTGTTCATATGCCTGCTTGATATACTGTATGAACTGTTCATATGTCTGCTTGATATACTGTATGAACTGTTCGTATGCCTGCTTGATATACTGTATGAACTGTTCATATGCCTGCTTGATATAGTGTATGAACTGTTCATATGTCTGCTTGATATAGTGTATGAACTGTTCATATGTCTGCTTGATATACTGTATGAACTGTTCATATGCCTGCTTGATATACTGTATGAACTGTTCATATGTCTGCTTGATATACTGTATGAACTGTTCATATGCCTGCTTGATATACTGTATGAACTGTTCATATGCCTGCTTGATATACTGTATGAACTGTTCATATGCCTGCTTGATATACTGTATGAACTGTTCATATGTCTGCTTGATATACTGTATGAACTGTTCATATGTCTGCTTGATATACTGTATGAACTGTTCATATGCCTGTTTGATATACTGTATGAACTGTTCATATGTCTGCTTGATATTGTGTATTAACTGTTCATATGTCTGCTTGATATACTGTATGAACTGTTCATATGCCTGCTTGATATACTGTATGAACTGTTCATATGTCTGCTTGATATACTGTATGAACTGTTCATATGCCTGCTTGATATAGTGTATGAAATGTTCATATGCCTGCTTGATATAGTGTATGAACTGTTCATATGCCTGCTTGATATACTGTATGAACTGTTCATATGCCTGCTTGATATACTGTATGAACTGTTCATATGTCTGCTTGATATACTGTATGAACTGTTCATATGCCTGCTTGATATACTGTATGAACTGTTCATATGCCTGCTTGATATACTGTATGAACTGTTCATATGCCTGCTTGATATACTGTATGAACTGTTCATATGCCTGCTTGATATAGTGTATGAACTGTTCATATGCCTGCTTGATATACTGTATGAACTGTTCATATGCCTGCTTGATATACTGTATGAACTGTTCATATGCCTGCTTGATATACTGTATGAACTGTTCATATGCCTGCTTGATATACTGTATGAACTGTTCATATGCCTGCTTGATATACTGTATTAACTGTTCATATGCCTGCTTGATATACTGTATGAACTGTTCATATGCCTGCTTGATATACTGTATGAACTGTTCATATGTCTGCTTGATATACTGTATGAACTGTTCATATGTCTGCTTGATATACTGTATGAACTGTTCATATGCCTGCTTGATATACTGTATGAACTGTTCATATGTCTGCTTGATATACTGTATGAACTGTTCATATGCCTGCTTGATATAGTGTATGAACTGTTCATATGCCTACTTGATATACTGTATGAACTGTTCATATGTCTGCTTGATATACTGTATGAACTGTTAATATGCCTGTTTGATATACTGTATGAACTGTTCATATGCCTGCTTGATATACTGTATGAACTGTTCATATGCCTGCTTGATATACTGTATGAACTGTTCATATGCCTGCTTGATATACTGTATGAACTGTTCATATGCCTGCTTGATATACTGTATGAACTGTTCATATGTCTGCTTGATATACTGTATGAACTGTTCATATGTCTGCTTGATATACTGTATTAACTGTTCATATGTCTGCTTGATATACTGTATGAACTGTTCATATGCCTGCTTGATATACTGTATGAACTGTGCATATGCCTGCTTGATATAGTGTATGAACTGTTCATATGTCTGCTTGATATACTGTATGAACTGTTCATATGCCTGCTTGATATTGTGTATTAACTGTTCATATGTCTGCTTGATATACTGTATGAACTGTTCATATGCCTGCTTGATATTGTGTATGAACTGTTCATATGTCTGCTTGATATTGTGTATTAACTGTTCATATGCCTGCTTGATATACTGTATGAACTGTTCATATGCCTGCTTGATATACTGTATGAACTGTTCATATGCCTGCTTGATATAGTGTATGAACTGTTCATATGTCTGCTTGATATACTGTATGAACTGTTCATATGCCTGCTTGATATAGTGTATGAACTGTTCATATGCCTGCTTGATATAGTGTATGAACTGTGCATATGCCTGCTTGATATAGTATATGAACTGTTCATATGTCTGCTTGATATACTGTATGAACTGTTCATATGCCTGCTTGATATACTGTATGAACTGTTCATATGCCTGCTTGATATAGTGTATGAACTGTTCATATGCCTGCTTGATATAGTGTATGAACTGTTCATATGCCTGCTTGATATACTGTATGAACTGTGCATATGCCTGCTTGATATAGTGTATGAACTGTTCATATGTCTGCTTGATATACTGTATGAACTGTTCATATGCCTGCTTGATATACTGTATGAACTGTTCATATGCCTGCTTGATATAGTGTATGAACTGTTCATATTATCGCTGGAAATGAAGTGCAATCTAATAATATGTAGCAATATGTATGTAAGTGTATGCCTTGTCACTCACTGTATGATACATGTATATAGTCAATGTACATCGATGTATGTTTATAATGTTTTGCACTCCGAATTTTGAGGAAATAAAAGTATGCATCTATCTATCGATTATGTATTTACTGTTCATTACCCAAATTCACGTTCTATGTCGAGTTTCTAATAACATAAACGTTGTTTTTTGTTTACATAATAGTGCGGCTGCAAATCCGTGTGAGTACATAAAGCAATTAAAGAATCGAAACATATTACTTATGACACATTACTCTTGAAGCTAAATTTCCAAATGATTTGTTGGGGTCATAAACGGTAGCATAGGTTGTGATATTCTCAATGCCGCAATACTTCGATCTTAGTGATAACCCACTGCTAACTTTCTTGGACCTAGGTCAAGGCATGACAGTTCAATAAGAATTGCAATTGTCTGATTTTGCGTTTCCAATCACACATAGACAGGTGTGTACTTAAATATTCACAATTAACGTGTTATATCATGTGAACAGAAATTGACGCTTGGAATAATGTGTCCAGACCATGCAAGCGTCTGATCGTGTAATTATTCTACTCACGAGTAACTTGTGGAAGCATACACGCCTCGCCACAACCACCACTGCAGCATTTCTCGTCTCCTGTGCAGCTCGAATCTCCATTACAAATCCACTGACATACTCCAGTTGGATATGCCACTGGTGGAGGGCATTGTCCTGGTTTCTGCACTTTTATCAAGGACACAACACGCATAGGTTATTGTATACACATTTAATTTAGCTCGATTGCGAAACAAGTTATTACAACTTATATTAATCACTCTCGAGACCTCATTCATTCCTGGTGGAATCCATCGCCACGAGGGAGAGAGAAGAGTCAACGTGGAATTTAAATGCCTTGCATAAGGACACAATCGTAGCGGTTCCAGTGGGGCCAGAACTCCGGACAACACGCTTAGTTTTACTACATAATGTACAATTGTTTCATAGGAAACGTATTAATTGTTCAAACAATATGCACGTTCTTAACGAATGACTGTTGACAAAAGCTATCAACCTCAATTAATCATCTCTTTCATGCGGATACAAAATGTGTCATCTATGAAATTATTCAGATATTTGAATCGGCAATATTATTTAGGATTAGTCTGCAAAGCTACATATATCCGATTAACACAGTTGTCAGCACCAATGTAACGCAGGTTCGATCCTCGGACCGGGAAGTATGTGAGATGGTACGGTGGTCACCAGCTTGGACAGGTGGGTTTTCTCCGGATATTCCGTGTTTCTCCCACATGAATTACCACTGACATGTACGCTTTAATCCGCACAAACGAGAGTGATTCATATAATGTGTTGTTTAACTTAAAGCTTATTTCGCAATTGTTGTAAAATAGCGTTTATACTTTAAACATTAAAATAGTAATGACAAGTTACTACTCTATATTTCCTTTCAATTTACTTACGGCAACCCATTAATGAGCAACCAACGCCACCATTCTCTAGGCACGTACACGTATTGCAGTCGTCCATGAATGTGTCACCGGGTCGATAAATAGTGCCTCTATGAAAACATGGTCCTCCTACCGGTGCTAGAGTAAATGAATAGCCATATAGTAATACATTTGCATCATTATTACTAATAAAGATGTATACATGAACACAGACGGTTGGGGTCTGGAAAAATGTTTGCGTGTTCAAAACCACAAAACTATAAGGCTATATACGGCCTTGATCGTGACAGGGTGTCATTTGAAACGTGTTTGGAATGGTGTAAATCTGTTTTGTATATAGTGTCAAGCCTATAGTGTATCATAGTGTTCTTAAAAAAACCCAAACAAGTTTTGTTTAGTTTTGTGATTTTGAACCCGCAAACATTTGTCCAGACCGTAAGCTTCTATGTACATGACCAGCAATTGGATGTATTTAAATAAACAAATAGCTACAAACGGAGGATTTGTTTTGGATTTATGCTAGCGAGTGTCACTATCTTGAATAACGTCACTTTCGTGTTTTGAGCATACAACGTCCCGACATATGTAGGTTAAAGAACTTTGTTGGTGGTGAAACTGTCTATAGTTGGTGAAACTGTCTATAGTTGGTGAAAATGTCTATAGTTGTTGAAACCGTCTATCGTTGGTGAAACTGTCAATAGTTGGTGAAACTGTCTATCGTTGGTGAAACTGTCTATAGTTGGTGAAACTGTCTATAGTTGGTGAAATTGTCTATTGTTGGTGAAACCGTCTATAGTTGGTGAAACTGTCTATAGTTGGTGAAACTATCTAGTTAGTGAAACTGTCTATTGTTGGTGAAATTGTCTATAGTTGGTGAAATTGTCTATTGTTGGTGAAACCGTCTATCGTTGGTGAAACTGTCAATAGTTGGTGAAACTGTCTATCGTTGGTGAAACTGTCTATAGTTGGTGAAATTGTCTATTGTTGGTGAAACCGTCTATAGTTGGTGAACTATTATTACAATTTAAGTATAGAAATGGTAATTGTTGTCCAGCATTGGAAAACTTCAAATGAACGTGTGAATCTGTGAACATAGTTATACAAGAGCTGTGTTGATTAGTTATATAACTGATAATAGAATCAAATCAATAGATACATAAACTTATATATCAGATAATATATTGTTCAATAAAACAAATGTTGATATCTGCTATAATATGTTCACTCTACACAAGATATAATCACATAAGTAGATAAGACAGGCAAGTATGTGTGTATGTTGTTGTTTTTTTCTTAAATGGTGTTCACCCTATCTAAATTGATGTGTCGAACCGCACTTAATATATAAATGTCAGCGTAATGGGAAGTCATAATAACTGCACCTTTCTTATATAGTATGATGATAACTATATATGAAGCATGTACGTCTACTAGGAGATGTGCTCCGACCCCTACTTGTCAATGGACGGAGCAAATAAATGGGGTTCTCCTTAGTTAGGGCATGTAGCACACACACAAAAAAATCCGACTTTGCTGTCATTTTGGAAAATAACGTATTCTTAGTGAGGGAGTATCATTCTAATTTAATTCGGTATCGCCTAATCTGTCTGTATCTATAATGTGTGTATCATAATGTCATTAAAATACAACATATATACACAAGATGTATTCGGTTCGATATATGTAAGCTATTTCTGGCTTCTTATAAAAGGCCTTTAAGCAACTTGCAAGTAGTTACGATCTTTTAGTGTGATGGTATATTAACAATTAATGCTGTAAATCAAAGTCGCACACTGTTATAAATTTTAGTTTTCGGAAAGTTAATCTATATAATAAATTATTTTATTATGTATTAATAATAAAAACTTAATATTTACTTAGTACATTCTTAATAATTACATGTTTGGTGTGTTATTTTATTTAAAAAGCATAATAGGCCTTTAAAGTAAGTTAATATGTCATGCCTATGTTACTGAACCCTTCTTCATCTATATTAGCACATATTAGTACATATATATATTTAGTGTAGTGTTATATATTTAATTAGATATATCGATATAGTGAATTTGATGTCGTCATAATTGTTTGTATGTATGCCACATGGGTCTGTGACCTTCTGGATTTAGACAAATATAACGTTTTATATCATGTGAACAGACGTTGACGCTTGGAATAATTGGTCCCGACCATGCACGTGTCTGATCATGTAATTATTCTACTCATGAGTCACTTGTGGAAGTATACACGCCTCGCCACAACCATCACTGCAGCATTTCTCATCTCCTGTGCAGCTCGAATCGCCATTACACATCCACTGACATACTCCAGTTGGATCTGCCACTGGCGGAGGGCATTGTCCTGGTTTCTGCACTGTTATCAAGGACACAACACGCATAGGTTAGTGTATACACATTTACTTTAGCGAAACAAGTTATTACAACTTATATTAATCACTCTCTAGACCTCATTCATTCCTGATTGAATCCATCGCTACGAGGGAGAGAGAAGAGGCAACTTGGAATTTAAATGCCTTACCTAAGAGCACAATCGTAACGGCTTCCGCGGGGCTTGAACTCCGGACAACACGCTTAGTTTACTACATACAGTACAATTGTTTCATAAGAAACGTATTAATTGTTCAAACAATATACACGTTCTTAACGAATGACTGTTGACAAACGCTATCAACCTCAATTAATCATCTCGTTCATGCGGACACAGAAGTCGTCATCTATGAAATTATTCAGACATTTGAATCGGCAATATTATTTTAGGATCGTTTTGCAAAGCTACAGATGTCCGATTAACGCAGTGGTCAGAAGGCTCGCTTCTCACCAATACAACGCAGATTCGATCCTCGGACCGGGAAGTATGTTAGATGGTACAGTGATCGCAGTGTCGGACATGTGGGTTTCTCCGGATACTCCGGGTTTCTCCCACACGAATTACAACATATACACTTTAATCCGCGTCAACGAGAGTGATTAATACAATGTATTCTTTATTAATAACTTAAATCTTCTTTCGCAATCGTTCTAAACATAATTAATAGCATTTATACTTTAAACTTTAAAATAATAATGACAAGTTACTACTATATATTTTCTTTCATTTCACTTACGGCAAGCCATTAATGAGCAACCAACGCCACCATTATCTAGGCACGTACACGTATTGCAGTCGTCCATGAATGTGTCACCGGGTCGATACATAGTGCCTCTATGAAAACATGGTCCTCCTACCAGTGCTAGAGTAAATGAATAGCCATATAGTAATACATATGCACCATTAATAGGTGTTCAAATGTATACATGGCCACAGCCGCTTGGGGTTTGGACACATGTTTGCGGGTTCAAAGCCTCGAAACTATAAGGCTATATACGGCCTTGATCGTGACGGGGTGTCATTTTAAACTTGCTTGGAATGGTGTAAAAAATGTATATAGTGACGTGCCTATAGTGTATCATAGTGTTCTTCTTAAATCCAAACGTTTTATGGTTTTGAATACGCAAACAATTGTCCAGACCACAAGCATCTGTGTACATAACCAGCAATTGGATGTAAAAACAAATAACTACAAATGGATGATTTGTTTTGGTTTTATGCTAGCAAGTGTCGCCATCTTGAATAACGTCACTTCCGCGTTTGAGAATACAACGTCATAACAATTGTTGGCTAAGGAAGCCTTCTTGTATGTAATAACTCTTCACTTTGTATCTATTGTTGGTGAAACTGTATTACCACAGTGTTTGTGTTTGACATCTAAATAACCTGAGCTGCTTGAAACTGGATTGCATAATAGTTCATGTCACTATCAAAGAAATTATTAAGCAGTTGAATAATTATTATTAGTTTGCACTGAATAATAACAAAGCAGAGCACAGGAAACGTGTGGAATATACATAGTGTTGACAGTGTTGGGAAGATCCATTAGTATATATTATTAAAATACACCGTGCCGTTTCCACTCAAGTCATTTTAGAAACATTGATCATCTTGTGTATGTGAGATATATTTTGCTTAATAGGTTTTTAGATTGTTACAGCCTTGTATGGTTCATTTCATAAGTCAGTTTGACCACCGATAACTAATCTACCATATTACGATTTCACAATGTGAATAATTTTAGGAATTGGTGATGACATATAAACCAATTTCATAACATTATTTTAGATTTTTAGATTATGATTACTTACCACCACGCACTCCCCCTGGCGGCGTACCTAGCGATTGTACAGCAGCATTGCCAACTACAGTAGGCACTGTAAACGAAAGAAAAGTGGGATTTTCTACTAGCCATGCGTATCCAGCCTCAATGCAATTAGTACAGAATACATCGGTAATTATTAATTGAGACATACAGGCACACCTGTGTTAGCTGTCACCACCATTAAGCACCTGAAATATATTAAGCAGCCAGTTTCCAGATTCCCAATATGTTGTTTTATTATACAGTTATATAATCCGCCACCTGTACTAAGCAGCCACTTTCTGTGATTTCCTTGGATGGCTGCTTAAGACAGATTTGACTGTATATGGCTGCTAGTGTGTCTGTGTCATGCAACCCTACACGCATCTTTTTAACTTGACCAATATTGGTTTGTGGTTGGGGTTTCGGGCAGAGGCAATCAAGCAGATTATTAGGGCAGTTATTAAAAATATTCACATCTTGTTCATTTTAGTATTCTCTTATTATAATAAGCGTATCCCGTCATTTTCTTATTCAATCCAAACAATATATTTCTTGAAAGACTTACTTATATTAGTACTATATACATCGGAACAAATTGATAGCAAATTTGCCCTTTTGGAAAGGGCTGTTGCTAATGATTTCAAAACCTGCAGCCCAATCCATCACACTTTGAAAATGTCATGTATATGACTATGATCAGGATTTATGTATGTTATTAATGTGACAGTAATGTTATTGTGATTTATAAATTGTACTCGTCATTATGGAAAACGTGTATTAAAATAAAATATTATTAAATTAAACATACACTCATGTAGCCATAATGTCTGCTTGTAACCGTAGTATGTAACACTCTCTGTTTCACATACTGAGAATGCTAACCACTCTATGTCTACGACAAGCAACTCCTCCCAGTGATGTTCAGTATTGAGTGTTGGAGTGTGTGTTTTACCTCTATTTATCGTCGCTACCGGTTTCCCATATGAGCGACGCCTCCTGATGAGATTTAGTTATTTTAGATTTTGGAGGATAGTGCAATGATACAGACAGAGACCCATTCCAGAATCTCCTCTGGTTCTTTTACGTGCACGGAGTAAAGCACCGACACGAGACCTCGGTTTAATGTGCCATCTGAAAGACTGTTAATTTTATTAGGGTCAGATGGGTGATAGAACCTGCGATCCCTGGATTACCATTCCAGCGTGTAACCACTGGACTACAGATCCGTCTGTGCGAGTGTTGGAATAATATGCAGATGTAGATGTTGGGTTATTAAGCTTAGCATCAACCATTGTGTTTTCGTCTGGTGTATATTTGATCAGGTTACATGTGAACAGCATTACAAAACGGTATTCGTTTTATGAAATATTAATAAATAATGTTTAAAATTCCTCACACTGCAACTGTTTTAATTTATATATATATATATATCTTTATTTCGTAATAAGCCATTTCTGGCCCATTTATATAGCGTGGCATAATATATTCTTATCACAAATCTACAAACAATAATGCTAATTGCATAGTATAATTATGTACCTGCATCTTGTGGTTGCATACAAATATCACCACATCCATTAGGGCAGCATTTCTTACTTCCGGGACAACTCGAATCTCCGTCACACAGCCACATGCACATGCCAATTTGATCTTTCCCTGGTAAGGGGCATGCTCCTGGTTTCTGAACTATTTATAAATGAAACAACATCTACTATACACTCGTATACGATTGCCAATTATGAGCTGACATTATTTCATCACTTAGTTTAATCATTATTTAGTTCAGGATATAATCAAATTATGAACAGTTTATATATAATTTAACAGCAGTAGACTGAAAGCTTAATCCCATGCAATCTGTCGAAAGTTTGGTACATAAAGAGGAAAACAACCGAACATGACATTTAGCACAGCGTGCATCAAACAGATTACATTTTAATGCACTTGTATTTTCCTAGCCTGGGAACAGGCGTCGATATATTTTGCCTGGTCAGTCAGATAAATATATTTTATCACCCAGATTATTAATTGGGCTGTATTGAACTTCTGGTAATATAATTTTGCCAGAAGTTAAAAAGTGAAAAATCGACATAATGGAACTCAGGCAAGTATTTTCCTACAGTAAGTACCATGTGTTGTTGTATTTTCCTATGTGCAAGTGTAATATTTATTAATCTTTATACGGAATACGATAATCTGCGAGTATGACTTACGACAACCCATTAGTGTGCATCCACCAATGACTCCATTGGAGCATATACACGTATTGCAGTCGACATTGAAACGTACACCGTCAGGATAAACTTGACCCTTGTGAAAGCATGGTTGTCCTACTGGTGCTGCATAAGAACGAAAGAGAACATGTATGTACGCCTACAAACTATCGGTTATACATTGTACATGTAGAGATAAAGGAACATTTTGTTACCCATGATTTAGTTTATACAAATTTATTTTAGCTCGATTGCGAAACAAGTTCTTATAGCTTATACTAATCACTCTCGATACCCCATTCCTGATGGACTCCATTGCTACGAGGGAGAGAGAAGAGACAACGTGGAATGTAAATGCCTTGCCTAAGGTCACAATCGTAACGAATCCAGCGGGTCTCGAACTACTCCGGACCTTTCGCACCTGAAGCAAACGCTATCCACTGCGCTATCACGACTTCCCATGATTTGAGATTTGAGATGGTCAGGAGCTTTCTTCATTACCGTCCACATAATATGTTCATCTGAGCATTGTTATCAACAGACACCACTGTTTTTTTTTAAATTTAAATACATCTTAACTAGTATACCAATTGTAGTTTAAAAAGTATTTAGTCTAATAGATGTATATGTATAACACAAGAATGTTACAATTTTTTAATAAGTTATATTAATTCCTTCCAAATATAAATTATTTTTTTCAGTTATTTACAGCAACACATATTCTACACAATTTTATAAAGCAAAGAATAAGATTAATTACTTTGTTGTTATATAAGTCTTCGCTTTAAAGTGAATTAACTAGATCAAGTGGAGAGAATTACCATAAGCTCCTGTAGCTTTCAATCCATTTGTTTTGATAGTTGTATTGTATGGATGTTATATGTACAGATGTTATGTGTCATGTTTATCTTGATAAATAAAATATATTTAAATCAAAAGATGCTACAAACAGACAAATTGTTGTTTGTGTATTTGATCATTAATGCATCATGTAATACTACTATAATTGATTAGCTACAATGAATATGCATAGTTGACATTAAATTGTATACGTCTTTATGCAAATATAGCTCTATATTGTATTACACGAGAAAGCGGAATTGACCAGTTTTAAGTAACTATATAGATAGTGTATGTAGAGTATTGTATAATATTTATATGTAGAGTATTGTATATTTGTAGAATATTGTATATATGTAGAGTATTGTAGTGTTATGTTATTATTATATGTTATATTTCGGGTGTTACGCCTGCATCAGCACCATTTCGGGCTATAACGCCGGCGGGCAGTTTACTTAACAACACCTTTCATGGGCAGGCTCCAGCGGTTAACCAGTATGTATATATATGTAGTACTTTGTTAAACGTTTCTAAGGAACGAGTCTAACAAGCATTCAATACCAAGGAATGTAGCACTGATATTTTAAAACATCTAAAACGTAACCGCAATCAAGTAATAATCTATCAATGTACTACACATACTTTCATATCTTGAATGTATAGCAATAACCCAATCAGCACTATATTGGTAACTATGTGCACGCTAGTGGCAAATACTATCACTTTTGCAAGCTTCATATAGCTAGATCAGACGGCACAGAACGTGACCACTCTCTATGATGTTTGCTTTTCGGATAATGGAACTAAACACTTAGCTGAATAGCAAACATAATATATCCTGATCAGACGCGGCGCTATGGCGCGGCTGATCTGGATCTATGTTGTTTACACATGTGATTTTATTTACTCGAGGGCAAGTGGTTGAATACTAAATTCGCATATTCTAAATTGCTTACGTACGTGTAACTTGTGGCAGCATACACATTTCCCCGCAACCATTGCGGCAGCATTTCTCATTTCCGGGACAGCTCGAATCTCCATTACACATCCATACGCAGCTGCCAATTTCGTCAAATCCAGGTAAGGGACATTGTCCTTGTTTCTGGACTTCACAAAAGAAAGAAACAGATAAGTCCGCTACATTACCTTCAAATCAATGCACCTCACAGCTATGCATGCACATATATTAGAATCCCACTGTGTAGGTCGCCATTTTGATGAGAGGAAGCCATCCAATCCACGCGTTGAAGGTCGGTGGTTCTACCCTTGTACCAGTTTGCCATTTTGTTTTGTTGATAAGGCTGTGCAATCAACTTAGCTCTATTTGCGACTATCCAGTTGTAAGTGATGGTGGTAGTCCCCAGAAGCTCTCACAATAGTATGTTACTCCCAACATAGGAAAAATGTAACCATATAAGCAAGTTGTTTTCTCCTCAATCCTACATATAAACCAGAGGAACCTCCGACCGGCAACATGCCAACTGGATAGCTTAATCATATTTATGAAATAATCCGATAACCCAGTGATGATCGAACATATAGCGGTATTTGAATTCAGCGACTATAACCACACTGAATATTGAATATATATTTACTGAGCATAGCCTTGATAGTGACGGAGTGTCATTTGTAAATTTGCTTGGAATGACGTACACTTATGTATGTATAGTGGCAAGCCTATAGTGAATCATAGTGTTCTTAAAACCCAAACAAAAATAGTGTTTAGATTGGTGGTTTTGAACCCAGGCACATTTCACCAGTCGCCTTATCGAGCAATTGTCCCATACAAGTATTTTATGAAAATATACTGATTATTGTAAACTGATTACTGGCAATCACTTACGGCAACCTCTTTTTGTACAACCAATACTTCCATCAGAGCACCAGCAGTTATTGCAATCGTCCATGAAACGTTCACCGTCGTCACGAATATACCCATTGTGAAAGCATGGCTTTCCTACTGGAGTATATACTGCAAGGAAACAAAGTTAAGAGGTGTGTTGGGTGTGCAGTCAAATATATCACAATTGTATACCAACACATTATTCTTAATTACGACTTAATGTGTTCTTAGAAATAAATCAAAACTTCCAAAAGTGGTTATACATTATTTAGATGTACACGTCACGAATAAAACCATTATGAAAGCATGGCTACTGGCATATCTACTGCAAGGAACCAAAATGAAGTGTTGTGTTGGATTTGCAATCAAATGTATAACAATTGTATACATGTTACAATACGACTCGTGTACTTAGAAATAAATACAAAACTTTAAAACTTTGCTTCTGCTGTACGATTCAGGAGTTAGAGCGCTCGCTTCACAACAATGCAACAATTCGATCCTCGGACAGGGAAGTGTGTGAGATGGTACGGTGGTCGCCATATCGGACAGGTGGGTTTTATCCGGGAACTCTGGTTTCCTTCCACACGAATGACCATATATACAACGCGACAACGAGAGTGATTAATATAAGTTGTTAAACCTTGCTTCGCAATCGTTGTAAAATAAATAAAGTTTAAACTTTTATATTTAGAACTAGAATATAATTTACAAATAGTGTGTTCTTTTTTTAAATCATGATGAGTCATTATTATTTCATTACTTACGTCCACTAGCACCGCCCGCCGGCATGCCCACGGACTGGACAGCAGCACTTACAGGCATCTGAGGTACTGTAATAAAGGAGAATGTTTTCTGATTTTCTGCTAGCATTTGACATATAGGTTGTCAAGTAGTTGCATGACAATTTGCTTAGTCAAAACAGTCAGGGCACATGTGTCTGGAGCTTGCAGGAATATAGTTTGGATTCCAGATGAATGTGGTGGAGGAGGATGCACATTTGATTGACGTTATTAGGACGTCATTAGCACTGTATGTGTCTGTTCATGTGTAGCAGTTGCTGTTTACTTCGGTCTCGTGCTAAAATCAAGCTTCCTCGGGTAAATACCTATGCTGGTATGACACTAACCACTTAATAGTCTCTACGTAGTACACACTTATTTAAACGTGTAGCGAATGTTCGCCATTTGCACTATGATGCATTTCAATAATGTTTGTGCATGGGTGAATAACACATATCTGATTGAGACTGGATTGCGTGGAGTATTTCGGATGATATATTAAACTGCTATACAGTCAAACCTGCCTTAAGCAGCCAGCCAAGGGAATCACAGAAAGTGGCTGCTTAGCACAGGTGGCTGCTTAATAGAGGTCAAATGTATAATAAAACAGCAACTTGGGAATCTGGCAACTGGCTGCTTAATACAGGTTGGCCGCTTAATGGAGGTGACCACTAACACACGTTTTACTGTACATTGATTTATTTTAATGACACGAATGATCCCTTCTTATTGTTTATGCATTATTTGTTATTCCTCATAATAGTATTATTAACATAATATATATACAGATACGTACATACCATCCCTCCATATTGTACACATAACTATTTTCAACACCGTTCAGGTAAAAGCTACACAAACATAAAATTAACAATTCGGGAATAACAAAATTTAACATAGAAGGCACACTAACTATTGGCCTGACCTGTAACTTCTGGTTGCATACACATATCACCACAGCCATTGCTGCAGCATTTCCCATTGCCTGGACAGCTCGCATCTCCATTACACAACCACAGACATTTGCCAATTTGACTTGACCCTGGTAGGGGGCATTTTCCAGGCTTATGAACTGTTGAAGAATAAAATAAATATAATTCTAAACAGTCTATTTATTTCTACATGTAATACTAGTATTCAATACAGGCAGAAATCATATGGAATGTACAAATTACACTAAATTACTAAATAGTGTTATGTGTAAATACAAAATTACAAAATATGTACTGTCTCTAAAGGGAGACCTTAATTCATTATAGACAGATCATAAATCTACTCGGTACCTAATTTTCGGGCCCGCCTTTACCGGGATGTAAAACGTTTGTATGTGTTTGCCTCACAAAAAAATCACAAACACGTTTTACATCCTGACGATCCGAAGGCCGAAGGGCCGAACTTTATATACTGTATATTTTTATTCAACCTATAAATACGATTGGCTAATTGTTTAAGACAATTATAAGGGTATAATAACGATGCAATCTATAATGAACGGCAATACTGTAATATATCGGTATTATCACGTGTATTTCATACTTTTATTATAAAGAACTATATGACAACAGAGTTTCAACATACGGCAACCAATTCTTGTACAGGCACCAATTCTTCCGTTTGAACATCTACACGTATTACAGTCGTGTCTGAAGGATTCACCGTGTCGAAGAACCTCGCCATGGAGGAAGCAAGGCTTTCCTACAGGGGCTGTTTAAAACAAAATTAAAGAACATTACGTAGGCCACCCCTCCGAAATAATAATAGCAATCGCTAAGAGATATGACCACACACATATGTATCACATTTTGCTTGTATTCAGTGTAATACAGCCATCTCATAACTTCTTATACGACCACACGTTTAATAACACCTGGACGGATTTTGATTTGGTCACGGCATGGCACGACAGCTTACATTAGAAGAAGAACAGAAATTTTATTAAGACTTGTACATGGTACATCGTCAAATACAAATATACAAATATATATGATGTAAATATATACAACAATTTTATCGTGGTCATGTGGCATATAGAATCTGATAATAATAAGAAAATGCATCTAATTATGAGGATGAACAATAATTAGTGCTGATATTGGATTTATGTCATATTATTTAAAAGTGTTAATTTAATGTCAACTGCTTTATTATAGAATAAAGCTAAATTATATAGGATATTTCTTTTATTAGATTGCAACAATTCAATAAACTTAAGCATATTTGGTATTACATATTGTTAGTGTCCATGCTTATATTTGTTGACTATCAACTGTTTAATCAATAAAATGCTAAATAACTAGCGAAATACAGTGATTAAATTATTGTGTCGACTATTAGCGTATGAAGTTGTTTGATTAGCAGGGACTATGTACCAGGCTAACTGATGCAGCTTATTGTAATACGGCTCATATATATTCTGGCAAACAGAAACATATTTTGCTCAAATGTATGGTTACTGTGGTAATGTGATAAAAAGGATCTTACACTCGTGGTGATTTCATATCATATTTTATGTAATTTCATATTTTATGAAATTTCATAAAATAAGTATGGAATCACCACGAGTGTAAGATTGTATATGTAAACGTTTTAACTTTATTTATTTTACAACGATTGCGAAGCAAGTTGTAACAACTTATATTAATCACTCTCGTTGGCGCGAATGATATCGTAAATGTGGTCATTCGTGTGGGAGGAAACCGCAGTACCCGGAGGAAGCCCACCTGTTCGATATGGCGACCACCGTACCATCTCACAAATTTCCCAGTCCGAGGATCGAACCCGGTTGCATTGGTGAGAGGCGACCGCGCTAGCCACTGCGCTAATCGGACAGCCAAAATATGTATCATGTATATGTGCTATTCACGGACATATTAATAATTATTAACAAGGCAGTGAAACATCTATATACAATGCAGTTTGCCTCTCGGATAGCAGGCTAAGAATGGAATACGACTAAGATTTAGACTTGGGGTATAGAGGTGAGAACAGTAGTAGCCAGACGGCTATGGTGTTTGCTACATTACGAACCAGGGAACTATGTGACACACGTTCATACACGAGCACTAACGAGCAATGTGTATCATATTACCATGCAGATACCTACGGTTCTTAAACAGTTGTTGTAACTCCAGTACACGAGACATTTGTTTTGAATTGATTTATGTGTTTGGACAATAAACATATTAAAGCGACATTACATCGCAAAAGCCCCAAACCTTTTTTACGTACACATATAATTGATACTATAAGCTCTTTTGAAATAATTCGAACACTAACTTTATATACATAAATAGTGTGTTGTAGTATATAAACTCTCATAAGTAAAATTATGATTTCATATAACGATCGGCTACTCTACCGAATTGACGTGTATTTATTATTGGAGTCTATGCCAAGCTACTGTAGTTTAGAGATATTTTAAATCGTATTAGTAATACGTATAATAAATATGCAC
This sequence comes from Archivesica marissinica, assembly GCA_014843695.1. Taxonomy (NCBI): domain Eukaryota; kingdom Metazoa; phylum Mollusca; class Bivalvia; order Venerida; family Vesicomyidae; genus Archivesica; species Archivesica marissinica. The sequence goes on from CM026386.1 coordinate 65,486,585, forward strand.
ATGCACATAGGGTGAGAAATAACAGTACATCTTTACCATAAATTGTGTTATTCAGGATACACACATTGTAGTACGCATGGATGTTGACTGTATTTACATTATTTTGTTGTGTCAACAAACGTCGTATACGACGGTTGTTTCTATAGTTTATATAGTTGAAATACTCAACATTTTATTCGGAAAACAAGTATACATTATAATAGGAAAATACATTATGTAGACATTTGCTTTTTCACCGATGTAGTTTCGCTTTAAAAAAGAGGCAAAATACGAAACAGATATAAATTACAGAAATAGCGAATAAACCACACTCTATTCACAATTCCCATATCCTTTTAAATCCCGCTTATATAAATGCATATGCCCTACTCACGTGCAATTTGCGGCAACATGCAGGTATTACCACAGCCATTACCGCAGCATTTTCCATTTCCGGGACAGCTCGAATCTCCGTCACACGTCCACATACAGATACCAATGTGTCCTAGATCTGGTAAGGGGCATGTTCCGTGTTTCTGAACTTTGTAAATGGAATTGAAGATTATGTATTATACATGCAAATATTGCAATGTTACTATATGGTTTTATAAGTTTCACTGGAGGGATTTAAAAGCAAATAGAACTGAACTGTATTTATCAAAATGATGAAACTTTACATGCTCATAAATGGGTGTTACATTAATTTAGTAACCCTGAGATAATAAAGAATGATACAATATTGAATGGCAATTAATTTCTGTAGCATGTATATACATTATATATGTATATGACTATGTTAAACACAATTATTTTAGCTCCATTTGGGTAACACGATTTTGCGCAAGTCGTGATAGCGCAGTCGATGTGCGGTCGCTTCAGCTGCGAATGATCCGGAGTTTGAGCCCCGCTTGAGCCGTTACGATTGTGCCCTTAGGCAAGGCATTTACTTTGCACGTTCCCTCTTCCTCGTGGCAATGGATTCCATCAGGAATGAGGTCGCTAGAGTGATTAATATTAATTGTAAGAACTTGTTTCGCAATCGAGCTCAAATAAATTTGTATAAACTAAACACGATATTTACATATATATATCTCATGTAATTTAGAAGCTTTCGAGACAGTTTACTTGTGTAATACACAATAATGAGTGTGAGAGAAGAGATATACACTGTGGATTATAGTGGCTTGCGTACAGACATCAGCATCGTGATTGTGGTAAGATTCAAACTCATATCCTGTCGGCTTCGAGTCGAACAATGTATCTATGACACAATGTATATGATGCAATGATTTTACTTACTGCATGCCATTAGTGTGCAGATCAATAGTCCATTAGAACACGAGCACGTGTTGCAATCAACATTAAAACGTTCACCGTGTTGACGAATCATGCCTTTATGAAAGTAAGGTTTGTGTACCAGTGCTGTATAAGAGAAATAAAGCATCACTGAACATGTTTCAAAGTTTCAAAGTTGTATTTGTTTAAATCCAGAAGGTCTCAGACCATGTGGCATACATGTACATATACAAAATATGGCGACAGCAATTCATTATATCAATATATCTAATTAATTATATAATACTAAAGCAAATATTTATATGTGATAATATGTTATAATATAGATGAAAAAATATTTAATAACATATGCATGCCATGTTAACTTACTTTAAAGGCTTTTATTTTTATAAGTAACACACCAAACATCGTTCATGCAATTATTAAGAACGTATTAAATAAATAATAAATTTATTATTAGTATATAAATAAAATTATTTTATTATATAGATTAATATTCTGAAAACTAAAATATATATACATTATGTATATAAATATATTAACACATGTCTGAAAATGCCAATATTTTGTGATGAATTACATCGCTTTGATGTACTTGGTGGAACAATTAAACGCTGGGTTCCTATAACTACTTTCATTTCAACGCAACGTAATGTATGTCAGCGTTTGTTTATATATATGTTCACGTCTCTCCATATTAAAGTCAGAAATGTTTACAACTACGCAATTCCAACTGTTCAAAATGTTATTTTCAGATTTAAGTAGTCAACCTTTTGGGGAGGGCAGGTTACTAATGTTGCCCAACCCATTTTTCATTGTATCATATATAATGAATGTTAAGTCTATATGTACTATATATATAAAATAGCAAATACAATATGATTAAACAACAACAAAGAATTAATTAGTGAAGCATGAATGTTGCACATTCGCAAACAATCATGAATATAGAAATCTAGATTTAATATTTTATGGAGCTACAAACTCATGCTAATGTGTATATTGTACTGCGAATTAATATGAGCAGACTTACGACACGCCTTTGATGTACATATCACCTTCCTATTACTGCAGAGGCACATATTACAGTCATCTCTGAACTGTTCACCATCAGTATATACTGTCCCTTTGTGTATACATGTATTTCCTGCAAAAACAAAAATGGTACTTAATACGTGAGCAATATACTGGCTTCTACATAATGAATATAGTTACGTGATAGAAACCGCTAAATTATGGCCGCCATTTTTAAGAGGATTTAAAATTAGTTCTTTGTGAAACTCACAATGTAGAGAGTGCATGTGTTGATATGAAGATGAAGAAATATGGCCATTTGTTAGCAAAGGATGTGCCTAGTTCCAGTTTTTTAAATATAATTAGGAGTTTATTTGAGTCTTACAGGAATACTTATTCGCTACGGAATGTCAGAGATCGTCGGTTGTACTGTATCATTCCGCAGGTGAACAGTCAAACGTGTCATAGTTGTCGTCTGTGATCAGACAGAAGATTATATTATTACCATTAATTGTGGATTGTTCAGAAGCACTGTGGCCGATTTGTATGGAATACAGTGACATTTTAAATTACGTTTTCTGTACCTTTCTTACTCGGATATTTCATAGTCACCAATCAGTATGCATACACTACTGTGTATACATATAGAGATGATATTATCAAATATACACATATTTACATGAGTGTGCGATAATTTGAAATAGCTATCATGTTAATTCAATCTTAACAGTTAAGGCTGTATGTATCACTTCAATAAGGTAATTACAAAGTGCATGTAGCTTTAAGTTAGTACATTGCAGGCATATAAAGTAAAGTAAAGTGTTTGTTTATTATAAATGTCACCCCTATTTAAAGGGTCAGCCATTGCTGACTTCACCTCTTTTATGGACATCAGTACTTCCCGAATCCTATGCTTGTATGCCAGACTCCAGAATCAGTAACCGGCCATATCAGAACGAATCGCTGATGAGGTTCTAACCTTCGACCACCCGCTCCGTAGGCAGACACATTAACCACTAGGCCAAGGAGACGGTTATTATTACAAAAAAATGAAACTATCGCTTGTGCAATTTTATAAATGTCATGCAATGTTTCAGCATAATCCAGCTATACTTCAAAGTTATCTAAGTGATAGCTTAATTCTCTGTAGAACACTAAATCCCACCCCTTGGTCATCCGGACTATATCTAGGGAGAAGTTTCCAATTCGCTACAGTAATAATCTAAGAGCTTTCAGGTTGTCTCTAATTTACAGTTGAATTCACACATTATAAGGTTTATTCTCTCAACCAATCAGACTCCTTCCAGGTGTTATTACACGTGTGTATATATAACATAACATAAAGTTTATTTGCATAAAACATTTACATGTTTATAGCCTTAAACATCAATAAATATGGTGAAACACAAATTCGCAAGTATAACTAGCCTTAGCAAGGAAGAACTTATTATATACAAGTCATAATCAAATAATGCTACATGGGATGAAACTTCATAGTAATATATATTACCTTATTTGTGCTCTAAGTTTGAAAGCATGATATACAAATTTAGCTGTACTGTTAATAACTCTATCGCTGTTAGCATTCATAAGAGATACAAATTTGTTAGTAGTGGGCCATCCACAAAAATATGGTTGGAAATATTTCAGTCTAAGATTTCTATATTTGGGGCAAACTAAAATGAAATGGTATTCACTTTCGACTACATTCATATCGCAGTATAAACAGTTGCGATATTGCCTGTCAACATTAGTATACCTGCCTGTTTCTATTGCTAGATCGTGTGCCGAAACTCTTAATTTAGTGAGGGCTATTCTATACTTATTATCATTTATACATGACAGGTATTTTTCTAATGTTAAGTCATGTTTAAACAAGCAGTATGTAGATAGTTTACTTAAATTATTGATTCTAGCATACCAAGATTGTTTATATATATCTATTAAACGTTGCTTTATAGAAGCACAATTGATGGTCGTTGTAAATTGATTAATCCATATATCGGACATACCAATGCTATCTAAAATCATTTTTATTTGATAGTCCCAGTTTGTATTATTGTATGTAATATTATTAATTGCATCGGTTACTAACATTTTATATACATTTTCTAATATTTCTTATATATAATACATTAAGATATGACTGTATTACACTGACTGCAAGAACAGTTTTGTGATAAATATAACGTTTTGTACATGCTTTTCAATTAGTATGCTTCTGACGTAGACACTACTCAGTGTACACCTTAAAGCGACATTACATTGCAAAAAGCAAATAAAATGCATGTCTTTTAACTTATAAATGCATAGTTACTACATATTCTTCTGAATACATTCGAACACTAACATTGAATCAATAAAAAGTGTGTTTGTGTTATACAAACTTTCAAAAGTGAAAGTAGAATTTCATATAACGGTCATCTGCACTCCTGAATTGGCGTTTGTTTGTCATTGAAGTCAATACTAAACATGCGATACTTTCGATTACAGATAATTTAACTAAGATTAGCCTAGAAATAAATATGCATAGGCACACATGTGCGATATCACGGTAAATATTTAACATAACTCGTGTTATTCAGGATAAACGTGTTGTATTACGCATGAATGTCGACCCTATTTACATTATGTTGTTATGTCAACAAACCGCGTATACGACGTATGTTTATTTTTTGAAATACTCAGATTTTGAGGCAAATATTTAGGGGAAAAAACAACCATATAATAGCAAATTACATTCTGCAGACATTTGCTTTTTCACCGATGTAGTGTCGCTTTAATATGTGTATTTGTTTCATCATATGGTTTCACGTATTAAAAATGGCTTCACAAATTTTGGAAAACAATGGTATGCATATCGAAGAAAGCAGACGTATTTTGCTTGTTTTACCAATGAATGTTATACTAATTATTTACATATTTATGTCATTTCCAAACCATAACAATACCAACATACCTCTTGGACACTGAGGACAGCACTGCCCCGGAGGTGTGATCGGATGACGACATTGCGGATTCGCACAACGTACAGCTGAACAATCCACTGGTGGAGTCGGGCAAGACGGACAACAATGTCCTGGAAGCGTGATGTAATCCGGGCAATTTGGTATGTCGCACATCAGTCCTGCGCAATGGTCTGGTCTAGTCGGACATCTAGCACAGCACTTTCCACGAGGCTTGATAGGGTTTGGACAATCTGGTTGCAAACATAGCACGTTTTTACAATCCGGATGCTGAGTCGACACAGGTGGTTGTCCGTATAGACCCTGCGTGAAATGAATCACAACTAGTATTGTTGTAAACGTTTTCATGGTCAAAAACTTATAATAATAGTATTAAACAGTTGTATTAGAAACGTGTTTCGTGTCTTACAAAAACATTTAAATATCACAAATGCATCTATGCGGTTGATAATTTAAATAAACTGTTATACTCTTAGTTAGTTAACGTTTCGATTCTAATCCTATTTTCTATGATTATGTACTGTGCGCGTTGTTTAATGACAGTTCGCTCATGCACAACTACTATCACCTTGTCATAATTTCCTATTTGATAACGTTTGTCAAGCAATAAGACCGTTTCTCATAATTAAATCATAGAGGCCAAACTAATTGCCTGGTTGCTGCTTTGGGGCTTAAAGTCACAAAAGAAAGCTCGATTGGCGAATTTCGTTTATTTAGTGTAATCATATGTTATTGCTCGATTCTAGCACTGGGTTCTTACGGTGCTTCCTTCCATGCAGGGCATGGTTTCTTTAGTTTAATCACATTTTATTGCTCGATTCGTTTTACATATATATGTGAATACAAAACATGTAAATAAAGGCAAACGGGTCGCGGCCACAAGTTCTAGCAACATTAGTTACGGCCCTTCCTGAATATATTAATGGAGGACGACACTGGGTTCTAAGGGTTCTACTTGTATCAGACACGGACTGGCATCCTGGATGAAGCACCGACCTTACACAACCAGCCGCCGGATAGCTTATTCGCATGAAAAAGTACATACACAAGGTGGGTGTCGAAACAGCAATTAATATCGAACGAGTTGAGGTCTACGGGCTTAACCACTCTGTCCTGTAAGCTCCCCCCTCCGCACCCCGCACTCCCGCACCCCACCCCGATATCTGAATGTCCGGATTAAAAGATATAATATAGCAGTATATAATATATTCTGCATACATACTAATTACAGTAATATCATTTAACATACTTTCTCATATATTTATCACTGAGCAAGTACATATGTATCGCCGTGCACTTTTAGTTGACGAACTATTTTGCCTTATTGCATTGATATTGAACGGATCTAATTTTTTATAAAATGTATTGTTCATATCATTATAACAAATTACATTTTAAATTGATATTTAACATTTACATAATCCATATTAAAGTCGAACTTGGTTTGAATGAATTGCTCTGTTTTTACTCGTGGTCATTATATTTCATGTATTACAGTACATGGTATGACATGATGGACATAATGATAATAATATTATATTGAAATTTACAATTTCATCGGTGGGTAAAATACAGGTTTTAGCAATGTCCAGGTTTTCAACAATTTACTAAATAGTATACTTTACGCAATTTACAATACGATATTGCCAGTTATTAGTTTAAACATATTTTATTTCCCAATATAATACATATTGAACAATGCATACACCACGCATAATCAGAATACAGAAACAGGATTAGAATGAAGTTATTGCTAAATAAAATTGTAAACGGAACAATACTGAACACTAATTCTACCACTTGTGGGAGATTTTAACGTTTATGTCGTCCGACTTACATAGTTACGTAGTGTGACATCACAAACTACGTTGCTTAAATACGGATAGAACAGAAAAGTGGAGCTTATACACGTTTAGTTTTACTAGATTGCGAAACACGGTCATACAACATTGTTGTAATCGCTCTCGAGACCTCATGTCTTATGGAATACATCACCATGAGGGAGAGATAAGAAGTAATATGGAATTCAAGCGACTAGTCTAAGGTCACAGTCGAAACGGCTACAGCTGGGCGCTAACTTGTGGACTCTCACACATGAAGCGAACGGGCTACCACCGCGCTATCATGAACACTTATTCAGGTTTGATACACAGATAAATACACATACACGATTTAATGCTAGTTCATGTGACGTGGCATACACGCAAATAGTTCATAGTATGGATATATTACCCGAATGTGTCGTCTGCCCATTCGCTCAGAATCCACACAGCTAGATTCGTTAATAATAGAGTACAGAGAAATGAGCGTTATTGTCAATGTTGCAATATTAAAGACATTGAAGATGAGTATAATTTTGTTTTAATTTGTCCGTGTTACTCAGATTTGAGGAAATAACTCATTAACAAATACTATTACATGATACCAAACATGTATAAATTTTGTATTTTAATGAATAGTGATAATAGAAAGGTGTTACTAAACATGGCTCGTTTTCTTAAGAATGTTTTAAACCACAGGAATTCTATACTGAATGCTTTATCTTCTTAATTACACAAAAACTAGAATGTTCATCCTCTGTATAGTTACTTAGAAGGTTGTATATACGTAAATCGAATGAAGTCCCAATAACTAATATAGTTCATTTTTCTTTTTGGTAAAAATGCATTTTCATGACAGGCAGTGTATAGTTTTTGTGATTTTTGAATAATTGTGTGATTTGAGAAGACTTCAGACTAGTTGATGTGTAGAAAAGATGTGGTATAGGAAGTCAGACCATTGCAAACTGAAGGTTGGTATACTGTACTATTTGGCGGAGGAATACAATGTTTATAAACACAGTGACGTTATTCACAGGTGAGCACTGGATATGGAATACATTATAACTGGAAGAGTTTTGCTCTTTTACAGTTTCATTTGAATACCTCTTCACAGTGGGTGTGGTATCAGAAGAAATGAAAGATTGGACATATAAATGAACAGCCTGTATGTTTTTACTTTTTACTATGTATTTAATAGGCAATTTATTTGTAGTTTGACAACCTATACTACAGTAGCAATACGGCAGCTTTATTGATCACTTGCTTATAAGTAACATAATTGTATGTATATATTATGACTTATGTAGATGTCATAAATAAACGTATGTTCTGTTCTGTATGTCAGATTAGTGACCCGTGCAACAGCCAGTGGCCAATTAACATAATTACACAATTATGCTGATGGTACAATGTGAATATGATTTACGGCCAATTATTCGCAAATACGGAATATATTTAAATTGTGAAACGAGTTCATTAATGTATAATGTAACTAATGTCACATTCAACTCATTAAGACACGCATCTATGAAATACAGAGCATGTTACCGGCTGGTACATGTGTCATAAAGGTAACATAAATAATATACACATATGACATATATAGAGATCGGATCAGCACACGATGAGGATCAGACCTAACACATTGTGTGTTTATCTTAAAGCCCAACAATGTGCTTATATAGATTGGATTTCACATCGTTTGAACAGTTTCTAAGGATCTGACAGACAAATACATACGACCAAGCCTAACACATTGTGTGTTTATCTTAAAGCCCAACAATATGCGTATATAGATTGGCCGTCACATCTTATATTCTAAGGAACTAACAGACATACACATACAATCAAACCTGTATTAGTGGTCACCTCCATTATACAGCCATACCTGTTTTAAGCAGCCAGTTGCCAGATTCCCAATTTGTTGATTTATTATACATTTGACCTCTACTAAGCAGCCACATGTGCTAAGCAGCCACGTTCAATGATTCCCTTGGCTGGTTGTTTAAGACAGGTTTGATTGTATGCATTATGGACTAACTGTTGCACTTACATGACCGTGCTGTATTAAAGCAGCACTACATCGTAATAAAGGATGTTTTGGGTAAAATATAAATACTAATGTGTGTGTGTGTTTATAAAAATCGAAATAGTCACTCAGAAACGATAAAATTCCAATAAATTTAAACTGTCGTATACGCGAATTTGTTTATCAACACACGAAATTTAAACACACAAAGAGCGCATGCGTGAAACAACAGAGGATGTAGAAAACAACGTACATATTTTGAACATGAAAGACTATCTCTATATCTATCTCTAATGTCGAACCCCTCGCGGGGATGTAGACATGTCCCTAAAATACTAGGCTAACAGAGGTATGAATCAACATGTCAAGTAATTTAATTAAACAAGACAACGTGGGACAAATGGGGACGATGCATTCCGAATGTAAACAAGTGCGGACGATGCGTTCCGGTTGTAAACAAGTGCGTGACCGATCGACTCGGAAAGTCCTACTTTCGGTTTCGAGATTGTTTTATCGTCAAAAACCACTGTTTACCAAATGAACATAAGCATACAAAGTATTATGTTAGAATGTGTAGCAGCATTGCTACACATACGTAAAAGTTGAATTGTTCAAATATCTTTTATTTCATACGATGTAATGCTGCTTTAACCCTTTCAACCCCACAGGCCTCTAAATAGGCTTATGAAAAGTGTAGATCCAGATGAGCCGGCTCGTGACGAGCCGTCTCATCAGGATCTGCACTTTTTTGCCAGTAATAATTATTACTATTTTTAGATAAAATTACCCATTTTGATAAATGAACTGGTCCAAAGGTAATTTTCTTATTAATTTATTGGTCTGAAAATATCACGCACCAGTCCATGTCAGTTACTTGGGGTTGAATGGGTTAAACAATATATATATACCGGTAGGCATTTAGAGCAAGCATTTAACATACACAATCCACCATATGATAGATGTTTAGTTTAATCATATTTTAAATATCTTTTATTTCATACGATGTAATGCTGCTTTAAGTGTATTTATTACCATGTTTGATCAGTCCTAGATTACGTGTGTGTTTCATTTTCTCTTATAATTCTTAATAGGATGGCTATGAGGAATTATGTGTAGAAGTGTATGATTATATATTTGTATTGTACATGGAAGAGGCATGCGGTAAAGGATAACAAATAAATACATATTAAAACATACAATTTGACAATACAATCATAAAACACGTGTACATTGAACCATGCTAAACAAGTCACGAGAGACTGATACAATATATTTACGGTCCGATTAGTACAGTGGTTAGCGCGCTCGCTTCTCACCAATGCAACCCGGGTTCAATCCTCAGACCGGGAATTATGTGAGATGGTACGGTGATCACCTTGTGTGTGTTTACGTTTATTTATCGTCGCTACCGGTTACCAAAATGAGCGACGCCTCCTGAAGAGATTAGTCATTTTAGATTTATGGAGGATAGTGCAATGATACAGACAGAGACACATTCCAGAGTCCCCTCTGGTTCTTTTACGTGCACAGTGTAAAGCACCGACACGAGACCTCGGTTTAACGTCCCATCTGAAAGACCGTTAATTTTATTAGGGTCAGACGGAGGATCGAACATGCGATCCCTGGATTACCAGTCCAGCGTGTTACCACTGGACTACATACCCGTCTGTAATCACCAGATCGGACAGGTGGGGTTTTCTCCGGCTACTCCGGTTTCCTCCCACACGAATGACCACATAAAATGTTACGCTTTCATCTGCGCCAACGAGAGTGATTAATATAAGTTGTAAAATAAAATAAAGTTTAAACTTTTTTAATAGATTTACTAGTTCATGTATATACATATTATATGTTATATTTCGCGTTTTACGCATGCACCAGCACTATATCGCCGGCGGGCAGTTTATCTAACAACACCTTGTAGAGCGTTAGTTTGAGGTGCGAATTGCGCGGAGTTCACGCCCAGCTGTAACTGTTATGATTGTGCCCTTAGGCAAGGTATTTAAATTACACATTACATCTCTCTCCCTCGTGACGATGGATTCCATCAGGAATGCTATAAGAACTTGTTTCACAATCGAGCTCAAATAAATGTGTGTGGACTACCCCATGCAGCTGTATATGGTGTATATGTCCCGGCCCCAAAATAAAACCAATTGCTCTATTCTCAATTGCATTGATACAGGAGATACTTTTACTTCCCCAAATGACAGCATCAAAAGCAATGCCTGGCCAAACAATGGAAGAGAAACACGTCAGAATGAATACGTCATAATTATATGCTCGGGTCATTTCGTCTTTACGACATTTCCCCCAGAGTCAGAAAAATCAATTCAAGGGATACAATCGTTTCTATTTTACATTAAAGACATATCGTGGTTATCCTTCTTTGCACATTCCAAATTCGCAAACTATTAATAACCAATATTATTTTTATATTTTGAAGAAAACTATCCAACCAATTAAAATTCACAATGCATTGAAAGCACACAGCTATAATGATACTGATGGTGAAAAAATTGCTTATCTATTTTCTAATCCAGATATTGTATTTGTAAGTGCCAAAACCTGTTTTAATGAGAAAAACATTGTTGTATAACTGAAGATTGTAACATATTGTATATAGATAGAGATAGATAGATTTCTTTATTTATAGAGGGTGACCTAATTAGTTTTGAACTAATCCTCCTTAGGGCCCTCAATATAGTAATATTGTAAATACATCACTGAGTATTAAGATGTTATATCATTTTTCAGTATTTTACTAGTGCTGTGCGAAGGTTTTTACTGTACTTATTGTGTGTTAGAAAATTGTCTTCATTATATTGCTAAGTTTTAAGTCTCTCATATTTCTTCTTAGAAAGGTTTGCATGATGACAGTTTCTATATTATGTAATTCTATGTATCATGTAAAGTAAGACTATAATAAACATATCTTATCTTATCTTATATCTTAAACGTTATTACATAATTAACACATAATTTAAATTTAATGGCAACAAGATTGGTGTTTGATCATGCACGAAATGGTACAGGGCTAAATGATTAATCATGTTGTCAGCATCGTTCGGATAGAGAGTACAGATGAACTTGACATTATAATAAAGTGGGTTTAAAGCAGCTAGTGGCGTGTTTGGTCTGCGTGTTCTTCGGGCATAAAGACACACCAACAGAATAGGTCACAGTGCCGTAGCCAGAATCTGAAAATAACCGAGGCGCCCCCCCCCCCTCGGATTATTTTGTGGACTCTTGTCTGTGCATTCTGAAGGCAGTTTTATCAGAGTTTTCCTATACCTGTCATTACTTGCCAAATTCTAACCTAGGCGAGTGCCTCATTTGCCACAGTGTGGCTATGAGAGTGGGTTATATGTCGACTCTCCAGCTAGTATCGGAGGTGGACGATCCTCGGTGACCTTCCTAGTTGAATTTCAGGCACGGAAGGCCATTGTATATAATAACCGTCCTTCAGTAAACCAGCTGGTGAGCTTCCTCACTTGAAAGAATTCGACTCATACATAAGGGCAATAAGGGTAGAGAATGGTAATGTGCAGATACGTTGTGAAACGATTCGAGATCACGTACATGTGTGTGATACCAAGATATATTGTTCTTTTTGTAGTTATCAGTTCAAGAACATACCAAACTAAGGAACATCAAAATGCATCCCTTAGTTTGTATAAACAGTTAAAATGTCAACAAAGCAACTTATCTATGAATCTGTATTGAACACAACTGCTCTGACCATGTCTACCTATCGTACAGTGCAACTATATAGTGAGCAAACTCCACCATGGAAAGGAATTGATATAGGCATTCGCTTTGCTTGTTTTCCGATCCAAATTCAGTTGTTTGATGTATATGTATTCCAATGTTTATTATCATATGAACTGAATACAATATGTTAAACTAAGATGGTAGAAGGGGCGCGAGTCATTCCTATAGTCGATGAACATCCGAGAACATGGCATGGGGGTTATAAAACTATTCTCCAATCTCAGACTCAGTCTCAAGCTTCTGATTGGTTCAGTTAAGTGTAAATATCAGACTCAACCAATCATATCACTTGAGCTTGAGTTTGAGATTTGAGATAAGTTTTATAACCTCCGACCATGGGCGTTATTGAAAGAGGCAGTTAGTTGATAGTTAGTTGACTGGGATTTTCTGAAGCACGATGACGTATCAACGACCTTAGTTTAAACTTTATTTATTTTACAAGGATTGTGAAAATTTAACAACTTATATTAATCACTCTCGTTGGCTAGGATGAGAGCGTAAATGTGGTCATTCATCAACGACGTTAATTAGTTGGTAATGGACCCCCCCCCCGGAAGATAAAGCTACTCGCAAACGCTTCATTATAAATGACATTTAAGGCCACTTTACAAATAAGATGATGTTCCCATTGAGCTAAGAAAAGCTACATCATGCCTAGCTAATATGGCCTTGCCGAATGTCCCTGAACTGTGCGAGTATGCATAATATTCTAATTGATCGATACATAGACACACTTACTAAAACATTATTCTGAATAAAGAATTTATTAAGTGAATGTTTGGCATATATGTCATTAAGAGAATGTATTACATGGGGGTTACGTGATAGACCAATATATTAACATTTATTAACATCGCGTGTCTATTTAATAATAAACGATGATGTAAATACAATGAATCTTGTTGGAAATGTTGTTCGTAAGGGTGATGTTGATGTAGCCATTGCTTTTTGATAATTCATTTAATTTCCCGAATGTGTATGTAACTTATGTTTCGATGCGTGTTCGCTTTAGGTGCGAAAGGCCCGAAGTTCGTGCCCCACTGGAGCCGTTACAATTGTTCCCTTAGGCAATGTACTTAAATTCCACGTTGCCGCTTCTCTCTCCCTCGGGGCGATACGATGGATTCCATCAGGAATGAGGTCTCGAGAGTGATTAATATAAGTTGTAAGAACGTGTTTCGCAATTGAGCTAAAATAAATATGTTTGAACTATGTTTCGAGGTTGGGTTGTATACGTACATGTAGAGAAAACTGTGCTTCAATATCCCATCACCTTTTATTAGACGTATACTAAATACCTGTAAATGCATAAAGTAGACATTATATACATGTCTAATACCAGTCTTACATACCAACCGAAACTTATTCTTAATACGCTAGTATGGTTATAATTATTATACTACGATTATATTATAAATGTAATATATTTACAATAAGATATAATCTAATCAATGTGCCTAACTTATCTGCTTCAGGTGCAAAAGGTCCGGAGTTCGAGTCTCGTTGGAGCCATTACGAGTGTGCCCTTAGGCAAGGCATTTAAATGCCACGTTAACTCTTCTATCTGCCTCATGGCGATTGATTCCATCAGGAATGAGGTCTCGAGAGTGATTAATATAAGTTGTAATGACTTGTTTCGCAATCAAGCTAAACTAAATTTGTATAAATTAACTTACCAGCTAAGTGGTTGGAGTAACCCTAAAGGTATCTTTCAGTAGTCAATCAACTTGCATCGGTCAAAATGTGAACAACTATCTGAACGCTAAACTGGCCCTGGTGTAGGAGATATTTTGCACGCTCTCTTGATTGGTTACTATAATGGCCAAGCCAATGTATACCATCATGCAATGGATTCAAACATACGATTCAAACAAATCGCTCGTACTAATGTTAAAACACTGTCGTGACGTCATACATTTGTACTTGCAGTCCATTATTATTAATATTGAACTAGTGTCAAAAGGCCAGAGTATTATATTAAATCCTAAGCGTACATGTACGAAATTAACAATTCTAATTAGTAGGATCTTGTTATATAAGTGTGTGTTTTAAGTAAGATATAAGCCTCAAACGGATCCAATATGTAAACTATTGGTACTGTCTTCGGCGATACGCCCCTCACACAGTCTACTATTATGTAGGATTGTGTTCGGCTTATACCCTATGCAATCGCTCCCTCGACTAATATCCGGAGGGGCATCTGCAAATTCATGTGGGGACTTGTAGGGCATATGTCATAGTTTAGGGGTCGCTCACTCATCGTCGCGCTTCCAGGCGGAGTTAAAGAGCTGAGAGCAACCGATTTTGCAACTCGCCCACCCCAGTCGAGCTCACCCGAAGTCCGGCTCAATAATCATTCCCATTGTTCTGCATTCGGTCGCTCGTCCGCATGGTTCACCGGCGGCGAGGTTAAATAAGCTCAATCATCAACATCGATTGGTCAATCTGACCCTAATACAATTAACAGTCTTTCACATGGGACTTTAAACGGATGTTTCGTGTTGGTGCTTTACACCGTGCATGAAAACAAGACGAGATTCTGGAGTTTGTCTCTGTCTGTATCACTGCACTATCCTCCAAAAATCTAAAATGACTAATATCTTCAGGAGGCATCGCTCATATGGGCAACCGGTAGCGACTATAAATAATCGTAAAGCACACACCTTTTAGATATGATATGTTACGGCTACTGCTCAGTTTTACCATGTATATTATTATTATTATACCATTCGTATTGAGCGCCCTTATTATATAAAAATACACGTTCAAAAGCACTTTACATAAACATGTAACATAACACAATACAAATCAAAAGATTACACAATGTAGAATGCAGGGCTAAATGCATGTGCTAAAAGTACGGAAACAATTATATAAGTTCGATTGATACATGTTTTAGTTTATACAAATTGATTTTAGCTCGATTGCGAAACAAGTCATTACGAGACCTCATTCCTGATGGAAACCATCGCCATGAGGGAGAGAGATGAGGCATGTTTTAAATAGTACACTTAAACTGATGAAGAACCTACTTAAAATATGGATTGTACAGTAGATACACAAAATAAGAAATTATATATTAAAACTATAACATATAAACAATATGATACAAACTTTAAGAAATGGAAGGATAATTGAAATTAAAGACATCACCCTAGAGCATAATAAAACTGTATATAACAATATAATTACAATGATATGTGCTAGTATACAGACGGATCTGTAGTCCAGTGGTAACACACTGGACTGGTATTCCAGGGATCGCAGGTTCTATCCACCGTCTGATGCTAATAAAAATTAACAGTCTTTCAAATGGGACGTTAAACCGAGGTCTCGTGTCGGTGCTTTACATCGTGCTAGTAAAAAACCAGAGGCTATTCTGGAATGGGTCTCTGTCTGTATCATGCACTATCCTTCAAAAATCTAAAATAACTAATTTCTTCATGAGGCATCGCTCATATGGGCAACCGGTAGCGACGATAAATAAACGTAAAAAAAGAAAGATATGTGCTAGTGTGTAATATATATAGCTGTGATATAAGTGTCATATAATTCATTAACATTGAATGGATATGTACTGCTGAGTAATATTCATGCTATGTTTTATTATATGCTATGTACATTGACGAAACTAATAAAGTATAATATATATATTAAAGCCCTGTAACTTCGTGGAAGTCGTGATAACGCAGTGGATGCGCTTTCGCTTCAGGTACGAAAGGTTCGGAGTTCGAGCCCAGTTGGAGCCGTTACGATTGTGCCCTTAGGCAAGGCATTTAAATTCCACACTACATCTTCTCTCTCCTTCATGACGATGGATTCCATCAGGAATGAGGTCTCGATAGTGTTTATATAAGTTGACATAACTTGTAAATAAATAAATAAATAAATTCGTATAAACTAATCCCTGTAACGTAGCGTCCGCGTAATTAACCCTACATTGTCATATAGCTGCGTAGTAGGACGTAGGGTGTAGATATTTAATGTATGTACTTATTTTAATATTCATTCATAGTGTTTGAAATAATTGAAGAATCATTACTTATCAGTGTCATATAATATGTTATTGAGATTAATGACACAGTAATATATCTTTGTTTGTATAAAGCAATACGAATTATTCATAAATACACCATTAAACATGTTTTAGAATATATTACCAATGGCTGATATATGTGTCAAAAATATCATATGACATATATGTCAGAAATGAGTCCTGTCAATGATACATCTAAGTAGTGTTTGACTCTTGCGACGAGTCAGTAAAGATGCACTACAGGTTCCTACATATGTTGCAGAATTGCAGTCACTACATGACTGTAACGCTCTGTGCATGCCAATCACTCATCAGTGGAAGTCGTGATAGCGCGTTCGCTTCAGGTGCGAGAGGTCCGGAGTTCGAGCCCCGAGGCGTTACGATTGTGTAATTGTGCTGTGCCACAGTATCATTCCTCGCTCGTAGTAAAACTCCAAATTTCAAGCATGTGGAAGTCGTGATAGCGCAGTGGATGCGCGTTCGCTTCATGTGCGAGAGATCCGGAGTTCGAGCCCCGCTGGAGCCGTTACTATTGAGCCCTTAGGCAAGGCATTTCAATTCCACGTTGCCTCCTCTCTCACCCTTGTGGCGATGGACTCCATCAGGAATGTGGTCTCGAGAGTAATTAATATAAGTTGCAAGAACTTGTTTCGCAATCGAGCTAAAATAATTTGTATAAACTAATAAATCACCATTAACCACAACAGGTATCACATGCGTGACATATTTGATAACTCGATAACCTAGTTTTCAGCAGATGCATATTAAGGTTGAATTTTCCATGTTTTAAATTCGCACCTATGACTTAGGTCATATGGCAAATCTCCAACTGTTACTGGTGGACGAAGATCCGAGTGTCCCTCCGAACAGTATTACTGTATTACTTGGGCGTGTACCCAGGTAGAACCACAGACCTGCTGAAGAGCTTCTTCACATAAAATAATTCCACACCGTCGGTGGGAGTCGAACCTACATCGGTTATAGATAATTTATTTGAAACGAGCGGCGATATACACTCGATCACGGAGGCATGTTTATGCTGTAGGCACGGGTTGTATAATTAACACATGCATGCAGTTAAAGCCCTTTATTTCCAATTACTATTATTACATTGCGTATCGTATATAAATATTGCTTCATAATGTAACATTGTACGCGTGTTTATTGTTAATTAGATATTGCTGATGTTGTTGTGATGGTGGTGGTGGGGTGGTGGTGGTGGTGGTGGTGGCGGTGGTTGTTGTTGTGGTTGTGGGGGTTGCGATCATTGTTGTTATTGTTGCAGTTGTTATTGCTGCTGCTGCTGATGTTGGTGCTGCTGTTGTTGTTGCTGTTGCTGTTGCTCCTGCTGCTGCTGCTGTTTTTGATGATGTTGATGTCGTAGTTATCTCTAATTGCCTTCATAGTTGACGACATTGTAATTTAAATCGAGTGTGCAATTGTTCAATAAACGATGTATGGACAAACACTGCAGCACTGTCCCTTAGGTACATATTGGTTATCACAATCCAATGGGTCACACGTCACACGACTACAGTCCAGCACTGAAACTGTGAACGAAATGCGGACAAGATAAAACAAGTGGATATATTATAAGAATGTGTCTGATAAAACCGAAGCAGATTGCGGTAAATTAAATATTGAGATATATTGCTTGGTTAAAGATAATTATAAAAGTAAGAGCAAAGTAAAGTGTTTGTTTATTATAGTGTCACCCCTATTTAAAGGGCCAGCTATTTCTGCCTAATGAGACCCATCTTTATATGATGAACACCAGTACATCCCGAATCCTATAATTGCATGCCAAGCGCCAGGCTAGTAGGCAATCGATAGCCATTATTTAACTAGCTGGTGGCTCACCAACCGGCCATATCAGAACAAACCCCTGGCGAGATTCGAACATTCGACCTCCCGCTCCGAAGGCGGATGGCTTAACCACTAGGTTACGGAGAAGGAGATTATATGTTCCTGCTTTTTAAAAAAAGAAATTTCATTGAAGGGGCTGGGCCTCCGTGGCCGAGTGGTAATGTTCTCTGCGTTCAAATCACTTGCCCCTCACTACCAGGATACCCGTGCCTGACATACTGCTAAGAGGGGCACTCAGGGTCATCCTCCAACCCAAAACCAAAAAATCGAAATTGCACTGCCATGCGAGTATCCTGTTTTTTTATGCAAGCAATATTAACAAAACAAGCTAAAAGTTTAAAAGTTTAACCTTTATTTATTTTACAAGCATCGCGAAGCAAGTTATAACAACTTATATTAATCACGCTCGTTGGCGCGGATGAAAGCGTATATGTGATCATTCGTGTGGTAGGAAACCGGAGTACTCGGAGAAAACCCACCTGTCCTATCTGGCGACAGCCGTACCATCTCATATACTTGCCGGTCCGTGGATCGAACCAGGGCTACATTGGTGAGAAGCGAGCATAGCCACTGCGCTAATCGGACGTTAAAAGTGATTTAAGCACGTTAATTTCATTGCTGTTATGATATGTTGCGGAGAATGGGAGATACGAAAAGATTCTAATGAAGGAATAACCTAACAAAATAATAGTATACAAATGTTCAACAATTCTCAAGTACATTAAAAATGTTAAAAAGGATGGATTTCTTTTGCACAACAATTGTATTATACTGACTTTACAACGACCACTATAATTTTACATTCCTGGAAGTTCAAGGCCGATACGAGATATAACTTACCTTCTGGACACTCAGGACAACACTGCCCACTATACGTTTCTTGACCGGCACAGGATAGTCGGGGGCATTCAACAGGACAAGCCCCTGAAATTGGAAGCGGACGTTGACTTTCTACAATGACTGTGCAACTTCATTTCAAATGGACTACATATATACATAGTGTATGGCATTGGGCATTTGCAAAGTTCCCAATTATCGGAAAAGTGCTTAGTTTAAACTTTATTTATTGTTCTTCTTTTGTACATCGAAATTATATAACCACACAGGTTGCAGGAAGATAACAAAGGATTGGAAAACAAGATAAATTCCTGTCCTAGAAGAAGCATTTAACAAGTGCTTATAGTGTAATTTGTATTTTATTTTATGACCTCATAATTTCAATGTATTACAGTCTACATCCGTTATGTCGAATTCCATCGGACCAAACAAAATACTTCGACAAAACCGAAATTTGACCTAACGAAATTCGATATTTATATAATATATAAACAGATTCAGTTATATAAAAAATGATAATTTCTGAAACAGGACTTTGATCCGACTTCGAGATAGCCGGAGAATATTCGACATAACATACTTTGACATAACAGATGTAGACTGTATATGAAAGCATACTAATCAAAACAATATGAGTTGAGACTAACAGTTTGTTTGTTGCTTTTTTTAATAAACTTTATTTATTTTACAATGAATGCGTTTTAACAACTTATATTAATCACACTCGTTGGCACATATGAAAGCGTAAATGTGGTCATTCGTGTGGGAGGAAACCCACCTGTCCGATCAGGCGACACCCGTACCATCTCACATTCCTCCCGGTCCGAGGATCGAACCAGGGTTGCATTGGTGAGAAAAGCGATCACTTCTATATATAACATTCGTTTCCATATTAAATTTGTCAACGATTACATTTATGAAAATAAAATATTTTTGGAGGTAACATATATAAATAGTTCAACTCAAGTAAAAGGTATACTATTTTCTCTACTTACCATTACCACTGCCGACCGTCGGCGGGTCTACAGACTGAACTGCGACACTCCGTGGCCATCCTGCAACAGGAAAGAAAGCCATACGTTCTACTAGTAATGCCTCTAATGTATTCTGCAAGCACGTGTTAGCACATGTATATACATGTACAAACATGCTACCACATTAAATCTCATACAAGAACATGTAATCACATGAAATAACACATAAGTATTGACATACGTTACTAAGTACCAACCGTTTTCATCGATTCATTTAGTAGAATATTAGGAATATGACTGTAACTATTATAAATAAAACAATTACTGATTATATCCTCCGATGAAATATGTCAGAATGTAGCGATGTGCACGGGGCGATTGTAGAAGTTTACAAACAATTTATATTTGCAATATCTATCCTGTGTGTGTACGTTTATTTATCGTCGCTACCGCTTGCCCATATGAGCGACGCCTCCTGAAGAGATTAGTCATTTTAGATTTTGGAGGATAGTGCAATGATACAGACAGAGACCATTCCAGAGTCTCCTCTGGTTCTTTTAGTGTTAATTTCATTACTATCAGACGGGAGATCGAACCTGCGATCCCTGGATTACCAGTCCAACGTGTTAACCACTGAACTACAGATCCGACGGTATCGGAGTAGTAATGCTACTTACATACACTACAAAGTAACCATAGAGTTTACATTAACAAATTACGTACCTAAGGGCACATTCGTTTAGAATCCAAACAGGACGCTATGCACGTAATATCACCCCTAGAAATACACGCTTATGCTTGTTTTGTAATATGAATGATTTGGAAGATGAAGTCCATTTCATATGCCCCACTTACAACATCATTCCAACACATTAATTGAAAATACTTCTGTCTAATCAAAACATTTAGAGAAAAACTATTTTTGTTTATTAAATTGTTGACTTACCAACACCTCCGCCCGACTGCCACGCTGCAAGAGAAAATAAATCAAGAATTCCTAAATACGTCTAGTAATATTGCACGAATGAATGCGTTTGATAACAGTAGGATAATCTTAACAATTGCGTTATCTAGCAACGGCCACACTTTCTTTTCTTTTTTTTATAAACTTTATTTATTTTACAACGATTGCGAAGCAAGTTTTAACAACTTATATTAATCACTCTCGTTGGCTCGGATGAAAGCGTATATGTGGTCATTCATGTGGGAGGAAACCGGAGTACGCGGAGAAAACCCACCTGTCCGATCTGGCGACCATCGTACCATCTCGCATGCTTCCCTGTCCGAGGCCACACTATTGGCGTACATACATTTTCATTCTGTATACAATAGATATGTACTGAACATTATGAATGAATAAATATGTTTAAACCAATATTACACACGAGTATCAGTAGCATACATTCAAGCCAGTTCAGACTTATTTGCTTCGTTGATTATGTTAATTATTCAGATATTGTAGATGAATGCTTACGTTGCCAAGCGCCTTGCAAACCACCTCGTCTACCAATTTGTCCGCCTGGCCAACCTCCTGACCCGCCCAATCGTCCACCACTACCTCTGCCGCCTAATCGTCCGCCGCCACCTAATCGTCCGCCTGATCTTCTGCCGCCACCTCTGCTGCCTGATCGTCCGCCACCACCTAATCGTCCGCCTATGCCGCCTAGTCGTCCGCCACCACCTAATGGTCCGCCTATGCCGCCTAGTCGTCCGCCACCACCTAATCGTCCGCCTATGCCGCCTAGTCGTCCGCCACCACCTAATGGTCCGCCTATGCCGCCTAGTCGTCCGCCACCACCTAATCGTCCGTATATGCCGCCTAGTCGTCCGCCACCACCTAATCGTCCGCCTATGCCGCCTAGTCGTCCGCCACCACCTAATCGTCCGTCTATGCCGCCTAGTCGTCCGCCACCACCTAATCGTCCGTCTATGCCGCCTAGTCGTCCCCCACCACCTGATAGTCTGCCTCCACCTCTGCCACCTGATCGTCCGCCGCCACCTCTGCCACCTGATCGTCCGCCACCTCCGTATCGTCCGCCTCCGCCTGATCGTCCTCCACCGCCACGTTGACTTCCTCGTCTAGCTACTCCCCCGCCACCTCTGCTGCGACCACTCCCTGGTTGTCCGATAACAAGAAAGACACAACCAAGCAGAAACAATGTCTGCTGTAGAAACTTCATTATACACGTTTTATGTGGAGATAACTATGGTAGACAGACGAATATCATGTAAGGTGCTGAACCTATAAATACACACAGGACATATAATATAATATATTGAATCCATCATACAATATCAGATCAGTCAGTATGTAACAAGTAACACATACAACGTATATTGTGCATTTTAATAATGTCAAACCTGTCTTAAGCAGCCATTCAAGGGAATCACAGAAAGTTTCTGCTTAGCAAATGTATAATAAAACAACATGTTGGGAATCTGGAAACTGGCTGCTTAGTGCAGGTTGGCTGCTTAATAGAGGTACCACTAACACAGATTTGAAACATGGCCACTCTATTCAGAGTTAAATTGATGAAAACAAACAACAATACTTATACTATCTAGGATGCAGATTCAATATCAATAGCATTATATACTTGATCTATTTATTCCCATATATTCAGGATGTGCCATGTTGAAAACTGAATTGTGTTGTTTTAGCTATATAAAAATAGTATATGCTTGTTTTGGTTTGAGTAGTTCGCCTCCGTGGTCGAGTGGTTAAGGTCGCAGACCACTGTAACCTATCATCACTGATGGTCACGGGTTCGAGCCCCCATCTGGCCGTGTCTCATTTATATGAAAAAGTTGGCAGTTTCTTACGGAGGTTGGTGCACCCAAGTACTGGTTAACCGCTGGAGCCTGCCTAGGAAAGGTGTTGTTAGGTAAGCTCCAAATGTTCCTAAATTTATTGAATTGATGACCTCAAAAATGTTATAATAATTAAAGATTTGGCTATGTATATATACAAATCATTTCAAGTCAGAAACAACCTGTTCTATGACTAGTGTTCATATCTCATTATACGCTATACGCTAGCCAATCGTAAACGTTTTGTATTTGCACGTGTTTTTATTTGCACATTTGCTCTATATAACTATATTACATATTTACACAAGGCACCCAGTGCCAATGTTCACGTTTGAATGTATGTAATGTGTATATAATGTGTACTCATGGGCATAGTGTCCATTGTATTTCGAAATAAACTCTTGAAACTCTTGTTATAATATAAATTGAAATGTATGTACTGTACATATATGAGACAGAAATAAAGATATAGTATAATATGCATGATTCATGTTTTCAAGAAAATGTATATTTTACAATTAAGCAGCAACTGTTTTATTATTGGAATTGAATTTATAAAAGCAGTCTGTGAAATGTTAAACTATTAACATTGATTTTATACTATACCTGTTCATATATAGTACATGGTGTTTGAAATTAAATAACTGCTGGCTTATACCTATATAATATATTAGTAGATACATGTATATCAAAGTTAAAACGTTAGCTTACCCAAAGTACAGCTCTATTCATTCGCAATGTTGTTGAAATTAAGCAATATGACGCTTGTCAAAAGGACGACTGATTCGAAATGTAACGCATACTCCGGTTGGTTGCTTTATAATGGTGTAGTATACTCAGCACATTTAAGAACACAACACTTGGTCTTCGTGCCAGGATATCTATCCAAAGATATGTTTCAAATTAAATTAGCATGCTATGTGTCTATGATAATAAGACATAGTTAAGCAATATATCAGTTCCAATGGTACATACATCATTATTTGATACACATTGGACTTGAAGAACGAATCTTGAACCAAACTGAAACTGTTTTCCTCATCTCGCGAGATTGAACCAAACTGACACTTGTGTCCTCCTCTCGGGAGATTAAATCAAACTGAAACTGTTTTCCTCATCTCGCGAGATTGAACCAAACTGACAATTGTGTCCTCCTCTTGGGAGATTGAACCAAACTGAAACTGTTTTCCTCATCTCGCGAGATTGGACCAAACTGAAACTTGTTTCCTCCTCTCGGGAGATTGAACCAAACTGAAACTGTTTTCCTCATCTCGCGAGATTGAACCAAACTGACAATTGTGTCCTCCTCTTGGGAGATTGAACCAAACTGAAACTGGTTTCCTCCTCTCGCGAGATTGAACCAAACTGAAACTGGTTTCCGCCTCTCGCGAGATTGAACCAAACTGAAACTGTTTTCCTCATCTCGCGAGATTGAACCAAGCTGATAATTGTGTCCTCCTCTTGGGAGATTGAACCAAACTGAAACTGGTTTCCTCCTCTCGCGAGATTGGACCAAACTGAAACTGGTTTCCGCCTCTCGCGAGATTGAACCAAACTGAAACTGTTTTCCTCATCTCGCGAGATTGAACCAAACTGACAATTGTGTCCTCCTCTTGGGAGATTGAACCAAACTGAAACTGGTTTCCTCCTCTCGCGAGATTGAACCAAACTGAAATTGGTTTCCGCCTCTCGCGAGATTGAACCAAACTGAAACTGGTTTCCTCCTCTCGCGATATTGAACCAAACTGAAACTGTTGTCCTCCTTATCGCGAGATTGAACCAAACTGAAACTGTTTTCCTCCTCTCGCGAGATCTTTGACATTATAGCACTAACGAGAATATTATACTTTATAAAAACGTGAACACGTCGTTACATGTAGAATTTTAGATATTGATATGTTGTCAATATGTGTATGTATTTATATATAAAATGTTTAAACTATATCAGTATGTTTAAATAATGTACTCAATAAATGCGTGCATTCTTGATAAAAGCAAACGATTACCGCCAACATATAGTAAACAGAATAATAAAGACATATCCCTTCTGTATCGGAGATAACCGTTTCGGAAGATTCCTGCTTTCCCTTTTTGTGAGTTTGGTGTTCGCCAAAAACATCGTATAACATACTAGTATTGATGAAAATCTAATAATCACAATTATATCGGAAAATATGTGTAATAACAATGGTATTCTTATATGGAAGCATAATGTTATATAGTTTTGTTTCTATTTGGCATGTTTTGTCGATGTCACTGCAATTTCAAATATATATTTATTTTTTGTTTGATTGTTTGATTTCGTTTTACAGCACCAAGTTTGGGTATATCGCCGACGGCCAGATTACCTGACAACTCATACATTTCATTGGCAGGCTCGAGCGGTTAAAAGATATTCGTGTGTGTGTTTTACGGTTATTTATGGTCGCTACAGGTTGCCCATATGAGCGAGGCTTCCTGAAGAGAGTAGTCATTTTAGATTGTTGGAGGATAGTGCAATGATACAGACAGAGACCCATTCCAGAGTCTCCTCTGGTTCTTTTACGTGCACGTTGTAAAGCACCGACACGAGACCTCGGTTCAATATCCCATCTGAAAGATTGTTAATTGTATTAGTGTCAGACGGTTGATCGAACCTGCGATCCATGGATTACCAGTCCAGCGTGTTACCACTGGACTACTGCAGCTTAACAAGTGTTTGTGTTGGGGTTCAACGCCTCACCAACAGCTTGAGTAATATGTCGACTTTGCGATCACAGAACATTGCTCAATACAACTATTAATACCGTATGTTAATACAATGATTTAGTTTGCATATTTAAACTCGCCATCCTTCAACGTTGACATATTTCGGAACATATTCATTGATAACTGTTGTCAATTTTGCTGAATAATTATACACACACTTTCGATAAGTAAGGTATGAATTTTAATGACCATTAACATAGACATATGTATGTCACGAACACTGACAATACAGTTCCTCTTTGTATTGGCCAATGACCTCTATAGTTAAAACATTAGTAACCGCATAATATAAACGTGTTCATTAGTGACATCGTGACATCGTGACAGATGTGTATACTCACAGTACATGAATGAGAGAGTTATCGATATAGAATAAGGTTCAGAAGAGACACGGATCTAATAAATAATATTTTTAGAATTGATATTCGTCCCACGATGAAAACCAGGAAGTGCGGTACACAATTCATAGACAGTGACATTATTAATGATTGAGGAACGTGCTTGAATATATGTCATAGTTTATTAGTAACCAACAGTCCAGCTGTTCTTGTGATAACTAACCATACTTAGTATGACCACAAACAGGTATACTATATATTAGGAATGTGTTCGTTTACGTGACAGTGAAAAGAACATTTACTAGTACCTCATGCAGGAATAGTCCCGTCGATATACGACACAACCACAACATGCACAATCTAAACTGAATCGTACACAATCTAAAATGAATCATACACACTCTAAAATGAATCGTACACAATCTAAAATGAATCGTACACAATCTAAATTGAGTCATGCACACTCTAAAATGAATCGTACACAATCTAAAATGAATTATACACACTCTAAAATGAATCGTACACAATCTAAAATGAATCATACACAATCTAAAATGAATCGTACACACTCTAAAATGAATCGTACACAATCTAAAATGAATCGTACACAATCTAAATTGAGTGATGCACAATCTCAGATGAATCGTATACAATCTTAAATGAATCATACACACTCTAAAATGAACCGTACACAATCTCAAATGAATCGTACACAATCTAAAACGATTCATACAATCTAAAATGAATCGTACACACTCTAAAATGAATCGTACACAATCTAAAATGAATCGTACACAATCTCAAATGAATCGTACACACTCTAAAATGAATCGTGCACAATCTAAAATGAATGGTACACAATCTCAAATGAATCGTACACAATCTAAAATGAATCGTACACAATCTAAAATGAATCGTACACAGTCTAAAATGAATCGTACACAATCTAAATTGAGTTATGCACAATCTAAAATGAGTCATACACACTCTTAAATGAATCGTACACACTCTAAGATGAATAATACACACTCTAAAATGAATCGTACACAATCTAAAATGAATCGTACACACTCTAAAATGAATCGTACACAATCTAAATTGAGTCATTCACAATCTCAAATGAATCGTACACAATCTAAAACGATTCATACAATCTAAAACGATTCGTACAATCTAAAATGAATCGTACACAATCTAAAATGAATCGTACACACTCTAAAATGAATCGTGCACAATCTAAAATGAATCATACACAATCTAAATTCAGTCATGCACAATCTAAAATGAATCGTACACAATCTAAAATGAATAGTACACAATCTAAAATGAATCGTACACACTGTAAAATGAATCCTACACAATCTAAATTGAGTCATGCACAATCTCAAATGAATCGTACTCAATCTAAAACGATTCATACAATCTAAAATAAATCGTACACAATCTCAAATGAATCGTACACAATCTAAAAAGATTCATACAATCTAAAATGAATCGTACACAACCTAAAATGAATCGTACACAATCTAAAGTGAATCGTACACAATCTAAAATGAATCGTACACAATCTAAAATGAATCGTACACACTCTAAAATGAATCTTACACACTCTAAAATGAATCATACACACTCTAAAATGAATCGTACACAATGTAAATTGAATCATACACAATCTAAACTGAATCGTACACAATCTAAAATGAATCTTACACACTCTAAAATGAATCATACACACTCTAAAATGAATCGTACACAATGTAAATTGAATCATACACAATATAAACTGAATCGTACACAATCTAAAATGAATCATACACAATCTAAAATGAATCGTACACAGTCTAAAATGACTCGTACAATCTAAAATGAATCGTACACAATCTAAAATGAATCATACACACTCTATCATACACAATCTAAAATGAATAGTACACACTCTAAAATGAATTGTACACGATCTAAAATGAATCGTACACAATCTAAATTGAGTCATGCACACTCTCGAATGAATCGTACACAATCTAAAACGATTCATACAATCTAAAATGAATCGTACACAATCTAAAATGAATCATACACACTCTAAAATGAATCGTACACAATCTAAAATGAATCATACACAATCTAAAATGAATCATACAGTCTAAAATGAATCGTACACAATCTAAATTGAGTCATGTACACTCTAAAATGAATCGTACACAATCTCAAATGAATCGTACACAATCTAAAATGAATCGTACATAATCTAAAATGAAGCGTAGACAACCTAAAATGAATCGTACACAATCTAAAATGAATCGTACACACTCTAATATGAATCGTACACACTCTAAAATGAATCGTACACAATCTAAAATTAATCATACACACTCTAAAATGAATCGTACACAATCTAAATTGAATCATACACACTCTAAACTGAATCGTACACAATCTAAAATGAATCGTACACAGTCTAAAATGAATCGTACAATCTAAAATGAATCGTACAAAATCTAAAATGAATCATACACACTCTAAAATGAATCGTACACAATCTAAATTAAGTCATGCACAATCTCATATGAATCGTACACAATCTAAAACGATTCGTACAATCTAAGATGAATCGTACACACTCTAAAATGAATCGTACACAATCTAAATTGAGTCATGCACAATCTCAAATGAATCGTACACAATCTAAATTGAGTCATGCACAATCTCAAATGAATCGTACACAATCTAAAACGATTCATACAATCTAAGATGAATTAGAAGACCAGGCCGATATCCTGGACAATTGAAATTGGGTTATATGAATCTATATTTGTATATTGGAATCGCACCAACAACATAGGTCATATGGCGACTATCAAGCTATCATGTGTGGAGGAAGACCCAGCGTGCACATTCGAGTAGCATTTCAGGCATGGATGGCGGGCTCTCGGGTATAACCACCGACCTTCCGCAAGCCAGCTGGATAGCTTCGTCACATGAAATAATTCGAAGCCCTCAGTGAGATTCCAACCTATACCGATGGGGGATAAGTAATTGAAGGTCAACGCCCTTACCCGCTCGACAGAGGTTAGTCTAGTTTAGATGTAGCAAAGTTTAACATTCTAAGAACTTTTGAATGTGCCATATACCCAGTTTCTGTTGTAATTTCATTACGGGCTCAACTAAAGAGATTCTGGTAGTTGATGAAAATTTGATTTTGTAGTGTCATTTTTGCCATTGATCAACGTTTATATTGATAGGCTATCATATAAAACATATACAAAATATGACGTTAATTTGCTCTCAGGTGCAACAGTGGTAGCATTTAAACAAAGAAATATGTTTTCAGAAGATACAAGACAAATACATATGTTGGCGTGCTTTGTAGTTTAAAGGTTTCTTTAACATTACTGTAATAATTTCTATTTTAAAACTTGGATGGATGTTGCAGATAACTATATCAAGCGTGTTGATTTGAAATATACTAGAGGACAGAGAAAGCGCACACTTCGTATAAGTGTGTGTTTACATGAAAAACAATAACTTTATAAATACATATAGTTTTAAACATTTTGGAATATTTTTAGTTGTTCAGTTTGTGTTTTGTAATAAAGATGTGATATATCTTTGATATAATTCTTCGTATTTCGTTTTCATGTAATAATAATCATATACTGTAGGTGTGCGTTTTCTATGTCCTCTATTATATGTGTGTTTTACGTTTATTTATCGTCGCTACCGGATGCCCATATGAGCGACGCCTCCTGAAAGGATAGTCATTCTAGATTTTGGCGGATAGTGCAATGATACAAATGAGAGACCCATTCCAGAGTCTCCTCTGGTTCTTTAACGTACACGGTATATTTAATCACCGACAAGAGATATCGGTTTAAAGTCCCAACGAAAGGACTGTTAATAATGCATGGTCTGGAGGTTAATAACACTTTTTCTCTAATTTCAAACTCGGTTTCAAAAAAACGTGTGTCAAATGTTCTTGTATCGGTAAAATAATGTTGGCCAAACTCTTCAGGAATACGATGCAGACCCGTTAGACGTGTTCAGTTATGCATATTGCGTTGTACCAGAATGGTAGGCCAAAATATAAAGCATGAAATATTCATAGATGCTTCACCTTTAAAGTATATTGTATCGTAGTTTCGAAGACATTCATTTAATAGTTATATTCTGTTGTATATATGACGGATATACGTATGTTGTGAGGATTGGGTGTGTTCTTTAATTTAACTAATTTTGATCCGGGACAGAAACGCTAAAGTTATGTCGTATGGTATATTATGAGACCAGGGCCCGAGGTAATAAAACTTTTCTCAGATCTCAAACTCAAGCTCATGCAATTTCATTTAGTTATTTGCTATTGGGTCAACCAGTCAGGAGTTGGTGCCAACATACTGAGTTTTTGATTGGAGAACAGTTTTATAGCCTCCAGTGCTGGCCTCGAGGTTATAAAACTTTTCTCTTATCTCAAACTCAGGCTCAAGCTTCTGATTGGTTCAGCTGGTAGTGAAACTCAGAATCAACCAATCAAATCATTTTAGCTTGAGTTTGGGATCTGAGAAGTGTTATAATCTCGGGCACCGTTCATTGCGGAGGTATTTCCCAATGTTAGTGATGTTTCCAAATAATAATGCGACAACCGGCGATCTTCAGTCATTAGCTTTCCTCTCACGAGACATTTGACAAAAATAAATGTGGATGTTAGAAGAACACGAATGTGCTCATCAAAGGATGATTAATACAAGTTATGCATGCTATGTTTGATTTGATATCTAGTTTTGAGTGTGAAATAAATCAAATAATTCGTTAATTATTGGTCAGTTTGCCATATAAGAACTACATTGTATGGAATACACATATTAGATACCTTGAAGTGTTACGTACAAGTAGCAATACTACACATTCTTCCAATATATTTTCAATAACTATTTCCAGTCATTTGTGTGTCTGTTTGTTTTGGGGTTGAATGTCGCAAGAAAGACCATGGGTGCCAATACTTGCGGTATTGTTTACATTCAAGTCTCTCATGAATCGCATAATGTCGTTTTGTACATGTTTTATGTCGTATTGTCCAATTGTATGTTTAATATGTATGCACAAAAGTGAATATATGTCTGCCTGTCTTTTTTTTTACAATACTGCATTATTACATAGGACACAACATACGTCGCGCAACGCCAGCCACCGTGGTTATAATACATGTCCTGTTGGTGTTGATCGTGTAATTACAGTAACGTATGTGTAACGTAGTGCAAGGCGTCTATGAACATATACTAGTACCATGTGTAATCTGCTATTAACATTCCTAAAAGCTGACATCTGAGGACAAAGGTCACCGGAAACAAATTGAATAAATGGGATATTAATTGCACATTTAACACAAATAACCAGGATGCATGTGAGATGGTACGGTGGTCACCAGATCGGACATTTGTTTTGTCTGCGTGTACTCCGGTTTCCTCCCGCACGAATTACCATATATGGGTTTCATCTGCGCCAACGTGTGTGATTAATATAAGTTGCTACATGGATAGCTTGTTTCGTGATCGTTGTAAAATAAATAAAGATTAAACACACTAAAAGTTATAACATAATTTATTGCTCATTGAGACATCGACAGTTTTATTTTGGTTATTGTTCGGGTATAGATACGTCGTCTCCAATAAGGTATATGGGCGTGTATTGCAATCCTCCCCGGTAGGGACATATTGGCCATCACAGTCGCCCGAGACATCGTGATAGTAACCGTGTATACCGCACAGTTATTCTGAAAAGTAGAGCGTAAAGCGCTTAATATATTTAAAACAGGACTTCAACTAGTATTTTGTTTAATCATATTTTATTGCAAATCAATAGTAAATCATGTTATACACATAAAGTGAAAATAGAAATTGTTGTGTCAAAATCGGATTATATACATTTCAACAAATCTACATTTAAATTGTTATAAATGGTGGTTTTCTTTACAACACAACTTGGGAAATAGTGGATTTGTAGCAACTACACGTGTATTGTAGAAATATTCTTCTTAAACGTTGTGACATACATTTTGAACAGGAATAAGTCTTTAATGATTAAGAGATATGTGTGATACGGCTTACCATCTGGACAGACAGGACAGCATACCCCAGTATACGTTTCTGGACTGGCACAGTTGGTCTGTGGGCAAGTAGCAGGGCATACAGCTGTAACAGAGACTAAAGCATCAGTTTCTATTGTCTATACAACTTAATATTGGACATAATTAATTTTATTTAATTACACATAATTCAATTGCAATACTATCATTAACGATATTGGTGCGTTTATCGGAATTGGATAAGGCACTTCGACAAATGTAACTTTTAAATGTCGGTAATAAATGCTCATTTGTCAAGAATGTGTATTCAAAGAATGTTGAATAACTTAGAAAAGATGATAGGTATTGTTATTTTGCTTCCATTTTAAGATATCAAGAACATATGTGTTACATACTTCATGTTCATATTTGTTAAAATTGTATGCATAATTGTTTAAAAAATGGAAATAAACTGGGTTACCTATATAATGATGGCCTCAAAAAAACAATGTTTGATTTTGAGATATTTTATTTTATAAATCGTAATTATATATTGCTTCCTTAGCTGGCTAAGTATCCTACATATTGTGTCGTGTTGTGTATATATAGCTATATATTAGTATGGCATGGTACATGTAGAGATGTATGCGTTTACTTACTATCTCCGGCTTGTTGATCCACGGACAGCGCAACCGGATCTACAGAGTCAGCGAACCCCACTATAACAGAAATCAAAACATGAATTTTGATGAATAATCCATATCAAATAAAATAGTATTAACCACTATTAAATAAACTCAACAAATAAAATAGTATTAACCACTATTAAATAAACTCAACAAATGAAATAGTATTAACCACTATTAAATAAACTCAACAAATGAAATAGTATTAACCACTATTAAATAAACTCAACATTTAAAACAACATACCGTATTGATTCAAATAAAATAGTGTTAACCACTATTAAATAAACTCAACATTTAAAACAACATACCGCATAGATTCAAATTAAATAGTATTAACCACTATTAAATAAACTCAACATTTAAAACAACATACCGCATAGATTCAAATAAAATAGAATTAACCACTATTAAATAAACTCAACATTTAAAACAACATACCGTATAGATTCAAAACAGAGGCCTTATGTGTTATTAATTAGCGAAGTGGTTAGCGCGCTCGCTTATCATCTAATGCAAACCTGGATTCGATCCTCGGACCGGGAAGTATATGAGATGGTACGATAGGCCAGATCGGACAGATGATTTTCTCCGGGTACTCCGGTGTCCTCCCACACGAATGACCACAAATACGCTTTCATCCGCGCCAACGAGAGTGATTAATATAAGTTGTTAAAACTTGCTTCGCAATCGTTGTAATAATAAATAAAGCTAAAAAACAAATTGCCCAGCATACACGGAACAGAACTGACATTTAATCAATTGTCCAAAAGAGAACTATTACATAAATGTGTATTAAAATAGTTTACTTACAACCAGATCTGCCAAACGGCCACACTGTAATATAGTAGAAAATATGATATATTAATCGAATAATTATGCTTTGTGGCAAACACAATATGTTTCTAGAATAGGTCATATTTGAAGGGAACAAGTGTTCATCGTACTATATTTAATAAGCTAAATGATGCATATATGCATTGACAACCACTGTAATAGGTGCATTATGCAAAACATTATAGCTGTGTAAATAATGTGTCTTTTGTTTTACACATGACTGTTAACTTTCTTTTACAAATTCTAAGAAATAGTTGCTAAGCAGTTCATTCAAGCTCTTATCGGTACTATATGTATATATGATCGTTGTAGCCAATCATTTAAATCTTGATAGTGTTGATTTCTTTTGTGTGTGTTTTAATAATGTCAAGTTTTATTTTTTAAGCATGCATATAATGTCAATCGGTCATTTCAATTCTGATTCTAGGCGATACGTGTTTTAATACTTTCTTATGTATCTCAAGGCATTAGATTCGGTTTTAAATTTCAGTTTCTTAATGTCCTCATTGTATGGCAGTTTTAATTAACCTTCGTCGAATGAGGTACTATGAACGATGTATGCATAGTACTTGATAATGTACAGACTGCTAAATAATATAGAAGAAGAAGTGTATGTAGACGTATGCATATAGTACATAGACATTATTATATACATATTATACATACTATTTACACGTTAGATATATATTGTTTTTAGAGAGGATAAACTTTAACATTGCACATTACTTATTTAGTATTTATGCATATTTACATGTACATGTCTACTTGTTTATTCTATAGTGTGTAGTATTATATAGTGTGGTAAGTCTCTTATAGTGCATTGTATGAATGGCAATGCACTAGTAATTATGGTAATAATTTAGTATAATTAAAGACAGTAAAGTGTACATTGATGAGACTATAATAAAGAATAAATATAATGAAATAAAATTATATGCATATGTATGTCCTCCAAAGGGTTTGAAAGTATAACTGTAACTTAATAAAAACATGTATATGTCTATGCATAATTCGAATCGTACATGAGTGGTGAATTCATACCATATTTGATGAAATGTGTTTTTTTTTAAATGTTGCTATGAAGCGAGCCTTTTGGCCAAAACTCGTTTTATGAACTATGATATGAAATCACCACTCGTGTCCTTTTTATTACATTACCATACCGCGCTCGTCTTAACAAATAAAGTTGCTACTTTCATGTTGGTGCCATTTGTCAGCGCAAATTGTCATGACGTCACTATATTATCATGACGTCACTATTAATATTAATATACTGTATGTATGCGAAGACGCAGTGCTATGACGTCACGAAATGTGTATTAGGCACGGGCCGTTGTTTACAATGATTATGCATTAGGGTAGGATAAATGCATGTATATGATATATTATAGCCACCATAAGTATGTGTTCTACGTAAATCTAACCTTTACAAATATATCAACTTTATTTTAAATATACGAAATTTGTTTACTTACAACCACCTCCATCTGAAATGAGAAATAATGTTCGAATTGTTACAAATAATAAACACATTGTCCGTCGGTATACACATATACATACTATATATCATATATAGTACAGCACGTGTAACTGATTACCACGTGTTGCAATATACAATGTCAAGAACAATACTTAGAGGTTATTAAACCGCGGAGGTGGGCAATTTGTGGATATTGGGCACCCTATGGAGATAACGGCCCTCGGGCCAATATCGGATAGGTGCGCCAATATCCGCAAATGGCCCACCGCAGCCGTTTAATAACTTCTTTATTGCATACCTTATCGGATGCTTCGGCGGCCATGTTTACACAATGTAGTTACTATGTTGTTGCTACCTGTGACACGTGCTCGTGAATCGTTCTCGGCGCGTGCCGGGCCAATATCGAATATTGGCCCGGCAGAGCCGAAAATCGAAATATATTGCCAGCGTCGACCAGATATTTTGCTTTTCTACCATTAAATTGTTTACTATTTATAGTAACGTATGCAATAAATATTTGTATTAGAGCAAACATTTCGCCAGTTAATATGCTGATTTATAATATTGCTATTGAATTAATTATTGGCGATATCACAATTGACGCATAACACATACATAACGATGCCGTAGTTAATTACAAAAAGAAACTCCATTTAGGCCATCTTGAGTTACTTTCAATACATCCCCAGAACATGTTATACATGTTCCTCCTTTTTTTATCAACTATCAACAAATCAAATAAAATAGTATTTACGATATATTAATTATTGCTCCAAGAATGGCTGAACAAATCATAGTGCGAATAAGATAAATATATTACGCTGGCCTCGTCCTCCAACTGACCAAGGACCTCGTCTACTTCGTCGTCTGCCTGACCATGGACCAGATCCACCCCGTCGTCGGCCTGACCATCGACGAGATCCACCACGTCGTCTGCCAGACCATGGACCAGATACACCTCTTCGGCCTGATCTACCAATGCTACCTATCCAGCCTCCTCGTCCGCTTCCCCTACCTCTGCCTCCTCTGCCAATGCTAACTCCCCAGTCGCCTCGTCTACCACCTCCCCAACTGCCTCCTCTGCTTCCCCAGTCGCCGCCTCCTCTGTTTCCCAAGTCGCCTCTCCGGTCGCCGCCTCCTCTGACTACCCGGCCACCATTTCCTCTACCAGTGCTAACTCCCCCGTCACCTCGACTACCACTTCCCCAACTGCCTCCGCGGTCACCGCCTCCTCTGTCTCCCCGGCTACCACTTCCTCTACCAGTGCTAACTCCCCCGTCACCTCGTCTACCACCGCCTCCACTGCCTCCTCTTCCTCCCCGGTCGCCACCTCCTCGGTCTCTCCGGCCACCACCTCCTCTGTCTGCCCGACCGCCGCCTCCTCTGTCTCCCCGGCCGCCTCCTCCTCTATCTCCCCGACCGCCACCTCCTCTGTCTCCCCGGCCGCCGCTTCCACTGCTCCACCCACCTCCTTGCCCGACAACGATAAGGACACAACAAAGCAGAAGCAATGCCAATGGTAGGAAGTGCATGTTGTGCTATGCCTTCTGTAATCTAAAATTAAAAACGTGCGACATAATGGGGTATGGTTGTATTCAAGCATAAATGCTTATTTCCTTTTTGTTTAATATCTACCTTTGGGAGATAAAGTTCAATTTATTCCTAAATGTAATCTGGATATGTTGGTGTTTAATCCATTGAATGTATTGCTGTTCGGTACCAGATGTTATGGTATATGATTAATGTATAAAAAATAGTAAACTCATTAAATCTTCAAATTGCCATAGAGTCATCATTTCTGATGGTATCCATAGTGGTGATGGAGAGAGAAGTTGAAATACGAAGTTACGAGTATTGCCTGAAGACGTCACGACAGTGGTTTCTGGCATAGTTCGAACTCACCATCTGTATATTACGAGGCGATCACCACATTCATTAGTATACTATTGTAATTTTAACGATTTTCAAATAAATTTGTATCTGTTTCAAACAGTATTTGCAATACTTTTGTTTATTCAAATTTAATTTATGAATTTTGAAAAGAAATGTTCCTTACCTGCTGTATATTTGCTAAACTCCAAAAACAAAGTCCTTCTGACTATAATCTGGGAATTCAAGCCTCAGCACACACGTCCAATCCTAATACGAGTCGACGACGATACCGCAACAACGACGCTATGATCATAACACAAACACGGATGTCTTTTATAGTGTCGATCTACGTATTATCCATACTAAATTTGCTAATTAATACCATAAGCAATTACATCTGTCAACATTTGCAATAACACCAAGACGCTGTATTATACTTGAGTACAGCAGTTACCATTAATCAACTATAAGGTATAGGGGTCAGCACATGTAACCTGCCACATCGTGAAGTATTTTAACGTGTGTACTAATAGGTTCAATTACATGATAGTGTGTAATGGTAGGTTGTATTATAAGTTAGTGTCATATAGCTTATTACATTACATAACGCAATCAACGATTTGAAGCAATTTTAGAAAACAATATATCCAGAACTATTTGAAATTCCAGATGACCTGTCTGTGTGCTCTTTGAGTGTGACTATATATAACGTAATAAGCTGTGGCCGTTGTTAGAATAGGAACGGTAACGGTTAATAATATATACGGTTAGTATATACGTTTTGTTTACAGACGGATCTGTTGCACAGTGCTTAACACACTGGACTGTTAATCCAGGGAACACATGTTCGATCCACCGTCTCACCCTAAAATTAACAATATTTCAGATGGGACTTTAAATCGTGGTATCGTGTCGATCATTACACGATGCACGTAAAAGAATCAGAGGAGACTCTACAATGAGTTTATGTATGTATCAATGCACTACCCTACACACATCTAAAATGGCTAATCTCTTCAGGAGGTGTCGCTCATATGGGCAACGGGTAGTGACGATAAAAAAAAACGTAAAACACACACAGTATGGTTTCTCTTCTCCTGTGTGAGTGTATTACAGTCATCCACATGACTCTAGTATTTCGCTTACTGCATTATACTTTTCGAAATATTGCAATCTGTTCGGATAATATTTACATTATATTACATGTCCTTCGATGAACGCATGTGCCTTGGTTGTATCGATGTTCGCATAAATTGCATGCGCACTCAAAGATAGGGGCATGAACATTCGCAGTATTAAGAACTGTTCCGAACAAGAAATGCGTGTTTTACAGTTTGCGCTGTTCCAAGGATGATATATATATTTACCATGTCCGGCACACGGTAAGTTGCAAGTCTGTACTAAATACATTTTAAATGCAAACCGTTTCACTGCAAAGAATAATTAATGAAATTATTCGGCATCCACGCTAACCTAACGCAAGCTCAATGTAGTTCATACACACTGGGAATAAATAACCCGCTATTCAATCGTTAAGTGGGCGTATATTGTTAAAATCGGACTTGGCGTGGCTCTTAGGTGGTCAGCAATAGCTTTTTGTATCTCTAAGCTCTCATAAGGTGGCGCTCTTTCCCATCATACATGTTATATTCTCTCGTTGGGAAGAGCCGTCCCTAATGTTGTACGAACTTGTGGCTCGAGCTATAGTTGCTCTCTTTGTATATATTGTATTTAGATTATGAGTCATAATAGAGCAAACACAATAGGATTAAACAATTCTCTCGTCTCGGATAGATGTTGTAACGATAAACACAATGGATGACAACCATATAGAAAATACAAACACATAGTGAGGGAGGAAATGGCGGCTAGACAGATGAACATCGAACATTTCTATTGTCTCAACACATGTTCCTCTACAAGTAGGGAACTGCAAACACGAAATCCTGTTGTATTATTGGGATGAACAATGAAAACTAGATGAATATGCGTTATTATGTGTAAGTAGAACGTGCACTAATACACGGTTTAACTCGGTAAAGCAAATACAAGCAAGTGACAGAGTGGATCCGTTTGCATGTATGTAATGGTCGGAATACAGGGTACATCAGACATATGTGCTGAGCATTAAAACGTATTCAGTATATAGGTTGCAATATGAAACAAATGACTTTGTGCCTCTATTCAGTATATATGTTGCAAACCTAACACACGAGCAGGTATTCAATATATAGGTTGCAATGTGAACACACGAGCATGTATTCAGTATATATGTTGCAAACCTAACACACGAGCATGTACTCAGTATATATGTTGCAAACCTAACACACGGGCATGTACTCAGTATATATGTTGCAAACCTAACACACGAGCATGTACTCAGTATATATGTTGCCATATGATCACACGGGCAGGTATTCAGTACATATATTGCAATATGAAAACACAGCAGGTATTCAGTATATATGTTGCAATATGAAAACACAGCATGTATTAAGTACATATGTTGCAATATGAAAACACAGCAGGTATTCAGTACATATGTTGCAATATAATCACACGGGCAGATATTCAGTACACATGCTGTAATATGATCACACGGGCAGGTATTCAGTACATATGTTGCAATATGATCACACGGGCAGGTATTCAGTACATATGTTGCAATAGGATCACACGGGCAGACATTCAGTACATATGTTGCAATATGAAAACACAGCAGGTATTCAGTACATATGTTGCAATATAATCACACGGGCAGGTATTCAGTACATATGTTGCAATATAATCACACGGGCAGGTATTCAGTACATATGTTGCAATATGAAAATACAGCAGGTATTCAGTACATATGTTGCAATATAAAAACACAGCAGGTATTCAGTACATATGTTGCAATATGAAAACACAGCAGGTATTCAGTACATATGTTGCAATATGATCACACGGGCAGGTATTCAGTACATATGTTGCAATATGACCACACGGGCAGGTATTCAGTACATATGTTGCAATATGACCACACGGGCAGGTATTCAGTACATATGGTGCACTATGATCACACAGCATGTATTCAGTACATATGTTGCAATATGAAAACACAGCATGTACTCAGTACATGTGTTGCAATATGAAATAACACCAGGTATACAGTACATATGTTGCAATATGATCACACAGCATGTATTCAGTACATATGTTGCAATATGAAAACACAGCAGGTATTCAGTACATATGGTGCAATATGATCACACAGCAGGTATTCAGTACATATGTTGCAATATGATCACACAGCATGTACTCAGTACATGTGTTGCAATATGAAAAAACACCAGCTATACAGTATATATGTTGCAATATGATCACACGGGCTGGTATTCAGTACATATGTTGCAATATGATCACACGGGGATGTATTCAGTACATATGGGGATGTATTCAGTACTTATGTTGCAATATGATCACACGGGCAGGTATTCAGTACATGTGTTGCAATATGATCACACGGCAGGTATTCAGTACATATGTTGCAATATGATCACACGGGCAGGTATTCAGTACATATGTTGCAATATGATCACACGGGCAGGTATTCAGTACATATGTTGCAATATGAAAATACAGCATGTATTCAGTATATATGTTGCAATATGATCACACAGCATGTATTCAGTACATATGTTGCAATATGAAAACACAGCATGTATTCAGTACATATGTTGCAATATACTCACATGGGCAGGTAGGTCATTGTATTATTTATGCATCCTGATAAATAGTTGCTAATTGGCTCATCCTCGATATTGTCGAGGTTGATAACCGATCTCTTAAATGATTAGTTGCGCGCTAGTGCATTGCTGATATTGAACTTCACAATTTAATTTGAATTGTTTTAGTAACGTTTTAACTTGACAATTATCTACTACTCCTCAGTTTTTAACTTGTATATATTACAGTTTGTTTTCTTACTTTTTCCTCTTTCTTTTCTTAGTCAATTTGCAATAATATTAATGTGATCATGTTTGTATGACTATGTGATATTCTAAAGTATGTCTCCTGTAATTCAATTTGAATGAATGGCTATGTACTGTTGTATATTGTTCATGTTATGTTTTATTAGTTGTATATGTAAATATATAGAACTGACTCCGTTGCCTAGTCCTTGCATCCACCTACGGAGCGGGAGGTCGAATGTTCGAACCTCGTCAGGGGTTCGTTCTGATATGGCCGGTTTGTAAGCCATCCAGCTTGTTAAATAAATGTGTATCGATTGCCTACAAGTATCGCGCCGGGCCTACAAGCATATGATTCGGGAAGTACTGCTGTTTATCAATACGTTGTCTCATAAGTCAGTAATAGATGGCCTTTTAAATAGGGATGATACTATAATAAACAAACACTACATACATATGTGTAGTCCAGTGGTTAACACGTTGACTGGTAATCCAGGGATCACACGTTCGACCTCCCGTCTGATCCTAATCAAATTAACAGTTTCTTGCATGGACATTAAGCCGAGGTCTCGTGTCGGTGTTTTATACTGTATACGTAAACGAATCACGGGAGAATCTGGAATGGGTATATGTCTGTATCATTGTACTATCATCCAATAACCTAAAATGATTAATCTCTTCAGGAGTCGTCGCTCATATGGGCAACCGGTAACGACGATATATAAACGTAAGCCACACACATACACAAACACTTTACTTAGATGAGACAATAATACACATTACATTTGATGTGTATATACCGTTGGCTGTCATAATTCATCTAACGTATAAGAAATATGAGAACAAAATATAGCACCTCCGAAAATGGGATTATTTTAATACTCGATAAGATGACAACACTCGATCAAGAAATACACACTTTTATTACGTACTAACATGATATGTATGATATCTACTAAAATATATATGTGGATAGAATAGGCCGCTCAAGACAATACCGGATACCCGTGAATGTCGGTGTAAATCATGTTGACCGAAAGGAAAACGGATGTTATATGCTATTTGATTATAAGATCTCACTTATTATTCTATTACTTTTCGAGATGTACCAAGCTATTTACGGTGCAAGCCACAAGCCGTGGCTGTGCGCAACATACCGACCCAGCTGTACATCGATCAACAATCAGATCCCGATCCCATCCACACCGGATACCACGTGAGTGAATGAGACCGCAATCCGAAGCCGATCGAATATGCAGCATGGAAAGCATCACACCGATTCAACACCGAACCACCAACCGTGGCCGTATCCTACCGACTTACTTTGCCACACACCGTGGCAGTGAGTACACAACCAACTTACTTGGCAACACATCGTGGCAGTGAGTACACAACCAACTTACTCTGCCACAAGCCGTGCCAGTACACAACCAACTTACTATGCCACAAGCCGTGACAGTACACAACCAACTTACTCTGCCACAAGCCGTGACAGTACACAACCAACTTACTCTACCACAAACCGTGACAGTACACAACCAACTTACTCTGCCACACGCAGTGGCAGTGCGTGAATCAACTTCGGTCCCAAAATATCACGCAACTATACTACAGCGTATAGCAATATAAGCAAAGCAAAAACAACGCAGGAATTGCCATTAGAGGAGGGCAAAACCTATTACTACCCAGCGGACCCACTCACTGATCAACCGTATGATACCTTTCCGTAGTACATCGTAAAATCTCAACCAATTTAGATTCCCTATCAGAGGTCCCTCATTCCCAAGTTGGATTGATTCCCAGAAACGGGAAGAGGAGCCCTGATCGGTTAAACACATTTAAACTACACTAATTATTTAATGTTATAAGAAGAAACCTATGAAGGATCCGTTTGCCTCTCGGTCGACAGAACTTTAGTTAGAGCGACAATATTTATAGTTATGAAGTTACCAACAAATACACTTAAAGTTTACATATCATCATGTACACCAAGTAATGTCAATATAGTCTGGAGAGCATCGTGTATGCAACCATGTAGCGCTAAAACTGGAAAGTCAACAACGCACGCGCAAATACAAGTCAGTACACCAAGGCTTACACTTAAATCTCATCACTATCCAACATGTACGTGAATAATAACTGCGGAATCACCAAACCAAATGTTCCCTGTTATCCTACATCCTAACATCGTGGTTGACGACGGTTCACAGACGGAATCATCCTAACACCAATGACTGACGACTGAGTTTGTTGTTTATTTTGTCGTCGTGGTAACATCTCCAGTGTACTGTATA
The DNA here is from genome assembly GCA_014843695.1 of Archivesica marissinica. Taxonomy (NCBI): domain Eukaryota; kingdom Metazoa; phylum Mollusca; class Bivalvia; order Venerida; family Vesicomyidae; genus Archivesica; species Archivesica marissinica. Next base: position 65,530,250 of record CM026386.1, read on the forward strand.
GTGTATAACCATCGTGCTCTCCAATTACCGAAACTATCAATACCATGTTAACATACGTTACGCCAAAACATCCTGTAACATATATATACCTCAACAGCAATTATCAGTTCTAACATGTCACATTCGGCTCCTCTGGTGTATACATACATGAACTGTTTTCGCTTTATAACCACACACAATGGGTTCACATGTAGCAATGTTAACAAGAGTAATTATTTAAAATACAATCAACAGTTCAAGTAAACAACATCTTAATATGGTAATATCTGATATATTAAACAATATAAAAGAGGCAAACATAGAAAACATAACACTGGTCAACATATAATGAGGTGAGGCGGGATACAAATACAAATACAGTCTGACTGTCAGAATATCTAAGCACGTGACATTAACACGATTTTTTCCAACTATATACCCTCGGTTGGTACCCGACTTTGATAACTTCGTACTGCTATACAAACAGAAACCAATAAAATCGGTCGACTGTGACTAATGTAATTTGATCAAAGCCGGTGCGTAGCCAACCACATTTCTGAAGAGGATCTCGAAAAATAACTGAAATTATTTAAATTCTGAAATAATTTTGGAATATTACTTTAGTGATATAAATTATCACACTCATAAATATAAAGCAGATGACGTTTCACATTTATTTACTTTTCAGTTTCCAATACCTGTAATCTGCTGCATGCTTAGATACACATGCTGCATATTAAAATGTAAGATAGAGCCACGTGTTTGGCGATCCTTAATACCAAGGATTTGGTTCATATACCATCAACACATTAATTTTGTATGTTGTTCCTTTACCAGTTACAACAGCATAATTATGTTCATAACTGCTATTTACATTGCTTTATATACATTCTGTATTTTCAATTGTATCTGTTTATAGTAATGGTAACGTAATGAGCAATAGTAACGTATATTACATATATTAGACATGCATAGTAATGCCTACTTAATAGGGTGTCTTTCATTATAAGTTTGATTTGATAATATATGATTGCTCTATATACATGTACATAACAATCACAATCGTTGTACAAATAGAAGTTTAGCAAATTGGTTGGGCCACAAGTTCTAACAACATTAGTGATTGGCCCTCCCCATAAAATAAATTAAAAACAACAGAATGTAAGTAGCATAGTTGAAATAGCATAGTGCTGAAAACATGTACATATTAGATACATGACGTACATTATCAGTTTACCAATGTATGCACTTATTGCAAGTCATTTGACTTACATGTGCAGCAGTGTTGGATGTTCAGTATGTTAATGTTTTGCTTTGAATAGTTTAACAGACCTTATTATAAAGAAATAAGATAATTGAGTTGGCAGTAAGCATGCCTTAGAACTGGTATTTGCATACATATATACTGGTATACATTATCAGTTTACCAATGTATGCACTTATTGCAAGTCAAATACGCCAGGTGCAGCAGATAATAAGATAATTGATTTGGCAGTAAGCAAGCCATAGAACTCGTATTTGCATTATATATTCTAGATTTAGTATTACTAAATACTTTATATGTAAATAAGATGCAATATCATGGTACGGAAACGGAAATATAATATTCCTGTATTATATCGTAACTTACATTCTTCATTAATTTTGAATAAATTTCATCTAGTTCACATATAGCAGAAAGCAAATGCTCTAAGACTTTTAACTGACAGGATATTCTACAATCAAAAACACTAAAACTATTCAACGGATTATACCCCATAGATTATTTAAATACAATTGCAGTGTTATTTGAGGACGATCATTCAAATTGTTTCTTAATTCAGTTACAGTTTATTATCGTGTCTCTCTTTGTCTCTATGGTAGCCTATATCTCTTATACTATCTTATTCATATATTATAATGTTTGTTTGTATTTGGTGAAATAAAAGTCTTCTTCGTTCCGTTGGTGTTTGGTCGTGATTTAAATACACGTTTGAATATTGCCTACTATTCTTGAGTTTGGATTTCCTACTCAATATTTCTTTTTTGTCATATTTTGATTGCATGCTTGCAATGATAACTCCAGGTTTACTACTATCGTGCAATGATTTCCTATCTGCACTGTCAACTAGTATGTTTGTCACCTTCAATCCTTCACGAAAGAGATTATTTACTTTAGATGCAGTGTTTTCCTGAGAACTTTCTGGCAGATTGCGAATAACAATATGCATGGTAATATCTTGACCTTGATTGTGTGTATATGCACGATTATGTATAGAAGAAAGGGAATTTAGCTTGGCATTGACTTCATTCATATCGTCTGCGATTTCAGATTTCATATTTTCTTTAAAATTATCCAAACGATCATCGATGTCCTTAGGAATTTTACCAAGTTCTGAATTAACTCGTTTATCAAGGATCTGAGCTACTTTGTTTGCAATACGCTGCTCTAAACCAGTTTCTAATTTGTCCATACGTTCGGTAAGAGAAATGATAATCATGTGCATATCTGATGAAAGACGAGCGATCAGTTGCTGAATTGAAGGGTTGGCATCTACATGTACGTCTGCAATAGTTACAACTATTTTTCTGGGAGACATACTCGAATCGTAAAGTGTGCGCTTGGCTTTGGCAGAATAATTAGTAGTTGAAACATGATCACTGGAATTTCGGGCTTTCTTAGCACTAGTATCACTAGTTCCCGACACAGACAGATTTCGTTTACGATTAGCTCTACTAGTATTAGGGGTTTCAGTCGCTGTGTCAACTCGTGTTAGCGTTTGAGACGACATGATGAATGCCACATATTCTGCAGCTTCTCTGTTAGTGTCACTGATTAAAGACATAATGTGTATTACCCAGTCAAGCGTGACGGATTTTCGATTAGACGGACACTATACTCTGATCAGTCAGGTATAAAAAGCAGATAAACGGTAAAATACAGGTACAATCTATAAATAGTAACACATAGGTAGATGAAATGTGTAAAGCAGGTGATTAAATGCACAATATCGAATTAATTAACCTCAAAGTCCTCCAGATCAAAGCCACATGATTTACACACAAGTCCATATAAAATTAATAAAGCATAATCGCAGATATAGACTCTAAAATCCTTAAAATGTCACTCTGGCAATCATAACAAACGTTTCAAATATTGACCGGAAGTTCGTATAAGTAAACTATATTATATGTTTGTTATATGCTGTACATTGATGAGACTGAAATAAAGAATAAAATATAATAAAAATATACATTGTGTTCATAAATATATAATTACGTGAGAGAAAGAGGGTTGAAGGGAGAGAGAATGAGAGATGGAAAGGGTGAACTTGAAAGAAAGAGAGAGAGACATAGCGCATTGTGAGAGAGATATGACTTGTGGTAGCCAGATGATACAGTGATATAGATCCAGATCAATTCATGTTACATTACAATGCAAACTTATACCATTTTCTATTGTGCACATTAACTTTATTTCTAAAGATGGCTAGGTTTTTTTCTTCTCTTTTATCTTTTAAGTAGTGTATAAACTATTCAAACACTGGAACACTGTTACTCATTTTACATTTAAATATATAGTATTTACCCAAGATAATTATAAAATGAATAAGCTTTTCAAACTGTATCTCCATAAAAAACCGAATACAACTATCTGGTAGTTTATTGTTATTTTTATTCCATTGTCAAGACCTAGTGTTATAGTACTTCGATTTCTGGGTTAACACATATAATAGGACTACTGTTCGAGGATTCATCTATGTTTATTCTTTTTTTTAAAAACTTTATTTATTTTACAATGATTGCGAAGCAAGATTCAACAACATATAGTAATCACTCTCGTTGGTGCGGATGAAAGCGTATATGTGATCATTCCTGTGGTAGGAAACCGGAGTACCCGGAGAAAACCAACCTGTCCGATCTGGATACCATCGTACCATTTCACATACTTCCCAGTCCGATCGAACCCGGGTTGCATTGGTGAGAAGCGAGTGCGCTAACCGATATGTTTATACCGTAGATGTATGAACGACATCTCTTGATTACGACTAAAGTTGCAGTCCCAAAAAGATGCTATGGTGTTTCAACATACACGTTGCCAAGGTCACATAAGCTAGAGTTAACGATATTGTATTTATGTAACAACAGCATTTGTTGGTGGGCAAAATCCGCATTATATAATTAGTTTAAACGTAGTTTATTTCAAACCATACAGCATAATTTATACAAATATATAATTTACACAAAATGTTGATACATGAATGAAAAGGGATTAGAACCGAACGCTATTATAGCTTATAGAGGTCTCCTTCTATACAGCAAGGTACTTAATGCAATTGTGGTATGACAGTTATGTATATAATTATATTGGAATGTACGAAGTATTGTATGAATGGTACTTTTGTATACATTTAGATAGATATGTTTGCAATAAAGATTTTGGAAACATCTGTTCCAATGTTCTTCTATTTTGTTTATTGATGTTGCATTGCTACATTTTATGTACGACTGGTTAACTTTCTGAATATTCATTATTCTTTGGATGAGTGATTCAAAATATCTCTTGCACTTGACCGTCATTCATTTGCATCATTTGTCTCTTTAAATAAAATTATGCTGATATATATTTAACAAAGTTTGGTGTTTGGTGAAAATCAACAGTATCTATTCCGAAAGTTTGTATCAGTTGGGCAAATGTACAAAATTGTTTATTTCCAAATTGAAAATCTTATCTAGATATTGTATGACTGTTTCCTGGCATTTCTTATACTACATATGGTTCTATTTTGCACTTTAATGTCCGTAGGCCTATTATTCAATAATATTTCTTTCAACGCAGTTTTAGTTTTTGATCTGAAATTGAAAGTTGCACACGATGTAACGACATTTCTTAAAAAGTATATTTAATTTTACAAGCTATGTCGGTACTGGATATACCTGATTCAAATACTAATTTTCTGCAATATTTATGCATCTCCTGTATATACCTCCAATTCACCTTATTTTCATTGTTAAGAATTCTTTTGACCCAGTGTTCCTTATACATGAAAACGATTCCATCAAAGATATATCACATCTTTATTACAAAACATAATCTGAACTTAAAAAACTAAAAATATTCCAAAATGTTTAAAACTATGTATTTATATAGTTATTGTTTTTCATGCAAAAACACACTTATCCGAAGTGTGCGTTTTCTATGACCTCTAGTATATTAAGCTCGAATAACTCCAATCATTTGGATTTCAAATAGTTCTGAATATATTGTTTTGTTCTAAAATTTGCAACTAAAAGTTGATTGCTTTATTTAATGTAATAAGCTATGTGACACTAACATATAACACAACTTACCGTCACCCACTGCCATGGAACAGGACATATTAATACACACGATAAAATACTTCCCGATGTGGCAGGTTACCTGTGCTGACCCCTATAACTTATAGTTGATTAATGGCAACTGCTCTCCTCAAATGTAATACAGCGTCTTTGTGTTTAGTGTAAATGTGACCAGAGGTAATTGTTTATCTTATTAATTAGCAAATTTATTATGCATAATACGTAGTTCGACACTATAAAAGACGTCCATGTTCGTGTTATGATCATACGATTCTTGGTTACGGTATCACATTCGTCTCGTGTTACGGTTGGATTTGTGTGCTGAGGTTTTAGTTCCCAAATTATAGTCAGACCGACTTTGTTTTTGGAATAGAGCCAGTATACAGTAGGTAAGGCAAATTTCAAATTTGACAATACAATTTAATAAATTTAATTTTGAATTAAACTATAAAAAATTAATACTGCTTTATTTCTAGCAAACAGTTTTTTTAAAAAAATTATTACAATTACAATAGTAGACTACAGTGTAGCCATGTTGTAATGGATGCGGTGTCCGTCTCGTAATCCAGAGGTTGTGAGATCGATACATGCCAGAAAACAAGGCGACGAAGTCCTTAGGCAAGACACGCCATGCTTCCACTTAAGTCAATGTAGTTAATGTCGAAAGAACCCGCTAAGATAAATGTGTATCGTAAAATAAATTAGATCAAAGTTTAATCGAGGCAATAAATGCAGCAAGTTCGATTCATTATACGTTTAATGCATCTTTTTTGTGCGATAGATTTTCTTTCTACATTTGGAATGAGGTCTCGAGAGCTATTTAGCTAAAGTCGTATGGACATGTATACTAGCAAAGATAAAAATGTATATTTTAAAATAAATTAGAATACATTTTATTCAATACATCTTTTTTATGCGATTGCTTCGCTTTCTACTGATGGGCATGTTCATGTGCATATTAAAAGCATATTCGTTTTAATAACGTGAATAAATATGTTACCTTGCTGATATCAATGTTCGATTTTACATACCTGTTTAATAACATGACATATTATGCAACAATCATGCTATTAATCAGTGTACTAGGTTACTACAAACGAACCCTTTATATTTATGATATGATTATAGGATTAATAGTTACCAACCATAGCGTATTGATAGTAGGCCTAGTAACTTCAAACATTGGGAATTTGTTATTTTTCATGTAGTGTACGATGTATTTTGGTAATAAATGCAAACGTTGCAATCTTGTTAGTTTTACGTTGTGCCCGATTGTTGTCTGTTGTAGTTCAGTAGTTACCATTTTATTTCAAGTGACATGTATTCAATTAGATTTAAAAATAAAATCAATTCCAACCGCTGCAATGTTTCACCTTAAGGTCAATCTTGACACTTATACTGACACCAGGAACATTTATTTAGAGGGGTTCATCGTCAGGTTTCTTGATATAAATTATCACTTGCCCCTCACAATTAGCGGTTCCAACCCTGTTGGGGGTGTCGAATGTTTTCGAATAAGCCATCCAGTTGGCTTGCGGACTATCCGGGGGCCGTGCTCGGGGGGATGGGGGCTTGTTATCGTCGCTATTTGTTGACCATATGAGCGATGGCAGTTTATCAAACAGCACATTTCCTGGGCAGGCTCCAGCGGTTAATCAGTACTGTACCAACCTCCTTAAGAAACAGCCAACTTGTCCATATATAGAGATACAAACTGAGCTGGTCAGTGATGATAGGTTACGGTGATATACAAGTTGGCCACCTTAATCATTCTATAACGGAGGTGGACTCGGTGGGGGGATCCTCCTCTATAGCTGGAGAGTCGCTATATAACATAGGATGTCTATGCGACAAAGCCGAAAAAGACAAACAAGCAAAATAAAAACAAACAAATAGAAACATTGATGCGTAATATTTCCCACACCCGAATAACCAATGACTTTTAAATGGTTTCCGCCATTTCTGTATCATTCCTTCCTGTGCAATGCATGCAATCATATTCCTCCGTTTCCACATCTTATATTTCTTGGCCTTTGTCCTTGGCCACGTGGTTAAGGTCACTGACTACAAATAACTTCCCCTCACCACTGTTGGTTTCCAATGAGTCGATGCTATCAAGCTGACTTGTGCCATTGTTTCTACCCAGATGTTAGTCCGGTATCGGAGACTTCCTATGGCCTAAGTCATTGTTGTGACTTTAACCGCCCGAAACAAACATATTCTATAATTATTAAATTATGTAATCCGGATATGTTACTGCAACAAATGATATCAGGTACGTAACATGAATTTGTTGAATCATATTAACCATGCCATACATTATTGTTATCTAGCAACAGTAAAAGGAATGTATTCAAATAAACATACTGTGCTTTCAAAGTAAAGTAATAATACCGTTGGAATATTACACTACTGTATAGGTAATGTACGATAGCTTACATGTACTGTCATTTATTGTTTAATAGGTTATACCTGACTTACCTATAATACAATAGTGTATCGAATGTTTGTTTACAACCGTTATTACTTTGCTTTGAAAGCACAATACCAACATACATTTAGGAATAAATCGAATTTTATCTGCCGTCGAGATATATATAGATACTACCAATGCATCGCATTAGTTCAAACAGGTAAAATGCATGTATATGGCATACACACACACACCTCACTATTTCCTGCGTGTTCAATTTTAGATTACTGAACACATAGACAACATGAAGCTCCTACCATTGGCATTGCTTCTGTTTTGTTGTGTCCTTGTCGTTGTCGGACAAGGAGGCAGGCGGGGCAGAAGAGGCGGTATCGGCGGAGGCGGAGGGGGACTTAGAATTGGCAGAGGAGGAGGTGGACGTATCGGACGAGGAGGCGGGATAGGTAGCATAGGTAGATCAGGGCGAAGAGGTGGACGACGTGGCAGATTTGGTCGAAGGCAGGGCAGACGACTTTTTGGCGGTCGACGAGGTTCTTGGTCAGGTGGACGAGGATGGGGACGAGGACAGCGTAATATATTCATCTTATTCGATATATCCTTTATTCAGACATTAAAACATTGTTGATAGACTAGCCTGGGTTCCATTCTGTCGATTTTTCACTTTTTTACCTCTGGCAAAATTACATTATCAGAAATTCAATTTGACATCATTAATGTCCTCGGTGATAATAAATATATTTATATGACTTACCAGACCAGGAAAAATATACCAACGACTGTTCCCAGGCTGTTGATAGACATGAAACTGTAATAAATTGTTCGGGAAGGAAAGAAAGTAACTAATGTTGGCTGTGTGTGTTTTACGTTTATGCATCATCGCTACAATATAAGCGACGCCTCTTGAAGAGATTAGTCATTTTAGATTGTTGGAGGATAGTGCAATGATACAGACCGCGATCCGTTCAAGAGACTCCTCTGGTTATATTTGGTGCACGGTGTAAAGCACTGACACGAGACCTCGGTTTAACGTCCCAATGAAATATGTAGTTCATACCCCGATGGAAGCAGTAACCGCGATGCATTCCTTAAGACAAAAGAAGAAATCATGTAATATTCAAGACAATGTTCATATCATTATTCATGTGACAATGAAGAATCAATACAGTTTTCCAGAGTTATTTACATACATTTTATGATTTTTTATCTCTGGTTGGTACACTGGCTCAGAACGAATATATTTAAAAATAATAACTTAAACAAATAGTAGGGACGTCATAACAGCAATTGAATGTGTATATGTATTCGCCATTTATATGTACCATTGTATATGCAAAAATGTTAGTTTATATTAAACATGGCTGTAACTAAACGCCAGACCGCATGTCTATTTCACTTGTGCGAATGGAGATCTCGCTCACTGCAAACATGTGTTTGGTGTTTTGTGGGGAAGGAAGTACGTTATGACTATACACGTGTGTCCATTTATAAATGCATGTAGTGCGCGACAGATCGAACACATATAAAACATACATGTCAGCATAATATTTTCCCCTACTCGCCCAAATGCATGTATGCGGTCGCGAGTATAAAATAAATGGATTGGATTGGATATTTTCCACCTGAAGATATTGTCACTGCAATGCATGTAGTTCTCTCTCTATCTCTCTCTAATCTCTCTCCCTCTCTATCCCACTCTCAATATCTCTCTCTATCTCTCTCTGCTCTCTCTTCTCTCTCTATATATATATCTATATCTCTCTATATTCTCTCTCTCTCCCTATCTCTCTCTCTCTAATCTCTCTCCCTCTCTATACCTCTCTCTCTCTATCTCTCTCTATCTCTCTATATATATCTGTATCTCACTATCTCTTTCTCTATCTATCCCCCCCTCTCTCTCTCTCTCTCTATCTCTCTCACTTGATTTAAGGATTGGTATTAACTAAGTTGGGAGTGCGTAGAGTGTGTCGCGGCTGAACTCCATGCTATGCTAATTTATTTTACAGGTGGATGGTCAGTAGGCGGTGCAGGTGGTATTGGGTGGCCAGTAGGCGGTGCAGGTGGTATTGGATGGCCAGTAGGCGGTGCAGGTGGTATTGGATGGCCAGTAGGCGGTGCAGGTGGTATGTGTAAGTATTTGTATTCAGTATAACATTATTTTTATTATGAGTGTACCCTATATTTGATGAACGGTAATGTAAGTTATGTTGATTAATACATTATTTTATAGACATAGATTATGTATACTACGTTCATGTGTAATAATGGCCAAAAGCGGCCTGCATAATAAACAAAGCTTTTACGATGATGATGTCGATGATGAAACCAATTAAGTTGTGACATTAAGCGGAATATAATACACACACATTATGGACAATGTGTAGGCTGTCGCAAGACATTCCTCATGATATAACTGTCTCTTTAATGACTAAGACATGCATTGATAGCAAAGTGTATCAAAGTATTGAGCTTCCGATGATTTGTATGCTATATATATAAATGTGTGACATATATGATCGTACCAAAAATACTGATGTGTGATATATATGATCGTACCAAACATAACGAGGTGTGACATATATAATCGTACACAAATAACGAGGTGTGACATATATTATCGTACACAATATAATGAAGTGTGGCATATATAATAGTACAAAAAATAACGAGGTGTGACATATATAATCGTACAAAAAATAGCGAGGTGTGACATATATAATCGTATCAAAGTAACGAGGTGTGACATATATAATCGTACAAAAAATAACGAGGTGTGACATATATAATCGTACAAAAAATAACGAGGTGTGACATATATAATCGTACAAAAAATAACGAGGTGTGACATATATAATCGTATCAAAGTAACGAGGTGTGACATATATAATCGTACAAAAAATAGCGAGGTGTGACATATATAATCGTAGAAAAAATAACGAGGTGTGACATATAATCGTACCAAAAATAACGAGGTGCGTCATATATGATATTTCAGAGCCTCGCCTTATATGTTCTCCAACTGGACTAATAAATAAAAATGAATAGGACAGTAATTAAATGTTCTCTATATATTAGTATTACTATCCCATTATAGCAGTGGTTAGCGCGCTCTCTTCTCACCAATGCAACACGGGTTCGATCCTTGTACCGGGAAGTATGTGAGATGGTACGGTAGTCGCCAGATCGGACAGGTGTTTTCTCCGGGTACTCCGGTTTCCTCCCACACGAATTCACATTTACGCTTTCATCCGCGCCAACGAGAGTGATTAATACAAATTGTGAGAACTTGCTTCACAATCATTGTAAAATAAATAAAGTTTAAACTTTATTAGTATTACTAGTTTCATTAATATAACGTTTTCTTTTATGCTTTCCAATGAATGATTGAGTTTTTCTCAGTGAAAAAACTGTTATCTTTCATTGTTTACAAACAGTGGAAGATGACTTTTTCTCCGTCACTGCATCAGTTTCGTATTTCCTTCGTGGTTGGATGAACTTTGTGTGTATTTTTGTGATAATTAGTGTAAAATAATAGTTGATTTCATCTCGTGATCACCGATACTGTTCTAAATCAATATGTTCTTTCATTTACAGTGGGATGTACCGGTGTCATGTGTCCCCAAGTTGCATGCCCCAATCCAACAATGTACCCCGGGGATTGCTGTCCTGTCTGTGACGGTAAGTAGTATCTCAAATCGACTTTTAGCAAATGTCCTATTTCAGAAATAAAAGAGCCCGTAGCTAGATTTGAGCGATCAATTAATAGGATATATTTATGATTTTCATAGTTATTAAATCTATGTGTGTTTTACGTTTATTTATCGTGTATATGTACGTTATAGTATTATATCGTGTCGTAGTGTTAACCCAATTTATATAGTTTGTCACACATATATTATTAATAGAAACTAATTTCTGATTTTCAATTGTATTACAGGATGGCAGCTTGGTGGAATTGGTTGTAAGTAAACATATTTTTAACCCATTCAACCCCAAGTAACTGACATGGTATGGTGCATGGTATTGTAGACCAATAAATTAATAAGAAAATTACCTTTGGCCCAGTTCATTTATCAAAATGGGTCGTTGTATCTAAAATAATAATTATTCATGGCAAAACGTGCAGATCCTGATTAGACGGCTCGTCACGGGCCAGCTCATCTGGATCTACACGTTGTGTACGTCTATTTAGAGGCCTGTATTGTTGAAAGGGTAAATATACCTGCCGCTATGTAATTGTTCTCAATGTTTGAAACATGTGTACATGGATGTTTTGCTTAGTACATACTTGGCAATAGATACAACATCAGACGTCTTTATTATTCATTAATTATTGTTAGTTTATATTGATTATAATATATATTATATACACATGGGGTCGTGATATACTAGTGGTAGCGCGTTCGCTTCAGACGCGAAATTCACCGCATTTCGAGCCCAGCTGTAGCCGTTACGATTGTGTCATTAGGAAACGCATTTAAATTATACATTGCCCCTTCTCTTTCCTTCATAGTGATGAATTCCATCAGGAATATCTCGATAGTTATTAATATAAGTTGTAAGAACTTGTTTCGCAATCGAGCTAAAATAAATTTGTATAATTTGATATGGATTATTTATCATTAATTCATGTTTTCATTTCGGTTACAGTGGCGTTCGCTGACACTGTGGATCCACCAGCTGTAGATAGTAAGTAAACGCATACATCTCTACATTAAATGCTTGATATATATCTATAACATACACAAAACCACCCGATATGTACGATATTATGTCAGCTAGGGAAGCTATATATTACGATCTATAAATATCTGATCAAACATTGTTTGATTACACAAAGTCATTCTTGTCAAAAGGACATTTATTTAAAAAATAAAGTGTTTTAATTTCGAAGTACCTTGAATTTCACTTTTCTAAATCCGACCAAATTACACAAACTTTAAGATAGTTAGTGATATTATTGCAGTTCAATTATGTGTATATAAGTAAAATTAATTAAATTAAATCAATTAATTAACTACACAATTAAGATGCATAGTCGTGGAGGTCGTGCTTGCACTGTGGTAGCATGTTCGCTTATGGTACGAAATGCCCGGAGTTCGCTCCCCGCTGGAGCCGTTATGAGTGGCACACTTAGGCAAGGCATTTAAGTTTCACATTGACTATTCTCTCCCCTTCATGGCGATGGATTCCATCATGAATGGTATCTCGGGAGTGATCAATATAAGTTGTAAGAACTTGTTTCACAATCGAGCTAAATTAATTTGCATTGATTGTGATATTATTGCAATTTAAATATGTGTAATTAAATAACATTAATTAAGTCCAATATTAAGTTGTATAGACAATATAAACTGATGCCTTAGTCTATGTTACAGCTGTATGCCCTGATACTTGCCCATCGCTCAACTGTGCCAGTCCAGAAACGTATACTGGTGTATGCTGTCCTGTCTGTCCATATGGTAAGCCGTATCACACATATCTCTTAATTATTAAATACTTATTCCTGTTCAAAATGTGTGTAACATCGTTTAAGAAGATGGCCACTATACACTTGTAGTTGCTACAAATCCACTATTTCCCAATTTGTGTTGTGTGTATTTTACGTTTAATTATCGTCGCATATATCGATGTTCATGTACATTTAAATTATTATAATGGGTGGATTTCTTTACAGCAAAACTTGCATTAACAATCTTACAATTGGGACATTAAACCGAGGTCTCGTTTCGGTGCTATACACCGTGCACATACATGAACCAGAGGAGAATCTGGAATAGGTCTCTGTCTGTATTATTGCACTATCCTCCAACAATGTAAAACGACTCTTCTCTTCAGGAGGCGTCGCTCACATGGGCAACCGATAGCGACGATAAATAAAGGTAAAACACTCACGCATATACCCGTAAGCGAAGGCTCTTATATTCCACACTGCCAGCCATGTTGCCCCTCCCGTCAGGAATGACGTCTCGACAGCGATTTATCAACTGTTGTAAGAACAATAAAAAAGGATGGTACATGAATTAAAACTGAATTAGCCGGGGCCATTCATTTTAGAACAACACTTACAGCCATGCACACATATACTTAACAAGTGATATATGAACCAACACGAAGTGGAACCATTAGCAATACAATCCCAAACATAATCACATAACATAACCTAAGGCACACAACCGAATGTAGAAAATAGCAATCATTTATTTCAAATACTGGATTGGTTATCCGGTAATGAACATACTCGTTTAGCATGGGAACAGGCATCGACATAGTTTGCCTGGACAGTCAAATAAATATATTTAACACGGATACTATTAATTGGGCCGTATTGAGTTTCTGATCAAATCTGTCATTTCAGAAGTGAAATATCGACAGACTAACACTCGCTCTGAGGTCCTGTCTTGGATATTAAGCGTGTAATATATATTTATTAATCTCTTAGTAACAAACAATTCCGCCATGAACTATTCGAAGTCCTGTAAATACCTTAACCGCTTTACGCTCTACTTTTCAGAATAATTGGACTGTATGGATGTTTCCTAGGACGATTGTGATGCCCAATATGTATCTGCCAGAGATTGTTGCAGTATGTGCTCATATACCTTATTGAAGACGTTGTCTCATTAAATGAACAATAATCAAAATAAAACTGTCGATTTCTCTGTGATCCATAATTAAATAAACATTTGAACCTATGTTGTGTGTTAATTGTGCAATCAATCCATTACATGCATTTGTCGCCTTTGTTTACGTTGACTTTGTTTTGAGAAAGAACGCCACGTCAGGCGCGTACCTACATGTACGCGTAAGCAGCTAATTCCATATCATTTACTTATAATATAAAACCAACATTAACTACTGATGTTGCTGAAGTCGTCCGTACTCATCTTTCAGACTCGAGTACGACTATATGGATGTTCAGCAAGTCCATCTACCTATACATTCATATAACAATGTCATGACTTCCTTACCTGGTTTGAACATTGATCTGTGGGTGCCGATATTTGAATGAAAACTGAAAGTAGCAATCTTCCTATGTTTAAATTTCAAATCGCATCTCTGAATTATTATATATGGAGGAAGAACCCATATGCCTTTCCGAGCAGCATTTAATTAACGTCCGAACATCTTTGTGGAACTAGAAATCTTCCGCAAGACGGCTGAATTGATAGCTTCATCACACGAAATAAGCTGAAACCCACAGCGATGAGGGTTAAACTATACTGAAATGGATATACTTATAATGAACATGAAATGAGGTGACTGTTCAGTTACACTTAGCACTAAGACATGGTATTGATTTTCATCTCTGAGTAGTCGCTGACACAGATAGACCAATGAGTGGAGAAATAAGTTGGATATTTGAATAAGTCAATAAGGAACAGTATACAGAGTGGTAGATGAACGAGCGATATTGAGAATCTCAGAAGAGTGGTGTGAAATAGGTAGCAACAGTGTTTGGATGGATTGTATAAATAACAATTCTGAAGTGAAAGACAATGAATTATTAAACACATAAGTATTCAGACAGCAAAAACATAAGATCTAAGATACATAATACCAATAGAGTGAAGATGAACTAGTGGGAACTTTGTATTTTTCAGATCAAGTTATTAAACGTTCAATTTCAAACATCCACGTTATGAAACCCAACTATCATATCGTATGGCAACAAATTGCTATAAATTCAACCCAAAGTGTGATTGTCGCCTAGTTTTCTATATATTTAATTCAGCATAACATGCTGACACCAAAAAGAAACTGTGTACTTGCCTTAGAGGTAAAAACTGGCCAATGGAATTAACATAATGTACATCGTAAAATACGTTTAAATAACTACAATTATTAACTTGGAATATAGAATAGGAAATAGGAAAGAATAGGAATCTTTAAGGTAAACAAAATAGAAACAAATACAGTAAAGTTGGAGGAAGTCGTGATAGCACAGTGGAAGTCGTGATAGCGCTGTGGAAGTCGTGATAGCGCTGTGGAAGTCGTGATAGCTCAGAGGAAGTCGTGATAGCGCAGTAGAAGTCGTGATAGCGCTGTGGAAGTCGTTATAGCGCAGTGGATACACGTGCGCTTCATGTGCGAAATGTTTGGAGTTCGAGCCCCGCTCTAGCCGTTACGAGTGTGCCCTTAGAGATGCATAGTCGTGGAAGTCGTGCTTGCGTTGTGGTAGCACGTTCACTGCAGGTACGAAATGCCCGGAGTTCGCGACCCGCTGGAGCCATTATGATTGTGCCCTTAGGCAAGGCATTTAAATTCCATATTGCCTCTTCTCTATCCCTCGTGGTGATGGATTCCACCAGGTATAAGGTCTCGAAAGTGATTATATAAGTTGTAAGAACTTGTTTCGCAATCGAGCTAAGAATAAATGTGTATAAACTAAGTACAGTAGTAGGTCCAAGACAATAACCTAAAGAAAAATAGGAATTACAGTTATATGTTAGAGATAGTACAAATAAATACTGAACATAAATGCATAATAGTTATATGCCAACTGACTTGGAACAAATTAAGTTTGCATGTTCGAATGGGTTTAATAAACCAATGGAAAAGAGTTGACAGTATCCGGCGGATTGGATCAAAAAGTAGTCGGCCGTGCGACCATATACACGCACCGTCAGTAAAATTCCCCAATGGGAACATGACGTTATATTATTTTGATACAATGAAACAAGGTATCATTCGACTAATATTATTATACAATTTAGATATATAGAATACCAGAATGTATCGATCTTTCATTGTAGCAAATTGTTTATTTTGTTTTCCATTACATTTATTTCGTATAGAAGGCTTCTATGAGTAACAACTTTCGCACTATTCTGAGCGCTCTAAAAGGTAGAGATGCCAACCTATCGATGCGTGGATCACGCGTTGTACGTGATATCACTCGTGGAGAGATATCGCACGGTGATGCGACACGTTCGGACATATCCTATAGGGATAGTAGGGAAGACAATGAGCGTAGAGATCACACCGACATTAGTCATTCACAGAGCGAATGGAGACACCAAGGGTGTGGACGTGGACGCAGGGGTAGCAACAACAACCGTCGAGGTGAAGGCTTTTCTCGTGAACGTCATTAGGTTATAGCCGGGTTTTGGAACGTCCGGGGCTGGAGTGTAGATCTTAACTCTGACAATTGTATTATTCGATCATCTTGTGTTTTATCAACTGACATTGACATTTTAGGTACAGCAGAAACCCATGTACGTGCTAATCAAACATTACAGCTAGACGGATATCAGTGGTATGGCCACAACAGAACAGAACTCCACAGGAATGCTAGAGCAGGCTCAGGAGGAGTTGGTTTTTTCATTAAGAACTCTCTTGCTTCTGATTTTAACATATCTATTCTAGATAATGTTCATGAGGGTATTTCATGGTTACAAATGTCACATAAATACAGTGATATTAGTCTCATACCTTGCGTCTGTTTCTTACCACCAGAAAACTCGTCTAGATATACGGATGTTAACGCCTTTTTCGATAATATTTTGACAAATGTATATCAATATCAGGATACAGGACTTTTATATATGTGTGGTGATAATAACAGCCGTTGTGGTAATCTTGATGATTTTATAAAAGGAAATGATGATATATGTGACCGTGAAATTATAGATTTTACTGTAAATCGATATGGGGAATTACTAACAGATTTCCTCATTAATACAAACATGTGTATTTTGAATGGAAGAAATTCTATTTCCAATGGTTTCACTTTGGTTTCAACCAAAGGAGCAGCTGTTGTTGATTATTGTTTAGTAAACACAGTTCTTTAAGCAAATTTACCGACTTTTCGGTTAAAAGTACATCTGATTAGATAAATGAATCATGTAATGTGAATGTATTAACTCATATCGGCATACTAGACCATTCATTGATTACATGGGGCATCAAATTGGATCTGTGTGAACATTATATAGATCAAAATGCATTTAATAATGCTAGTCATCCAGAGCCATTTGACAAATTTGATCTCACTTGTGTTCCTGGTAATTTTATGACTGAAACAGGTACTTTGTCTCTAGTTAATGCAACTATTTCAAAATTGGAGTGTAGTTTTAGAACTCAATCAGATATTGATGAAGTTTATAGTGAATGGTGTAAAATTATTAAACATAATATGTACACTTCTTTGCCATACAAAACGATTTCTTATGGATTGTCTAATAAAAAACGACGCCCGGGTAAATCGTGGTGGTCAGAAAGGTTGACTGACTTATGGTCAGAAGTATGTGAAGCAGAGCGCTTATGGTTACAATGCTGTAATAGAAGTGATAAATCACACCTAAAATCAAATTATGTTTCAAAACGTAAAATGTTTGATATTGCATTACAGAGAGCTAAACGATTATATTGGTTTTCAATTCAAACGCAACTCTTAAATGACTGTAAAATTGACCATATCAATTTTTGGAAATCCATTGGGAAAATCGGTGTTAATTTCACAAATAAAAAGTTGATACCAATGGAAGTTACATTGGAAGATGATTCAGTATAATTCAATGTAACAGATGTTTTAAATAAATGGAAACAATCGTTTGGCTCTCTTTTTCGTAGTAGTCTGGATAGCTCATTTGATAACAATGTGTATGTTAATCCAGACGATACGGACAGCTCATTTAATCATCAAATTTCTATTATTGAAGTTCAGAAAGCTATTGATGGTGCCAAAAGAGGTAAACCTGTGGTATTGATAATATTTCAGCCGAGGTTCTCAACAATGACACTGCCCTTTCATTTCTACATGTGCTATTCAATGTTTGTTTTAGCAACGGTATCGTACCTACTATCTGGGGTATCATTAACCCTATGCCTAAATATACAACCACTGACCCACGTGATCCTATGTCTTATAGGAGTATATCGCTTGCATCATCAATGTATAAATTGTACTATTTTAAACAATCGATTATCAGTATGGGCTGAGGAAAATGATAAGATTGAGGATGAATAAAATGGTTTTAGAAAGTCTAGAAGCACTGTTGATCATATCGCATCGCTTACAAACATTCTAGTCACACGTAAAAAGCATAACAAATCTACGTTATGTACATTTATTGATTTTCAAAAAGCTTACGACACTATTGATATAAAATTTCTTTGGAAGAGACTACTAGAAAATGGAATTAACGGTAACATGTTTAAGGCCATAACATCACTCTACTGCAGTGTTGAATCTTGTGTAAGAGTTAATTCTTTCAAGACAGAGTGTTTTAATGTTAGTCGTGGTCTTAGACAGGGTTGTATTCTATCCCCACTTCTGTTTAATTTGTTTATTAATGACCTTACAGTTTATCTGAAATCATTTGATATTGCAATAAATGCTGGCGATGAAAATATATGTATATTGCTCTATGCAGATGATATTGTCCTTCTAGCCGAATCGGAGTCTGATCTACAAATACTATTAGATGCTTTGAATAACTGGTGTATTTTAAATAAAATGAATGGCAATGCCTCAAAGAGTAATATTGTACATTTTCGTCCTAAATCGGTACAGAGAACAACCGTCAACTTTATATGTGGTATTAAATTAATACAAGTTGTTGATAAGTATATGTATCTTGGTGTGTTGTTAAGTGAACATGTGGATTATAACATAATGACTAAAGCAGTAGCTCAAAGTGCTAGCCGTACCCTTGGTCTCTTAATTGCCAAATGTAAAGTTCTAGGGGGTGTCCCATATGATGTATATACCAAACTTTATGAGTCTACAGTGCTGCCTGTTATAAATTACAGTGCACTAATATGGGGCTTCAAAACATTTTCATGTATAGATTCAGTTCATAACAGAGCAATGGGGTTCTTTTTGGGTGTAGGCAAATACACTCCAAATACTGCCATTGCAGGAGAAATGGGTTGGAAGCCGACTGTTGTATGGCAGTAGAAAAGCATATGTTTATTCTGGTCCAAAATATCGTCAATGGATACACATCTTATGAACAAACGCATAGCACTTTGGGTGGCTTCTAAGGCAAATGTTTCATGTCAAAATTGGTATTATTTAATTGTAAAAGTATTTAATGAAAATAATTTAAGTATGTTTGCAAAAATTACCGAGCCTAAGCCATCATTATTAGTATTCTCAATGGAACGTAAACTAATGGCTAGGCTCAAATTAAACTGGTTTACATCTATTAATAGAGATGTTGGTATATCGGGTCGAGGTAGAAATAAATTACGGTGGTATAAAAACAGAATTCAAAGTAAAAGACTACTTTATGATGTTTTTACCTCTTAGTCATAGAGCTGCTTTGAGTATATTCCGTTGTGGTGTTGCACCAATAAGAATAGAGACGGGCAGGTACGAGAATCTGAGTGTAGATCAAAGGAAATGTCCATTATGTGACTCCGTTGAAAATGAACTACATGTTATTTTGCAATGTTGTACGTATGCAGATATTAGGTTACCGCTTATTAGAAAAACAATGGGTATTTATGCTAATTTTATTAATCTTTCTGATTCAGAAAAGTTTGTTTTAATTTTCTCCAGCAAGGAACTGATAAGATTATGTGCTAAAACCTGTTTTGAAATTCTTCAAATACGACAGTTTTTGACGTGTAAATAAAATCAGTATGTTATGCAGTTCATAGATTGTAATATATATATATATATTTAGCATGTAAATAATGTATCTCAATTGTTTCTTAATACTATGAATACTTTTTTTATTGCCAACTAAATAGTCTATGCTAATCAGTTCACCACTGATCTGATCAGAGGTGATAATTGTTTTTTTATACCATTTTTTAATTAATAAGCGCATTAGTGCTCTTTTTCAATATCACTGTTTTAATAAATATTTTAAGCACTTCTTAGAAAAGATTAGCGTAGGTAATTTAGATTTAACACATTTATATCTAAGAGTAGGTCTTGTTTTGGACAGAGAATCTCACTGATAGCGGTTACTTATGGTGACATGGCTGGCATTACACCGGGCGTGAGGGAATCATGGGATTTTCACATTATATGGTCCCTCACGCCAGGTTTTGCGGCTGTGGTGTAATGGTAGCAATGTGCCCGTCACCATGTTAACGATTGTCTTCAGTGTGTGAGAGTATCGGTCTGGATCAACCTCTATAAACACTTGTTTTAAGAAACTTATATGTTGAATTGTGTTCTATTGTGAATTGTTACTGTTACTGTCTTCATTATTGAGTGGCAATGTACATCGATATGTTTTTATTATATTGAATGTTATTTGTTGTACATTGATGAGACGTAAATAAAGAATAAAACCTATTACACAGTACATTGCCACTCAATTCAGAGTTACACGAGACTATGTATCTATACACCATTCATCTATAACATATTGCACTACTATAGTATATACATGTACATGTGATAACTACGTGTGTGAGATAAAGCTGAAAAGCAGTCGCTAATTGAAATTTATAATCTTATTAAGATGTAATGGAATGAAAAATACTGAAAGCAAAATAAGCACTACTGCGCAAACTAAAAAAAAATGTTAAAATATCAAATACCTATTCCAATCAGATTGGGATTAGTCTAATTAGCAAATGCTTTTCAGTTGTAATGTATGTACCCCAAACTATGTATAGCCAATGTATGTTTTGCTGTGTGTGTTTATATATTTATGTATAATAATAGGATGTCCGATTAACGCAGTGGTTAGCGCGCTCGCTTCTCACAAATGCAACCCGCGACAACGAGAGTGATAATTATAATATAAGTTCTTAGAACTTGCTTCGCAATCGTTGTAAATAAATAAACTTTAATATGTATAATTAAATGAAAATAGGAGGAATATATAATAAAACAAATTATGTATGTTTCATTATATATATACCTGTTAGTTATGTACTGATATGCAATAGGATATCTAATAAAATACGGACACGACAGAATCAAACTATTTAATCTAGATATAAATGCCATGTTTCTTAAATGC
The DNA here is from genome assembly GCA_014843695.1 of Archivesica marissinica. Lineage (NCBI taxonomy): Eukaryota > Metazoa > Mollusca > Bivalvia > Venerida > Vesicomyidae > Archivesica > Archivesica marissinica. Next base: position 65,551,916 of record CM026386.1, read on the forward strand.
AGATAGTAATGGTATAACAGTAAAAATGATCCTACACGGTGAAGAGACTCTTACAGCTCACATTAACAAATTAATATTTGAATATGTCCATCATTTCATTCCTGATACAAAACGATTCTTTTAGTGAAACCTCATGTATATAAGACCCCCGTGTATACAAGACGTGCATTTGATGAATTTACCCCCCTGTCTGCCTGCGCTACATTCTAAAATATCTTCTCTTTCTTCTGCATTCTTGTCGGTATTACATTTCTGTCATTTCTAAGCAATATGCAAACTTGGTATACATGTATTAGTTCCACTCCGTCCAATATATTACTGTGTATTTTGAACTGTGTGTTTTACGTTGATTTATCGTCGCTACCGGTTGCCCATATGAGCTACGCCTCCTGAATAGATTAGTCAATTTAGAGTTTTGGAAGATAGTGCAATGATACAGAGAGAGACCCATTCCAGAGTCTCCTCTGGTTCATTTACGTGCACGGTGTAAAGCACCGACACGAGACCTCGGTTTAACGTCCATGTGAAAGACTGTTAATTTTATTAGGGTCAGACGTGGGATCGAACCTGCGATCCCTGGATTACCAGTCCAGCATGCTACCACTGGACTACAGATCCGTATTTTGAACTGCAATGAGAGGAACTCTATAAGCTCTGCTTCCGTTTTAATCTTTTATATACTTCCTTCATTGATTGTGTGTACATTTATTGTTTTGTGAATGTATATAGTGGAATAAATATGCTTAAACCATCATTAACCGAATGCGTTGAGTGTTGTGTGAATAGTGGCAGCACTATCGTAACGAGAAAGAACACACGATAGTTATGAAGTGGGTTAACCAACATACATCAAAATAGACATTAACATCATGCGGATGTTAGCTTGTCAGCTGATATGATTAGTTTGACATATTTATTGTGTTTCAATATATGCGCGCGTGTGTTTTATTTTGCGTGAATTTATCGTCGCTACCGGTTCCCCATTTGAGCGAGACCTCCCAAAACAAAGAGCAAATAGTAAACTACAATTAATAAACAACACCCTTTTCCGAGGGCTATCATCTGTTAGCCTAATATATCCCATACTAGCTGGGTCACTATATACAATATCACGTGATAACCAACATGGCGGACGTGTTTTTGTAGACGTGGAATATAATATTGAATAACTCGTCAAGAAGTGTTTAAGCAAACTGTTTATCATGGCTACAAGCGCACCGAACGTTAATGTATGGCCAACTGGACAATAAACGGGTAAATATGCTGCACTATCTGAGAACTATGCCACTGTGCAGAGAAACAACCGTGTTCTCGTCATTCGACATGTTCAGTGGGTGGGGAACCACCACACGGTTTTATGGAACAGAATATGGATGCATTGAAACAGTTACCGATGGACGAAAAGCTGTATGTTTTGATGGCGGGTATTTTTTAATTGAACTTGATACAAACTAGAGTGAACACTATTGAGTCATATGTTTACTATAATACTGCCGCGCACGATGTCGATGATCAGAGGCTCAATCTGTTTGAATATAAACAAATAGATATTGAGGCCCGTCAGAAGGAAGATAACCTGTTATTTTCTGGTATTGAAGAAGTGGAGGGTGAAGACCCTGAAATTAAAGTAACAAATATTCTTGTTGTCATTTTGAAATTGGACAGGTAGAGTTTTCGTACCCAGACCGGGTGATAGGCGACCGGTGAAGCCCACACCTCGTCTAATAGTTGTAACTTTTTCAGACGCTGTAGAGTCAAGACACATTTTGAACAATGCAAAACTCCTAATAGGTTCTTCATTTCGTACCTCGCGTATCTGAAGCACATACATTCCTATGGGCTGAATTCAAATAGCAGCGTGATCTCCATGGCGCCAAACAAGTTCGACTTGCTTTTCCGGCAGCCATAATTGTCAATGGTCTTGCATACAAGGACTTATTTCCCGAATGGTACACCATACTTAACAAGTCTAGAAACACTAACGTTAGTCAGAGAATCAGTGACTCTCTAAGAGCTATGCAGGAAGCAGCGAAACGTAAATCAGCCCAGTCTGCTTTCGTGCCTTGTTCAGTGCCGGCTTCAATGTCAGCTCCAATGTCAGCTCCAATGTCAGGTACCGTAAACCGGTCTAGTATTAGGCGCATATACTATACAGGGTCGGAGTCCGAGTTAAATATGGACACGCATCAATCACTCCCATCTCCCCCACGGAGGGGTAGGTCTCGTTCTCGTCGGCGGGGTTCTCGCCATCGCATACATAGTCGATCCACATCGAGCCATAGATCGTCACTACCGGTTCCGGCGGATCAGTTAAACTCCGCAGGAAACGCGTCTGCGGCACGCTCTCCAGGACCATCACATAGTGAATCTAGTGATACTGGACAGGTCAGACCAGTTACATAGGACAATCAGGGGCCAGTGAACCATAGCCTTTCCTCAGACAGTGTAAATTATTTCAAAACATTGAGCATTGGAACTCTGAACGTATGCGGTATTAAGTCTAGATTAAACTATCCAGAATTCATTGAAATGGTGGATACTTTTGACATTTTCTGTTGTACTGAGTGTAAATAGACCAATAGGATGACATTAATATTAATAATTACCAAACATTGAACCAAGAAAACAGGCATTTGTCCGAAAATCTGGTGGTATTTGTGTATTTTTAAAAATCAATTTGTATGATCATGTAGAAGTAGTTAAATCTGATTCTGATTACATGATGTGGCTTAGGGTCAACAAATCTGTTTTAAGTGCTGAAAATGACTTGATGATTGGAGTAATGTGCATTCCCCCGGAGTTTTCAAAATACTTTAATCAAGATGAATTCTTGAATGCTTCTTTTGATGATTTTACGGAATTTTTGGCTAAACATTTTAATTTAGATGAAGATCCTGTTAATTTCTTTAACTAGGCTGAAACCATAAATATGCCATGAGTATCTTACGTACGTCACGTGAAAACAAAACAAATGCTATAGGTCGAAAATTAATTGATATCTGTACACATTCAAATGTATTCCTTTTAAATGGCCGAGCCGGTCAGGATATGGATATTGGTGACTTTACTTTTAAAAATACGTCTGTTATTGACTATTCGATATCGTCTGCTAGTTTGCTCAAAAATGTAATAGATTTTAATATCAAAGAAGTCGACGGTATTTTTTCAGACGGTCATTCTCTGCTGTCTTTAAATATCAATTATTCTGTTGAATACGTAAACATCAAATCTGATGACACTCATACCCAGAGTAAAATACCCAGATGGGATAATACAAAAATAGACGACTTTGTACACAATCTTGACCTTCATAAGGTTGCAGCTGTTGGTGAATTACTAAATAATTTCACATTTAATCATTGCGATCAGAAAACTGAACAATATCATTGCGAGTATGGTAACTATTTTCGATGAATCGGCAAATTTAACGTTTTCATCTTCTAATACATCTAATGAATATCGCAGACAAAATACTCAGAGTCCAAATAAGACCAAACACAAACCCTGGTACGGGCCTCGCTGTCGCAACACACGAATTATTTATAATCGCCCGCGTAAGCAATTTAGTTTGAATAGAAATGATTACAATATGTGTGTACTCAACCGAGCGAGCAAGGATTATAAACATACTATGAAGTTATATTTAAATAAACACAATTGTATCAATGAGTCAAAACTTAGACAAATGCAAACAACAGATCCTAACTCGTATTGCAAATTTTTAAATAACCTTTCTTCAAATGGTCATAGTAAAACACAGTTGGTGAGTTCTATGAGTACTATAAAATTGCAAATTCTAGAGCAAATGATTATGACGATTTTCGGGCTGACCAAACTAACTTATTAAATGATGACAATATACTTAATACTACTTTTACAGAAGTAGAAATATTAAACTTTATTAATAAATGTAAAAACGGAAAAGCAAAAAGTAACTCTGATAACATTAGTAATGAATATGTTAAATTTACTAAAGACATTATAGATAGATTTCTTTATTTATAGAGGGTGACCTAATTAGTTGTTACCTTTATATGTTAAACTTTTTAATTTAATTCTGGATACAGGAATTATACCTACTACTTGGTCTGAGGGCTATATTATCCCAATTTATAAAGGAAAATGTTTTACTTTGTCACCTGAATCCATTCGACCAGTCACAATACTTAGTAATTTAGGGACACTTTTTACTGGTGTCTTAAATGAGAGGCTGACTAAATGTGTAGATGCATATAATATAATACATGAAAATCAAGCGGGCTTCAGGAAAATTATTGTACAATAATTTACATTGAACGTTTTAGTAAATCTTCTACAAACCCAGAAACGTACACTTTTTGTTGGTTGCCTATGTAGATTTTCCCCGCGCTTTTGGTAACTTGCCAAGGGCTCAGTTATTTCATAAACTAATAGAAAATGGTATAGATGGAAATTGTCTGAGAATAGTTCGCAATATGCATGATAATGTCAAGTCTTGTATTCAGTTAAAGGGAACCTTTTCTTCCATGTGTGCGTGTGACTGTGGGGTGCGTCAGGGGGGAAATCTCTCAACCCTTTTATTTTCTCTGTTTTTGAAAGACTTGTTAAGTTTCATGGAATCTAAAGGTAATAATGAAATTCATTTAGAGTATCTTTCTGAAGGAATTGTTCGAACAATTTGTATCGTGGTCTCATTTTTGCAGACGATACTATTCGAATTGCGGATAACCTGGATGATTTTCAAAAATGTCTAAATGATTTTAACGAGTATTGCCAAAAAATTGAAGTTAAAGATCAATACAGACAAAACAAGTCATGATTTTTGGTTCTAATAGGCGTGGTACGCGCAACATGTCCTTTACTTTAAATGGATTTAATGTGGAAATTATTGACAATTATAAATATCTGGGGGTTGTTTTCAGCCCTACTGGCGAAAATAATAAAGCAAGGCTCCATCTTATTAAGCAAACTAGAAAAGCAACGCATCTCTTATGCAAACGTATTCATAATCTAAATCTTCCTTTAGATGTAAAGTTGAAACTATTTGATAACACGAATGTACCAATTCTGACATTTTCCAGAGAAATTTGGGGTATAGAAAATACAAATGACATAGAAAAAATACACTAATTCTCGTACTGGAACAAACTAGTAATATGTGATACAAACAAGTATTCCAAAATTGTCTATAACATTATGTTCAACAGTACACGAAATTTCAAATGGTTTAACTACGTTAGAAACATGATTGATATAACTGGGAATAGTGATATATTTTTAAACCAGGAAAATTTACCTTCTAAATACTTTTCCGAATGGCGTCGTAAATTGCAAGCTTCGAACAAATGAAAACTATACGGTCTTCTCATTTAAGAAAACCATGATCGTGAGGATTACTTAACACTACTACCAAAACAGTTGTACTTACCAATCATCAGGTACAGGACTTCTGAACATAAGCTGCCTATTGAAACAGGTCGATGGTCAAATATTCCATATAATGACAGGAACTGTTTATCATGCTTAAATGATTTAGGAGACGAATTCCACTATCTTCTTGTTTGTAAGCAGTTTAGTCAAAAAAGAAACGAACTAATTCCACTTTACTATCACAGATTTCCAAATGTTATTAAATATAGAGATCTGATGAATAACAAAGATACTGAAGTACTTAAAAGCTCAGTCTACTTGTAGCTCATATCATGAAACACGTGCAATAAAACACATATTGTACTTCCATGTTAAATCCTTAGCTTCATATTCCAACACAATCGCGTCAAGACAATTTAATTTATTCACCACTAAGATTTACCTATGTTATTTGTAGCTCACATTATGAAACACGTGCAATAAAACACAAATTGTATTTCCATGTTAAATATTTTGCTAAATATCCCAACTGAATCTCTTCAAGACACTTTAATGTAATCATCGATAAAAGTACCTACGCGATATTCAAATCCTTAAAATAAATACAATTGTCACAAACATCCACGTTTATTACGTGCTTTCTCACCTTTATTAGTAACTTGATGCAATCAATGGCATGCCTTAATTACACATCTGGAACAAATCACGGTCTTTCCATGCGTAAATCAGGTATAAGTTGTAAAGTAATATCACTGTCCCCGTCAACAAAATGTTTATCTATGAGAAATTAATCAAATAGGATGAAAATATTGTTAACAAAACCTAATATGTATATTTGTTGCCACCCGTTATTATATGTCCACTTTTGTTTTATATGTACTTTTGTTACACATGTTCATGTTTTTCGTTAAAACATTGTATTGTCTGTTGTTACCTGATGTAATAAAGGATTTTGAATTTGCTATTTACATTGCTTTATATACATTCTGTATTTTCAATTGTATTTGTTTATAGTAATGGTAACGTAATGAGCAATAGTAACGTATATTACATGTATTAGACATGCATATTAATGCCTACTTAATAGGGTGTCTTTCATTATAAGATTGATTTGATAATTGTATGATTGCTCTATATACATGTATATAACAATCACAATCGTTGTACAAATAGAAATTTACCAAATTGGTTGGGCCACAAGTTCTATCAATATTATTGATTGGCCCTCCCCATAAAATAAATTAAAAACAACAGAATGTTAGTAGCATAGTTGAAATAGCATAGTGCTGAAAACATGTACATATTAGATACATCACGTACATTATCAGTTTACCAATATAATATGATGCACTTATTTTAAGTCAAATACGCCAGGTGCAGCAGTGCTAGATGTTCATTTATGTTAATGTTTTGCTTTCATTTATGTTAATGTTTAACAGACCGTATTATAAAGAAATAAGATAATTGATTTGGCAGTAGGCAAGCCATAGAACTGGTATTTGCATTATATATTCTAGATTTAGTATTACTAAATACTGTATATGTAAATAAGATGCAATATCATGGTACAGAAACGGAAATATAATAGTATAATACTACAACTTACATTCATTAATTTTGAATAAATTTTATCTATTTCACATATAGCAGAAAGCCAATGCTCTATGACTTCTAACTGACAGGATATTCTACAATCAAAAACATTAAAACTATTCAACGGATTATACCCCATGGATTATTTCAATACAATTACAGTGTTAATTGAGAACGATCATTGTTCATTGTTAATGTTCCCAAGTTTTTAATTCAGTTACAGTTTATTATCGTTTCTCTCTTTGTCTCTATGACCGTCTATTCCTTTAAGAGAAGCGGGTTCAATTTTGTTTATGTTTTGTTTTATTGTACATCCATTATACTTGAGAAATTGTAATGTTTGACCTACTTCATATGTTATAATGTTTGTTTGTATTTGATGAAAGAAAAAATGCTTCTTCTATATGAAATAAATTTAATGGAAAACAAAATAAACTATTTGCTACAATGAAATATCGATACATTCTGGTATTCTACATATCTAAATTGCATAATAATATTATTCGAATGAAACCTTGTGTTTCATTGTATCAAAATAATAGAACGACATGTCCCATTGTGAAACTTTACTGACGATGCCTGTATAATTATGGTCGCACGGCCGTCGATTGTCAAGTAATACAAAAACTACTTTTTGATCCAATCCACCGGATACTGGCCACTCTTTTACATTGGTTTATTAATCCCTTTCGAACATGCAAACTTCCATTGTTCTTAGTCAGTTGGCATATAATTATTATGCAGTTATGTTCAGTATTTATTTGTACTATCTCTAACATATAACTGTTATTCCTATTTTTCTTTATGTTATTGTCTTGGACCTACTACTGTACTTAGTTTATACAAATTTATTCTTAGCTTGATTGCGAAACAGGTTATTACAACTTATATTAATCACTTTCGAGACCTTATTCCTGGTGGAATCCATCACCACGAGGGATAGAGAAGAGGCAATGTGGAATTTAAATGCCTTGCCTAAGGGCACAATCGTAACGGCTACAGCGGGGGTCGAACTCCAAACATTTCGCACCTGAAGCGAACGTGCATCCACTGCGCTATCACGACTTCCACTGCGCTATCACGACGTACTCAAAGACGAAAGTCAATACCGTTTCTAAGTGTTATGTGTATGGCAATGTAACTGAACAGTCACCTCATTTCATGTTCATTATAAGTATATCCATTTCAGTATAGTTTAACCATCATCACTGTGGGTTTCAGCTTCTTTCGTGTGATGAAGCTATCAATTCAGCCGTCTTGCGGAAGATTTCTAGTTCCACACAGATGTTCGGACGTTAATTAAATGCTGCTCGGAAAGGCATATGGGTTCTTCCTCCATATATAATAATTCAGAGATGCGATTTGAAATTTAAACATAGGAAGATTGCTACTTTCAGTTTTCATTCAAAGATCCACACCCGCAGAACAATGTTGTAGCCAGGTAAGGAAGTAATGACATTGCTATATGAATGTATAGGTAGATGGACTTGCTGAACATCCATATAGTCGTACTCGAGTCTGAAAGATGAGTACGGACGACTTCAGCAACATCAGTAGTTATTGTTGGTTTTTATATTATATGTAAATGATATGGAATTAGCTGTCTACGTGCGTACATGTAGGTACGCGCCTGATGTGGCGTTCTTTCTCAAAACAAAGTCAACGTAAACAAAGGCGACACATACATGTAATGGATTGATTGCACAATTAACACACACCATAGGTTCAAATGTTTATTTAATTATGGATCACAGAGAAATCGACAGTTTTATTTTGATTATTGTTCATTTAATGAAACAAAGTCTTCAATAAGGTATATCAGCAAATACTGCAACAATCTCTGGCAGATACATATTGGGCATCACAATCGTCCTAGGAAACATCCATACAGTCAATTTATTCTGAAAAGTAGAGCGTAAAGCGGTTAATGTATTAACAGGACTTCTAAGAGATTAATAAATATATATTACACGCTTAATATCCAAGATAGGACCTCAGAGCGAGTGTTAGTCTGTCGATTTTTCAATTTTTAACTTGTGACAAAATGACAGATTTGATCAGAAACTCAATACGGCCCAATTCATAGTATCCGTGTTAAAATATATTTATTTGACTGTCCAGGCAAACTATGTCGACGCCTGTTCCCAGGCAAAACGAGCGTGTACGTTACCGGATAACTAATCCAGTATGAAATAAATGATTGCTTTTTTCTACACTCGGTTGTGTGCCTTATGTATGTTATGTGATTATGTTTGGGATTGTATTGCTATTGTTTGTCCCCTTCGTATTGGTTCATATATCACTTGTTAAGTATATGTGTGCGTGGCTGTAAGTGTTGTTCTAAACTGTATGGCTCCGGCTAATTCAGTTTTAATTCATGTACCATCTTACAACATACGCTGTCGAGACGTCATTCCTGATGGGAGAGCAAAGTTGCAATGTGGAATATAAGAGCCTTCGCTTACGGGTATATGCGTGATTGTTTTACGTTTATTTATCGTCACTACCGGTTGCCCATGTGAGCGACGCCTCCTGAAGAGATTAGTCATTTTAGATTGTTGGAGGATAGTGCAATGATACAGACAGAGGCATATTCCAGATTATCCTCTGGTTCATTTACGTGCACGGGATAAAGCACCGAAACGAGACCTCGGTTTAAAGTCCCAATTGTAAGATTGTTAATGCAAGTTTTGCTTTAAAGAAATCCACCCATTATAATAATTTAAATGTACATGAACATCGATATATGCGACGATAATTAAACGTAAAAAAAACACAACACAAATTGGGAAATAGTGGATTTGTAGCAACTACAAGTGTATAGTAGCAATCTTCATAAACGATGTTGCACACATTTTGAACAGGAATAAGTATGTAATGATTAAGAGATATGTGTCATACGGCTTACCATCTGGACAGACAGGACAGCATACTCCAGTATACGTTTCTGGACTGGCACAGTTGTGCGCTGGGCAAGTAGCAGGGCATCCAGCTGTAACAGAGATTAAAGCATCAGTTTCTATTGTATATACAACTTAATAATGGACTTAATTAATTTTATTTAATTACACATATTTCAGTTGCAATAATATCACAATCAATGCAAATTTATTGTAGCTCGATTGTGAAACAAGATCTTACAACTTATATTGATCACTCCCGAGATACCATTCATGATGGAATCCATCGCCATGAAGGGGAGAGAATAGTCCATGTGAAACTTAAATGCCTTGCCTAAGGGCACAATCATAACGGCTCCAGTGGGGCGCGAACTCCTGGCATTTCTTACCTAAAGCGAACGTGCTACCACAACACAAGAACGACTATGCATCTTAATTGATTTAATATAATTAATTTTACTTATTTACACATAATTGAACTGCAATAATATCACTAGTTATCATAAAGTTTGTGTAATTTGGTAGGATTTAGAAAAGTGAAATTCAAGATACAATCGAAATTAAAACACTTTATTTTTTAAATAAAAGTCCTTTTGACAAGAATGACTTTGTGTAATCAGACATGTATAGATCGTAATATATAGCTTCCTTAGCTGACATAATATCGTCCATATCGGGTATGTTATATATATATCAAGCATTTTATGTAGAGATGTATGTGTTTACTTACTATCTACAGCTGGTGGATCCACAGAGTCAGCGAACGCCACTGTAACCGAAATGAAAACATGAATTAATGATAAATAATCCATATCAAATTATACAAATATATTTTAGCTCGATTGCGAAACAAGTTCTTACAACTTATATTAAAACCTATCGAGATATTCCTGATGGAATCCATCACTATGAAGGAAAGAGAGGAGGCAATGTATAATTTAAATGTGTTTCCTAAGAACACAATCGTAACGGATACAGATGGGCTCGAAATGCGGAGAATTTCGCGTCTGAAGCGAACGCGCTACCTCTAGTATATCACGACCCCCATGTGTATAGAATAGATATTATAATCAATATAAACTAACCATAATTAATGCATCATTCAAAAAAGACCTATGATGTTATTTTTTTTTTTTTTAAATTTTGAGGCCCCTTTTCGAGTAACCCCGTTTATTTCTTTCATGTATGTACATAAAAAGCATTTACACAATGTTACAACATTAATGATATCATAAGACGTTTGCCTTCCATGTATATACACAAATGGGTTATTTCTGGATAAGTATCCCTAGTTTGAAAAATAAATTGTAAAGCTAAAAAGTGAAGGGTGAAGAAAAAGAAAAAAGCATATGGGTGATCGTTTCCATTTATTTATTTTCAAATTACACAAATAGAGGAATTAATTGATTATATAAACGCTACCCACTTGGAGTTGTATTTTTCTAATTTGTCTGTTCGTAAAGCAATCTCCCGTTCTAAATTAATTCTAATATTTAGATAGCTTTTAAAGCATTCGAAACGTGGCAATTCTTTTCTACACTTCATTCTGTATATAAAAGATTTACATAGAATAATTACGAAATTAATTGTATTGTTTATTACTGAGTTGTTTATTTTACCAAAACAAATTACCTCAAAATTTATATCCACATCTATATTTTTTGTTTTTAGAAATGTGCTTAGTTGTTTCCACATGTGTTGTACACATGGGCATTCCCAAAACAAATGTTCAATATTTTCGACATTCATATTACAGAAATCACAAAGACTTGTCGGAACTAATTTGCATTTTAATAAATGTGTATTAGTCGGTAGAATATGCTTCAAGAATTTGTATTGAAAACTTCTTAACTTCGTATCTATTGTCGCAAAATACAGAACTGAGTAAATACGTTTCCATTCAAAATCTTGTTTACCTAGTATGATATTCCATTTATTTTCTGATTTAATTCCTTCAATCTCTGAATTGTCCATTTGTGTTTTATATAATAGTTGATTGGGGCTTTTTGAGGTTTTTAGTTTGTCAATTAACGTTTCTGTTCTTGTTTCTGCAAGGAGTCGTTGGTTCATTTTATTTACGTATGATTGTGGTATACTGTGTTTTAGTTTATGATAGGTTAAGAAATCCTTTTCATTTAAATTAAATAACTCTATCATGTCATCAAATGTTGAGTATTTACCATTCCTAAAATTGAATAATTGATCTACATATTTTATTCCTTTATTGAACCAATCCCTATAGAAGACAGTGTTTCCCTCCACTTTAATTTCAGAATTATTCCAGATGATATGTTGTTTAAAAGAAACACTAGAATTACTAAATTGTGCAGAAATATTAAACCATGACTTTAGAATATCATGCAAAAAAAATGAATTACCACCACTGACGTTATGAATATCATTATCAGACAGATTGCAATCTAGTAACATTTCACCCCCATATTTCTCTATTTGCTTTGCATAAAAACATTTCCAGAGTCCTTTATTTTTGTCGTCTAAGATTCTCTTAAGCCAACAAGCTTTTATTGAGTTTAAAAAATATGTTATGTTTGTTAACTTTAAACCGCCACTTTCATAATTTTTATATAATGTAGTTCTCTTGATTTGTTCTTGTTTATCGTCCCACATAGATACAAATAATGATTTTGTAATATCACTAATGATATGTGCTGGTGGATTCGGTAAAACAGTAAATGGATAAACAAGTTTTGGTAATGCAAACGTTTTAATAACTGTCACTTTCCCCATCAAAGTAAGCTTACGATGTTGCCACTGCTTTAAACAGTTTTTAAATTCTTGCAATTTTGGTTCCAAATTTGATGTAAGACCTATGATGTTGTATATATTGCCAAGTATGTACTAAGCAAAACTTCCATTTACACACTTTTCAAACATTGAGACTAATTACATTGCGGTAGGTATACTAAATGTGTTTACTTACAACCAAATCCACCAATTCCACCAAACGGCCACCCTGTAATACAATTGAAAATCAGAAGTTAGTTTCTATTAATAATATAGTTTTACTATATAAATAGGGTATTGGGTCAACACTACGACACGATTTTAATACTATAACGTACATATACATAGGATGTTACATAAGTTGTGGTTTCATACCATGTTATGAAACCAATTTGCATGAAATAATTATGGTAACAGTTTAAACTTTATTTATTTTACAATGATTACGAAGCAAGTTTTAACAACTTATATTAATCTCTCTCGTTAACGCGGATGGAAGTGTAAATGTGGTGATTCGTGAGAGAGGAAACCTGAGAATATATTACCTTATAATTAACAGTTCGTGATTGTCAATGAAAAATACAAAAGTTCATCCAACCACGAAGGAATACGAAACTGATACAGTTTGAAAACAATGAAAGATAGCAGTTTCTTTCACTGCGAAAAACCTAATCATTCATTGGAAAGCATAAAAGAACATTTTGTATTAATGAAACTAAATCTACGACACGATTTTAATACTATAACGTACATATACATAGGATGTTACATAAGTTGTGGTTTCATACCATGTTATGAAACCAATGTGCATGAAATAATTATGGTAAAAGTTTAAACTTTATTTATTTTACAACGATTGAGAATCAAGTTCTAACAACTTGTATTAATCACTTTCGTTGGCGCGGATGAAAGCGTAAATGTGGTCATTCGTGTGGGAGAAAACCGGAGTACCAGGAGAAAACACCTGTCCGATCTGGCGACCACCGTACCATCTCACATACTTCCCAGTCCAAAGATCGAACCTATGGTACACTGGTGAGTAGCTAACGCGCTAACTACTGCGCTAATCGAATAGTAATACTAATATATAGAGAACATTAAATTACTGTCCTATACATTTTAATATATTAGAGTTGGAGAAAATATACAAGGCGAGGCTCTGATAGATCATATATGTCTCACCTCGTTATGTTTGGTACGATCATATATGTCACACCTCGTCATGTTTGTTACGATCATATATGTCACACCTCGTCATGTTTGGTACGATCATATATGTCACATCTCGTCATGTTTGGTACGATCATATATGTCACACCTCGTCATGTTTAGTAAGATCAGATATGTCACACCACGTTATGTTTGGTACGATCATATATGTCACACCTCGTCATATTTGGTACGATCATATATGTCACACCTCGTCATGTTTGGTACGATCATATATGTCACACATTTGTATATACAACATACAAATCATCGGAAGCTCAACACTTTGATTCACATTTGTTATCGATGCATGTTTTAGTCATTAAAGAGACAGTTATATCATGACGAATGTCTTGCGACAGCCTACACATTGTCCATAATTTGTGTATATTATATTCCGCTTAAGGTCATGGCTAATTGGTGTCATCATCGTCGTCGTCATCATCATCGTAAAAGCTAAGTTTATTATGCAGGCCGTTTTTGGCCATTATTATGCATGACGGTAGTATAAATAATATATGTATATTAAAATATTTATTAATCAACATAACTTACATTACCGTTCATCAAATATAGGGAACACTCATAATAAATGTTATACTGAATTTAATTACTTACACATACCACCTGCACCGCCTACTGGCCATCCCCCTGATATCCACTCGCACTAGTTACATAGGCATGCGGTCTGACGTTTATTTACAGCCATGTTTATATAAACAAACATGTTTGCATATACAATAGTACATATATATGGTGCATACATATACACATCCAATTGATTTTATGACTACCCTACACGTGTTTAAGTCTTTATTGTCAAATATGTTCGTACTGGGCCAAGTGTACAAACCAGAGATAAAAATTCATAGTTTGTATGTAAATAACTCTGGAAAACTGTATTGATTCTTCATTGCAACGTGAATAATGATATGAACATAGCCTTGCAGATTTTATCATTTCTTGTTTTGTATTAAGGAATGAATCGCAGGTTATTGTTTCCATCTAGGTATGAACTACATTGGGAGTGGTTAAGTGTGTGGAGGCCGAAGGGGCACATGTGGTCTTCCTCCACCAATACTAGCTGGGAAGTAGCCATAATTATGACCTGAGCCGTTAGTGCGACTTTAATCCGCAAACATAAACATAAAATGACATAACTCAATACTATGATGACCCTAATAAAATAAACAGTCGTCAATATGTGACTTTAAACCGAGGTCTTGTGTCAGTGCTTTATACAGTGCACATAACATAACCAGGTGAGACTCTTGAATGGGTCGCTGTCTGTAACATTGCACTATCCTCCAAAAATCTAAAATGATTAATGTCTTCACGGGGCGTCGCTCATATGGGCAACCGGTAGTGACGAGATAAATAAACGTAAAACACGCATAGCGAACATTAGTTACTTTCAATACATTCGCAAACAATATATTACATTTTCCTCATTTGCATGTCTATCAGCAACCTGGAACAGTCGCTATCGGTATATAAATATATGTATTAACACCGAGGACATTAATTATGTCGTATTGAATTTCTGATAATGTAATTTTGCCAGAAGTAATAAAGTGAAAAATCGACAGAATGGAACCCAGGCTAGTCTATCTACAATATGTTAATGTCTTAATACAGGATATATCGAATAAGATGAATATCGTACGCTGTCCTCGTCCCCATCGTCGTCCAACTGACCAAGGACCTCGTCGACCGCCAGAAAATCGTCTACCTAGCCATCTGCCACGTCGTCTGCCTAACAATGGACTAAACCAACCTCTTCGCCCTGGTCTACCTATGGTACCTATCCCACCTCCTCGTCCGAAACGTCTACCTCCTCCTATGCTAATTCCCCTCATGCCTCCCCTGCGACCGCCTCCTCTGCCTCTGCCCCTTTGTCCGACAACGACAACGACACAACAAAACAGAAGCAATGCCAATGGTAGGAGCTTCATGTTGTTTATGTGTTCTGTAATCTAAAATTGAACACGCAGAAAATAGTGAGGTGTGTGTGTATGCCATATACATGCATTTTACCTGTTTGGACTAATGCGATGCATTGGTAGTATCTATAATATCTCCCGACGGCAGATAAAATTCGATTTATTCATAAATGTATGTTGGTATTGTGCTTTCAAAGTAAAGTAATAACGGTTGTAAACAATCATTCGATACACTATTGCATTATTGGTAAGTCAGGTATAACCTATTAAGCAATAAATGACAGTACATGTAAGCTATCGTATATTACCTATACAGTAGTGTAATATTCCAACGATATTATTACTTCACTTTGAAAGCACAGTATCCCTGTTGCTAGATAACAAGATTTTATGGCATGGTTAATATGATTCAACAAATTCATGTTACGTATCTGATATCATTTTTTGCAGTAACATTATACGGATTGCATAATTTAATAATTATAGAATATGTTTGTTTCGGGCGGTTAAAGTCACAACAATGACTTAGGCCATAGGAAGTCTCCGAGACCGGACTAACATCTGGGTAGAAACAATGGCGCAAGTCAGCTTGATAGTATCCACTCATTGGAAACCAACAGTGGTGAGGGGAAGTTATTTGTAGTCAGTGACCTTAACCACGTGGCCAAGGACAAAGGCCAAGAAATATAAGATGTGGAAACGGAGGAATATGATTGCATGCATTGCACAGGAACGAATGATACAGAAATGGCGGAAACCAATTAAAAGGCATTGGTTATTCGGGTGTGGGAAATATTACGCATCAATGTTTCTATTTGTTTGCTTTTGTTTTGTTTGTTTGTCTTTGTCGGCGTTGTCGCATAGACAGCTTATGTTAAATAGCGACTCTCCAGCTATAGAGGAGGATCCCCCCACCGAGTCCACCTCCGTTATAGAATGATTAAGGTGGCCAACTTGTATATCACCGTAACCTATCATCACTGACCAGCTCAGTTTGTGTCTCTATATATGAAAAAGTTGGCAGTTTCTTACGGAGCTTTGTACAGTACTGATTCACCTCTGGAGCCTGCCCAGGAAATGTGCTGTTTGATAAACTGCCATCGCTCATTATGGTCAACCAATAGCGACGATAAAAAGCAAAAGCCCCCCCCCCCCGAGCACGGACGTGCACACACGGGTAGACCCCTAATAGTCCGCCAGCCAACTGGATAGCTTATTCGAAATAATTCGACACCCCAAACAGGGTTGGAACCGCTAGCTGTGAGAGGCAAGTGATAATTTTTATCAAGAAACCTGACGACGAACACCTCTAAATAAATGTTCCTGGTGTCAGTATAAGTGTCAAGATTGACCTTAAAGTATGCACATACAGTGACACATTGCAGCGGTTAGAATTGATTTTATTTTTAAATCTAATTGAATACATGTCACTTGAAATAAAATGGTAACTACTGAACTACTACACTAGCAACAGACAACAATCGGGCACAACGTAAAAATAACAAGATTGCAACGTTTGCATTTATTACCAAAAAACATCGTACACTACATGAAAAATAACAAATTTCCCAGTTTTGAAGTTACTAGGCCTACAAGCAAAAGGCTGTGGTTGGCAACTATGAATCCTATAATCATATCTTAAACATAAAGGGTTCGTTTATAGTAAAATAGTACAATGATTAAAAGCATGAGTGTCGCATAATATGTCATGTTATTAAACAGGTATGTAAAAACGAACATTGATATCAGCAACGTAACATATTTATTCACGTTATTAAAACGAATATGCTTTTAATATGCACAGGAACATGCGCATCAGTAGAAAGCGAAGCAATCGCACACAAAAGATGTATTAAACGTATAACGAATCGAACTTGCTGCACTTATTGCCTCGAATAAAATGTATTCTAATTTATTTTAAAATACACATTTATCTTAGATGGTATAAAGGTCCATACGACTTTAGCTAAATAGCTCTCGAGACCTCATTCCTAATGTAGAAAGAAAAGCTATCGCACAAAAAAGATGCATTAAACGTATAACGAATCGAACTTTCTGCATTTATTGCCTCGAATAAACTTTGATCTAATTTATTTTAAGATAAACATTTATCTTAGCAGGTTATTTCGACTTTAACTACATTGACTTAAGTGGAAGCATGGAGTGTCTCGCCTAAGGACTTCGTCGCCTTGTTTTCTGGCATGTATCGATCTCACAACATCTGGATTACGAGACGGACACCGCATCTATTACAACATGACTACACTTTAGTCTACTATTGTAATTGTAATAATTTTTTAACAAAACTGTTTGCTAGAAATAAAGCAGTATTAATGTGTTTAGGTTTATTAAAAATTAAATTTATTAAATTGTATTGTGAATTTTGAGAAAAAAAACGATATTTGCCTTACCTACTGTATACTGGCTCTATTCCAAAAACAAAGTCGGTCTGACTATAATTTGGGAACTAAAACCTCAGCACAAAAATCCAACCGTAACACGAGACGAATGTGATACCGTAACAGGGAATCGTATGATCATAACACAAACACGAACGTCTTTTATAGTGTCGGACTACGTACTATGCATAATAAATTTGCTAATTAATACCATAAACAATTAGCTCTGGTCACATTTACACTAACCACCAAGACGCTGTATTATATTTGAGTTCAGCAGTTACCATTAATCAACTATAAGGTATACGGGTCAGCACATGTAACCTGCCACACCGGGAAGCATTTTATTGCGTGTATTAATAGGTTCTGTTCACTGGCAGTGTGTGACGGTAAGCTATACTATATGTTAGTGTTATATAGCTTATTACATAACACAATCAATGAATTGAAGCAATTTTAGAAAACATTATATCCAGAAATATTTGAAATTCCAGATGGCGTGTGCTCTTTGAGTGTGACTATATATAACGTAATAAGATGTGGCCGTTGTTAGAGTAGAACGTAAATGGTTAATAATATATACGGTTAGATTATACGTTTGGTTTACCGCCGGATCTGTTGTCCAGTGGATAACACGATGGACTGTTAATCCAGGGATCACAGGTGGTTTGATCCCCCGGCTCACCCTAAGGTTAACAATATTACAGATGGGACTTTGAATCGTGGTATCGTGTCGGTACATTACACGATGCACGTAAAAGAATCAGAGGAGACTCTACAATGAGTTGCTGTCTGTATCAATGCAAAATCTTCCAAAAATCTAAAATAATAGACGTAAAACACACGCACTATGGTTTCTCTTCTCATGTGTGAGTGTATTACAGTCATCCACATAACTCTAGTGTTTCGCTTACTGCATTATACTTTTCGAAATATTGCAATCTGTTCGGATACTATTTACATTATATTACATGTCCTTCGATGAACGTGTGTGCCTTGGTTGTATCGATTTTCCATAAATTGCATGCGCACTCGAAGATACGGGCATGCACATTCGCAGTATTAGGCACTGTTCCGAACGGGAAATGCGTGTTTTACAGTTTGCGCTGTTCCAAGGATGATATATATATTTACCATGTTCGGCACACGGTAAGTTGCAGGTCTGTACTAAATACAGTTTAATTGCAAAGCGTTTTTCTGCAAAGAATAATTAATGAAAATATTCGGCTAACCTTAAAGTGACATTACATTGCAAAAATCAAATAAAATGCATATTTTCACGTATAAATGTATTGCTACTACAAATTCTTCTGAATACATTCGAACACTAACATTGAATTAATAAACAGTGTTTTTGTTTTTGTGGTCTACAAACTTTCAAATGTGAAAGTAGGATTTCATATAACGGTCATCCACGTTCCTGAAATGACGTTTGTTTGTCACTGGAGTCAATACTAAACGCGCGATACTTTCGGTTAGAGATAACTTAACTAAAATTAGTCTACAAATATATATGCATAGGACAAATGTGAGATAGAACGGTAAATCTGTACCATAAATCGTGTTATTCAAGATACCCGAGTTGTATTACGCATGAATGTCGACCATATTTACATTGTATTGTTATGTCAACAAACCGCGTATACAACGCATGTTTATTTGTTGAAATACCCAGTTTTTGAGGCATATATTGGAAAAAGAAATATACCATATAATAGAACATTACATTCTGCAGACATATGCGTTTTCACCGATATAGTGTCGCTTTAAGCAAGCTCAATGTAATTCATACATGATGGAAATCAATAGTCCGCTATTCAATCGTTAAGTGGGCGTATATTGTTAAAATCAGACTTGGCGTGGCTCTTAGGTGGTCAGCAATAGCTTTTTGTATCTCTAAGCTCTTATAAGGTGGCGCTCTTTCCCATCATACATGTTATATTCTCTCGTTGGGAAGAGCCGTCCCTAATGCTGTACGAACTTGTGGCTCGATCTATATTTGCTTTCTTTGTATATATTATATTTAGATTATGAGTCATAATAGAGCAAACACAATAGGATTAAACAATTCTCTCGTCTCGGATAGATGTTGTAACGATAAACACAATGGATGACAACCATATAGAAAATACAAACACATAGTGAGGGAGGAAATGGCGGCTAGACAGATGAACATCGAACATTTCTATGGTCTCAATAAATGTTCATCTACAAGTAGGGAACTGCAAACACGAACTCCTGTTGTATTATTGGGATGAACAATGAACACTAGATGAATATGCGTTATTATGTGTAAGTAGAACATGCACTAATACACGGTTTAACTCGGTAAAGCAAATACAAGCATGTGACAGAGTGGATCCGTTTGCATCTATGTAGTGGTCGGAATACAGGGTACATCAGACATATGTGCGGAGCATTAAAACGTATTCAGTATATCGGTTGAAATATGAAACAAATGACTTTGTGGCTCGATTCAGTATATATGTTGCAAACTTAACACATGAGCAGGTATTCAATATATAGGTTGCAATATGAAACAAATGACTTTGTCGCTCGATTCAGTATATATGTCGCAAACTTAACACATGAGCAGGTATTCAATATATAGGTTGCAATGTCAACACATGAGCATGTATTCAGTATATATGTTCCAATATGAAAACACAGCAGGTATTCAGTACATATGTTGCAATATGATCACACGGGCAGGTATTCTATTAAGTATATTATAATTACGCGCTAAACAATGTTTTATTGCGGATTTAAACACGGTAAATTCATTCTTTGCATATACAAACACAATGCCGATGGTAGAATTAAGAACTTATCTATGTATTTCAGCTAATGTTTGGAGAATAAAACATGGTTTGGAGTTCTGACACGTATGAATGAACCCTACAAAATGTCGAGCGGTTGTTATGATAACGCATGTTATTTGCATTTCATACACTATTTATTTGTACGAAGTCTAATAAATGTGTAATAGGATACACAGCAACCATTGCCTTATTACGGGTGCTGATAATTGAGAATAATTTGTATTATGGGTCTAAAAGCACTCTATCCCAACTTTTATTTTTGAGCTGTTTACCCCATTTTATCATGTCATTGTTGTATACATTGATATAGAGCAATCAAATATTATTAGCGATTACAGGAGATATGGGTTGGATCCCTGCAAACAATAGACGATGGATTACTATGATTAGATTATGGAATAGACTATTATTACTAGACGACAATAGAATAACAAAACGTGCATTCAGTTTGGATTATAATAATTGTCGTAACAATTGGTGTAGTGAACTTAAAGATGTATTGTCAAAAATAGTTCTAAGTGAACAGTTCAATAACCGTACATGTATTGGATTAGACGTTGCAAAGTCTATGATAGGGAACTGTTACCGAAATGTCTGGCGAGAAGGTGTTGTTTATGTGCCAACATTAAGAACTTATAGGCTATTTAAGAGTGACTTTATTCGAGACAAGTATGTTGATCTAAACCTAAAACGTAATGAACGCTCACTGCTTGCTCAGTTACGATGTGATATACTTAGAACGTAATGAACGCTCACTGCTTGCTCAGTTACGATGTGGTATACTTAGAACGTAATGAACGCTCACTGCTTGCTCAGTTACGATGTGGTATACTTAGAACGTAATGAACGCTCACTGCTTGCTCAGTTACGATGTGGTATACTTAGAACGTAATGAACGCTCACTGCTTGCTCAGTTACGATGTGGTATACTTAGAACGTAATGAACGCTCACTGCTTGCTCAGTTAAGATGTGGTATCCTGCCTATCAGGGTAGAGACTGGTAGATACATTGGTGAAGCTATTGAACACAGAGTGTGTAGATTGTGCAACGAGGGTGCAATAGAGGATGAAACATATTTGTAGTTAAATGTAACTTTTATAGCGACATAAGACACGATTACCTTAGTGACCTCTTATCAAAACAATCTTATGCAAGAATGAGTGACTAGGATATACTTGCATACCTTATTAACAATTACCCACGAAGGTTTTCGAAGTATCTGGTGAATGCATACTTAACTCGTAGAAACAACTTGTTCTGTAACCGATACTTGATGTTTATTATATATATATATATATGTATGTATGCCATTATTGATACACACTTACAGCAGTGCTGTGGACTTTGGACGGGTATGTTACTGTTTGGTCATGAGTGATATGATTTAATCACATAAGTATTAACTGTAGTGAATTATACTACACAATTATATACATATTGTATACACATATATGATTGTACGTATTTTGGCTGGTCGAGCTATGAGACAATTATTGGTTTATCTTGCCTGTGGCATCGTGTAATTAGTTGGAACTGTCGAGCGTAGGTAGAAATCTTAGGAGGCCATGGTGGCTCCAGGCGGAACCTACGACTTGTTGGAACCGGTCAGTTACACGGTATAGCAGGTAGGAGGGAATTATGTGCTCTTGAATCATAGCTGTACCAACATGGGTATTATTATGTCCAACATACCTTATCCATGTATGACATATATATGCATACATAAATCTATCAAACGTTCATGTGTAATCAGTGACGCGGCCGACTGAAATCGGTGGCAGTATTGTATACCATTGTATACCATTGCAATTCTTGTTGTGCCCCAATGTGAGGGACTCACATCTGCTCGTGTGCGTGCTTGCGTTCGTTCGACTGATTTGTTTGTATTGCAGCGCTATTAGGTCACGGTATTGGACCTTGTCATTGTAGATAAAAGAAGAAGCTGGGACACATGTGTCTTATGGACATGTTCTTAATTACTTTGTACATTGATAACACACATGATTTGTGAATAGCGCAATATTTTTCAATTTTCAATTTATTAATCTAATGATCAGATCACTTATGTTCACACTATATAATTATTATTGAATGCATATTACTAGGTGACATATAGGCCCACGGGGCCGGGTGCGTCTTCTTGTTGTTTAATATTTGCTATATATATTAGTTGAAATGTTCACGTGTCACTTTAATAAAAACTTACTTATATACAAATATTTGTCCGATTCTAACTTTACAATTGTTTACTAGTAAATAATAAACACTAGTTTGTGTTATTGTTTAGAAAAGCATAAATGACGTCAACACACTACACACTCGAGAGTATATTGACGTCGCGCGCTAAACAATGTTTTATTGTAGATTTAAATTATTTACGTAATACTATACAGACAAAATGTCGAGAGGTTGTTATGGTAACGCATGTTATTTGCATTTAATGCACTATTTATTTGTACGAAGTCTAATAAATGTGTGATAGGATACACAGCAACTATTGACTTATTACGGGTGCTGGTAATTGAGAATAATTTGTCTTATGGGTCTACAGTCACTCTATCATAACATTTATTTTTGCGCTGTTTACCCCATTTTATCATGTCATTGTTGCATACATGTAAATAGAGCAATAAAATATTATTATCAAATTCATTGAATGCCTGGTGTGGTTTAAACAAAATGTCAATTAATAGTACAACAAGCAATGTTATGCATTTTCGTCCACTGTCACATACTATGTATCCGACTTTAGGTTTAAGTGTGGAAACGAAACACTTACAGTAGTTGACAAGTATACTTATCTTGGAGTTGTACTTCAAGAACATTTAGATATGAATGTTACTGCGAAGAATATGTCCCAGAGTGTAGGGCGTGATTTGGGTCTAATCAATGCTACATGTAAATATGGTGGTGGTGTACCCTTTAATGTTTTTTGCTAAATTGTGTTGGTGTGATTCTGTTGTGTGGCCTGTGATAGCATAAATATAGTGCTGCTATTTAGAGACACAAAGCATTCTCGTGTATAAATGCTATTCAAAATAGTGCCATGAGATTTTATCTTTGTATGAGTTATGTAACTTGTCTGTATCTGTATCTAAGCATCTAGTTGTACGATCCGTTGAAAAGTTCGTAACGGAAGAGCATGTAATTGATTGGTTAACAACAATAGATAGTGCAACAGGCACCTTTGGTCGGTTTCGTAACAAACTTAGGACATACTGTTTATTCTAACACGAATATAACACAGAGGAATATTGTAAACTAGTTATGCCGTTTAAGCACAGAGCAGTTTTCAGTAAAATTAGTCGGGGAGATATGAAAATATAAGATTAGATGAACATAATTGTCCATTTTGTAATGTCTTGTGAAATGAGAGTCATGTCATATTGGAGTGTACACAGTGAGTTGAAAGTCGATCTTATTAACAAAGCCTCATTGTTTGCTAACGACTTTGCAAATATGTGTAAAACCGATCAACTAAATAGTTTGTTTTCCAATCATAGTTTGATCAGTTTATGTGCCTAAACCTGTTTTAGCATATTACAAAGACGTGATTTTTATCTTTGTAAATAATAATACTCATTCGTCTTAGGTCATTGTATTATTTATGCATCCTGAGAAGTAGTTGCTAATTGGCTCATCCTCGATATCATAAATGTTTAGTTGCGCCCTAGTGCAGTGCTGATATTGAACTTCACAATTTAATTTGAATTGTTTTAGTAACCTTTTAATTTGACATTTATCTACTACTCCTCAGTTTTAACTTGTATATATTACAGTTTGTTTTCTTACTGTTTCCTCTTTCTTTTCTTATTCAATTTGCAATAATAGCAATGTGATCATGTTTGTATGACTTGTGATATTCTAAAGTATGTCTCCTGTAATTCAATTTTAATGAATGGCTAGGTACTGTTCTATATTGTTCATGTTTTATGTTTTATTAGTTGTTTATGTACATATATAGATCTGTCTCCATGGTCTAGTGCGTGCATCCACCTACTGAGCTGGAGGTCGAAGGTTCGAACCTCATCAGGGGTTCGTTCTGGTATGGCCGGTCGGTGAGCCGCCAGCTAGTTAAATAATGTTTATCGATTGCCTTCAAGCATGGCGCCTGGCCTACAAGCATATGATTCGGGAAGTACTGATGTCTATCAATAAGTTGTCTCATCAGTCAGTAATAGATGGCCTTTTAAATAGGGATGATTCTATAATAAACAAACACTACAGACATATGTGTAGTCCAGTGGTTAACACGTTGACTGGTAATCCAGGGATCACACGTTCGACCCCCCGTCTGATCCTAATCAAATTAATAGTTTCTTGCAAATGGGACATTAAGCCGAGGTCTCGTATAGGTGTTTTATACCGTGCACGTAAACGAATCACGGGAGAATCTGGAATGGGTATCTGTCTGTATCATTGCAATATCCTCCAAGAATCTAAAATGTCCAAAAAATCTCTTCAGGAGTCGTCGCTCATATGGGCAACCGATAACGACGATATATAAACGTAAATCACACACATATACAAACACTTTACTTAGATAAGACAAAAATACACATTACATTTGATGTGTATATACATGTGGCTGTCATAATTCATCAAACATATAAGAAATGTGAGAACAAAATGTAGCACCTCCGAAAATGGGAATATTATTTTAGTAATATAAATTATCACACTCATATATAAAAAGCAGATGACGTAAATTACATGTTTTAATTCACATGTATTTCATACCTATGTAAGCAATACATTTACTTTTCAGTTTGCAATACCTGTAATCTGCTGCATGCTCAGATACACATGCTGCATATTAAAATGTAAGATAGAGCCACGTGTTTGGCGATCCTTAATACAAAGGATTTGGTTCATATACCATCAAAACATTAATTGGGTATGTTGTTCCTTTACCAGTTACAACAGAAGTATTATGTTCATAACTGCTATTTACGTTGCTTTATATACATTCTGTATTTTCAATTGTATCTGTTTATAGTAATGGTAACGTAATGAGCAATAGTAACGTATATTACATGTATTAGACATGCATATTAATGCCTACTTAATAGAGTATCTTTCATTATAAGTTTGATTTGATGATATATGATTGCTCTATTTACATGTATATAACAATCACAATCGTTGTACAAATAGAAATTTAGCAAATTGGTTGGACCACAAGTTCTAACAACATTAGTGATTGGCCCTCTCCATAAAATAAATTAAAAACAACAGCATGTAAGTAGCATAGTTGAAATAGCATAGTGCTGAAAACATGTACATATTAGATACATGACATACATTATCAGCTTACCAATGTATGTATTTATTGCAAGTCAAATACGCCAGGTGTAGCAGTGTTAGATGTTCATTTATGTTAATGTTTTGATTTCATTTATGTTAATGTTTAACATACCGTATTATATGTTTTGCGTTGACTAGTTTAACAGACCTTATTATAAAGAAATAAGATAATTGATTTAGCAGTAAGCATGCCTTAGAACTGGTATTTGCATTATATGTTCTAGATTTAGTATTACTAAATACTTTATATGTAAATAAGATGCAATATCATTGTATGGAACCGGAAATATAATATTCTTGTATTATATCATAACTTACATTCTTCATTAATTTTGAATAAATTTCATCTATTTCACATATAGCAGAAAGCAAATGCTCTAAGACTTCTAACTGACAGGATATTCTACAATCAAAAACACTAAAACTATTCAATGGATTATACCCCATGGATTATTTAAATACAATTGCAGTGGTAAATGAGGACGATCATTCAATTTGTTAATTTTCCCAAGTTTTTAATTCAGTTACAGTTTATTATCATTTCTCTTTTTGTCTCTATGGTCGCCTATGTCTCTTATACTATCTTAAGAGAAGCGGGGGCAGAGCCACACAGCTATGTCGTGTTATTTTACATCCATTATACTTGAGAAATTGTAATGTTTGACCTACTTCATATGTTATAATGTTTGTTTGTATTTGATGAAATAAAAAAGTCTTCTTCTATATGAAATAAATTTAATGGAAAACAAAATAAACTATTTGCTACAATGAAATATCGATACATTCTGGTATTCTACATATATAAATAGCATAATAATATTAGTCGAATGATACCTTGTGTTTCATTGTATCAAAATAATAGAACGTCATGTCCCCATTGGGAAATTTTACTGACGGTGCGTGTATATGATCGCACGGCCGTCGATTGTCAAGTAATACTACAACTACTTTTTGATCCAATCCAGCGGATACTGTCCACTCTTTTCCATTGGTTTATTAAACCCATTCGAACATTCAAACCTAAGTTGTTCTAAGTCAGTTGGCATATAACTATTATGCATTATGTTCAGTATTTATTTGTACTATCTCTAACATATAACTATTATTCCTATTTTTCTTTAGGTTATTGTCTTGGACCTACTACTGTACTTAGTTTATACAAATTTATTCTTAGCTCGATTGCGAAACACTTTCTTACAACTTATATTAATCACTTTCGAGACCTTATTCCTGGTGGAATCCATCACGACGAGGGAGAGAGAAGAGGCAATGTGGAATTTAAATGCCTTGCCTAAGGGCACAATCGTAACGGCTACAGTGGGGGTCGAACTCCAAACATTTCGCACCTGAAGTGAACCTGCATCCACTTCGCTATCACGACTTCCACTGCGCTATCACGACTTCCACTGCGCAATCACTACTTCCTCGACGCTATCACGACTTCCACTGCGCTATCACGACTTCCACTGCGCTATCACGGCTTCCACAGCGCTATCACGACTTCCACAGTGCTATCACGACTTCCACAGCGCTATCATGACTTCCAATGCGCTATCACAACTTCCACTGCGCTATCACGACTTTCATTGGGCCATCACGACTTCCACTGCGCTATCACGACTTCTAATGCGTTATCACGACTTCCACTGCGCTATCACGTCTTCTACCCCGCTATCACGACTTCAACTACGCTATCACGACTTCCACAACATTACTGTATTTGTCTCTATTTTGTTTACCTTAAAGATTCCTATTCTTTCCTATTTCCTATACTATATTTATTCCAAGTTAATAATTGTAGTTATTGAAACGTATAGGCAAGTACATATTTTCTTTTTGGTGTCAGTATTTTATGCTAAATATATAGAAAACTTGGCTACAATCACACGTTGGGTTGAATTTGTAGCAATTTGTTGCAATATGATATGATAGTTGTGTTTCATAACGTGGATGTATGACATTGAAATTTTAATAACATTTATCTAGGGAAAAAATTCCTTTGATCTGTTTATTCTCACTAGTTCATCTTCACTCTATTGGTATTATGTATCTTAGATCTTACTTTTTTGCTCTCTGAATATGTGTTTAATAATTCATTGTCTTTCACTTCAGAATTGTTATTCATACAATTCGTCCATACACTGTTGCTACCTATTTCACACCACTCATCTGAGATTCTCAATATCGCTCGTTCATCTACCCCTTTGTATACTGTTCCTTATTGACTTATTCAAATATCCAACTTATTTCTCACATCATTGTTCTATCTGTGTCAGCGACTACTCAAAGACGAAAGTCAATACCGTTTCTTAGTGTTAAGTGTATGGCAATGTAACTGAACAGTCACCTCATTTCATGTTCATTATAAGTATATCCATTTCAGTATAGTTTAACCCTCATCGCTGTGGGTTTCAGCTTCTTTCGTATGATGAAGCTATCAATTCAGCCGTCTTGCGGAAGATTTCTAGTTCCACACAGATGTTCGGACATTAATTAAATGCTGCTCGGAATGGCACATGGGTTCTTCCTCCATATATAATAATTCAGAGATGCGATTTGAAATTTAAACATAGGAAGATTGCTAATTTCTGTTTTCATACAAAGACCCGCACCCGCAGAACAATGTTGTAACCAGGTAAGGAGGTCATGACATTGTTATATGAATGTATAGGTAGATGGACTTGCTGAACATCCATATAGTCGTACTCGAGTCTGAAAGATGACTACGGACGACTTCAGCAACATCAGTAGTTATTGTTGGTTTTTATATTATAAGTAAATGATATGGAATTAGCTGCTTACGTGCGTACATGTAGGTACGCGCCTGACGTGACGTTCTTTCTCAAAACAAAGTCAACGTAAACAAAGGCGACAAATACATGTAATGGATTGATTGCACAATTAACACACAACATAGGTTCAAATGTTTATTTAATTATTGCTCACAGAGAAATCGACAGTTTTATTTTGATTATTGTTCATTTAATAGGACAACGTCTTCAATAAGGAATATGAGTAAATACTGCAACAATCTCTGGCAGATACATATTGGTCATCACAATCATCCTAGGAAACATCCATACAGTACAATTATTCTGAAAAGTAGAGCGTAAAGTGGTTACGTTATTTACAGGACTTCAAATAGTTCATGGCGGAGTTGTTTGTTACTAAGAGATTAATAAATATATATTACACGCTTAATATCCAAGATAGGACCTCAGAGCGAGTGTTAGTTTGTCGATTTTTCACATTTTAACTTCTGACAAAATGACAGATATGATCAGAAACACAATACGGCCCAATTAATTGTATCAGTGTTAAAATATTTTTATTTGACTGTCCAGGCAAGATATGTCGACGCCTGTTCCCAGGCTAAAGAGTTTGTACGTTACCGGATAACTAATCCAGTATTTGAAATAAATGATTGCTTTTTTTCTACATTCGGTTGTGTGCCTTAGGTATTTTATGTGATTATGTTTGAGATTGTATTGCTATTGTTTGTCCCCTTCGTATTGGTTCATATATCACTTGTTAAGTATATGTGTGCGTGGCTGTAAGTGTTGTTCTAAACTTTATGGACCCAGCTAATTCAGATTTAATTCATGTACCATACTTTTTTATTGTTCTTACAATATTTGTTAAATCGCTGTCGAGACGTCATTCCTGATGGGAGAGCAAAGTGGCAGTGTGGAATATAAGAGCCTTCGCTTACGGGTATTTGCGTGAGTGTTTTACCTTTATTTATCGTAGCTACCGGTTGCCCATGTGAGCGACGCCTCCTGAAGAGATTAGTCGTTTTAGATTTTTGGAGTATAGTACAGACAGAGACCTATTCCAGATTCTCCTCTGGTTCATTTATTTGCACGGTATATAGCACCGAAACGAGACCACGGTTTAAAGTCCCAATTGAAAGATTGTTAATGCAAGTTTTGCTGTAAAGAAATCCACCCGTTATATCAATTTAAATGTACATGAACATCGATATACGCGACGATAATTAAACATAAAACACACACAACAATACTTGGGAAATAGTGGATTTGTAGCAACTACAAGTGTATAGTAGCCATCTTCTTAAACGATGTTACACACATTTTGAACAGGAATAAGTATTCAATGATTAAGAGATATGTGTGATACGGCTTACCATATGGACAGACAGGACAGCATACACCAGTATACGTTTCTGGACTGGCACAATTGGGCAGTGGGCAAGGACCTTTGCATTCAGCTGTAACAGAGACTAAGGCATCAGTTTATATTGTCTATGCAACTTAATATTGGACTTAATTAATTTGATTTAATTACACATATTTCAATTGCAATAATATCACAATCAATGCAAATTAATTTAGCTCGATTGTGAAACAAGTTCTTACAACTTATATTGATCACTCCCGAGATACCATTCATGGTGGAATCCATCACCATGAAGGGGAGAGAATAGTGCATGTAGAATTTTAATGCCTTGCCTAAGGGCACAATCATAACGGCTCCAGTGGGTCGCGAACACCGGGCATTTCTTACCTGCAGTGAACGTGCTACCACAACGCAAGCACGACTTCCACGACTATGCATCTTAATTGTGTAGTTAATTAAATTGATTTAATTTAATTAATTTTACTTATATACACATAATTGAACTGCAATAATATCACTAACTATCTTAAAGTGTGTGTAATTTGGTCGGATTTAGAAAAGTGAAATTCAAGGTACTTCGAAATTAAAACACTTTATTTTTTAAATAAAATTCCCTTTGACAAGAATGACTTTGTGTAATCAAACAATGTTTGATCAGATATTTATAGATCGTAATATATAGCTTCCTTAGCTGACATAATATCGTACATATCGGGTGGTTTTGTGTATGTTATAGATATATATCAAGCATTTAATGTAGAGATGTATGCGTTTACTTACTATCTACAGCTGGTGGATCCACAGTGTCAGCGAACGCCACTGTAACCGAAATGAAAACATGAATTAATGATAAATAATCCATATCAAATTATACAAATATATTTTAGCTCGATTGCGAAACAAGCTCTTACAACTTATATTAATAACTATCGAGATATTCCTGAAGGAATCCATCACTATGAAGGAAAGAGAAGAGGCAATGTATAATTAAATGCGTTTCCTAGGGATACAATCGTAACGGCTACAGCTGGGCTCGAAATTCGCGTCTGAAGCGAACGCGCTACCACTTGTATATCACGACGCCCATGTGTATAGAATAGATATTAAAATAAATATAACCTAACCATAATTAATGCATCATTTAAAAAAGAGGTCTGATGTTGTATCTATTGCCAAGTATGTACTAAGCAAAACTTCCATTTACACACTTTTCAAACATTGAGACTAATTACATAGCGGTAGGTATACTAAATGTGTTTACTTACAACCATATCCACCCATTCCACCATACGGCCACCCTGCAATACAATTGAAAATCAGAAGTTAGTTTCTATTAATAATATAGTTTTACTATATAAATAGGGTTTTGGGTCAACACTATGACACGATTTTAATACTATAACGTACATATACATAGGATGTTACATAAGTTGTGGTTTCATACCATGCTATGAAGCAGGCGAAAGACGCGGGAAAACCAGTCAAATTTGTAGGCAAGCGGCTTTTCATCGAGGGCAGATAATACCGTCCAGACCCAACACCCAGCACAGTAGGATAGGAGAGTCACAGAGAGCCAGAACTTAGCCAGACCCAACATCCAGCACAGTAGGATAGGGGAGTCACAGAGAGCCAGAACGTAGCCAGACCCTACACCCAGCACAGTAGGATAGGGGAGTCACAGAGAGCCAGAACCAGCACAGTAGGATAGGGGAGTCACAGAGAGCCATACCTTAGCCAGACCCAACACCCAGCACAGTAGGATAGGGGAGTCACAGAGAGCCATAACTTAGCCAGACCCAACACCCAGCACAGTAGGATAGGGGAGTCACAGAGAGCCAGAACTTAGAGTTGCATTTTGGAACATTAACGGTTTAAGGAGAAAAATAGGTGATGAAGATTTTATTAACTACTTGGAGAACTATGACTTAATTATCTTAAATGAGACGTGGCTATCTGATAAAGAAACTTTAAATTTTGATATTACAGGTTTTTGTTGTGATCATATATATGGGAACAAATCTAGAAATACGAAAAAAGGACGCTTTAGTGGTGGAATAACTGTGTATTATAGAACTGACTTAAAGCAGAGCATCAACATCGTTGAAAAGAACTCTAATGGAATATTATGGTTAAAGCTATCTTCCGAGTTGTTTACATTTGATCAAGATGTGTATATATGTCATGTATATGTCCCCCCGTATTACTCTAATGTCTTGCGCTGTAGGGATGTCGATTTGTTCGATCAAATTGAACTAGATATAATAAAGTATGACTCTCTAGAACAAATATATTTATGCGGCGATGCCAACGCTAGAACATGTAACGATTTATATTACTTTGATTTTGACAAATATTTAGATCAAGATTACCCGTTTATAAATACAGAAAATATACCTCAACGTATAAGCTGCGACACTCAGGTGGTAGACCAAAATGGGCGGCGCTTACTTAATATAAGTATGTCAAGCTACCGGTTTACTCATAGCAAACGGGCGATTAGGCGGAGACGGTGATCACACTTTTTGTTGTGAAAATGGACTTAGCGCTCCAGATTATTTACTATTAAAATACGAAAACTTTAATACTATAACCGATTTTACCATTCACGATTTTAATGAATTTTCTGACCACGCACCGATATCATTCAAGTTTCCTTTGAAAATACCGTCTACACGGCAACATACCGAATATACGGATAACGTTACATCACAATACAGGAAAATAGTATTTTCAAAGGAAACGTGAATGATATCGGTCGCGAACTTTAACGCGCATATTATGAATAATAATGAGGCATTACATCGGCTGACATGCGATGTATCTAGTGAACCGATTGACATAATAGTACAAGATTTCATCCAGTGTATAAATGCAAGCGCGGACGATGTTTACGGCGAAAGTAAATACACATACTCTACCAGCCATACTAATAAAAAAAGGCTAATAGTAAATGGTTTGATGCAAATTGTTTTCAAGCAAAAAGAGACTATAAATCAGCCAGGAATAATTTTAAACATGACAAAAACGACGCAACACGCGCTATATTTTTACACGCGAAAGGACACGTTATAACAAAGTTAAGAAAAAAGCGCGACAACGCTACCGGATGACGGAAGGTGCTAGGATCAATAAACTAGCCACTTCGCAACCGCATAAATTCTGGCAAAATATAAAGAAAACCTATAAGACAAGGAACAGTGAACCATGTTGTTTATCTGTGAAAGACATGTGCGAGCACTTTAAATTGTTGCTAGGCGGTAACCAGTCCCATGACGAAACACAACGCGAATATACTCCCGAAAATCACAATATTTCAGATAATGATCTAGATTGTCCACTATCCGAAACCGAAATTCGAGACGCCGTTTTTTCGTAGAATAATAATAAGGCACCAGGGCCTGATAATTTAACAAGTGAAATATTTAAATCATGTTACGACTTGATATCACCCTTTCTAATAAAATTGTATAACAGAATGTTTGATAGCGGCGAATACCCCACTTCGTGGGGAATGGGTATAATTACTCCTATTTATAAAAAAGGAGATCAGAACGACGCGCGAAAAATTATCGAGGTATCACGCTTATAAACATAATCGCAAAAATTTACTCACAAATTGTATTGAATAGGCTAACCAAATGGTCATCAAAACATGAAAAAATATCACCCAATCAGTTTGGTTTCCAGAAAGGCAAGTCTGTTGGCGATTGTATTTTCATATTACAGACTATTATCTTTAAGTACTTAATTCGGGGCAAAAACTCTACTGTATTTTCATTGATTATCAACAATGCTCTGACAAAATAGATAGAACGCTACTATGGCAAAAACTCATAAGCGAAAATGTAAGTTGTAAACTGGTAACAGCTATTAAGTCTATGTACACTGCCATTAAGTCATATGTAAAGTTTAATACGTCAACCTCTGACCTATTCAACTCTGAAATGGGATTGAAACAAGGTGATCCTGCTTCTCCCATCCTATTCATGCTCTTCGTGAATGATCTGATAGATAATATCGGTACTGCTATAGATGGCATTTTCACCATGAACGGATTAATACTTTTCTTAATACTTTACGCAGACGACATGGCTCTCTTTGCGAAAACACCAGAAGCACTAAAA
Source organism: Archivesica marissinica (assembly GCA_014843695.1). Taxonomy (NCBI): domain Eukaryota; kingdom Metazoa; phylum Mollusca; class Bivalvia; order Venerida; family Vesicomyidae; genus Archivesica; species Archivesica marissinica. Next base: position 65,586,448 of record CM026386.1, read on the forward strand.
TCTATGATAAGAGACATTGAAAACTACTGTCAGTTATGGGGAATGAAGATCAACACATCCAAAACCAAGGCTATAATTGTTGAGAAGGGACGACACACAAACATTGACCTATATATATATGATAATAAAATTGAAGTCGTTAATTCGTTTAAATACCTGGGCATCAAGTTATACAAGAACGGTAATTGGAATCGTAGCCAGAAAAACATAGCACAACACGCATCATTTGCATTGCACAATTTATTTAAAATATTTGACAAAATAGATCTACCTATATCACAAAAACTTAAGCTTTTCGATACGTTAGTAGGATCTATTTTAAACATGTGCTCAGAAGTGTGGGGTATACATCCAGCTCCCGATATTGAATTAATACACACGAAGTTTTTACGCCGATTGCTAGGTGTTAGGAAATCAACGAACCTTACGGCACTTTACGGAGAACTGCATAAGGTACCGATGTACATAACCCGAAAGATAAACATGATAAAATATTGGGCAAAAATGTTATGCCAAAAAGATTCATCATTAATAAAACGTACATACTTGTTTTTACTAACCGAGATCGACACAAATGCAAACTACAATCAAACTAACTGGGCGTTTCAAATTAAATCCATATTAGAAGAACACGGACTTAATAATATATGGCTTACACAACATACCCGAAATTCAATACCCATAGAAACTATTAAACAGAGAATTATTGATAATTATTTACAAAAATGGTACTCAGAAATAAATAATTCGACCCGACTACAGCATTACTGTATTTTTAAGCATGACTTTAATCTTGAAAAATATTTAGAAATACATTTAGATAGAAAATATGTAACAACCTTATCACGATTTAGGACTAGCTCCCATAGTCTTTTTATTGAATCAGGTAGATATGATGGCACACCCAGAGAACAAAGACTTTGTAAATCATGCACCATGAACGCCATTGAAAGCGAATACCACTTTTTATTTGTCTGCCGGAATTATAAAGATTTAAGAAAGAAATATTTCAAACCGTACTTTTGCCATTGGCAAACACTTAATAAATTTAGAACTTTAATGTCTTCTACTTCAAAATACGTTATTAATAATATATCAACATATATTTACTCCGCATTCCAAATCCGCACTACAGAATAAATTTAATCTATGTTCCATAGTACTGATGCTCTTTTGAAAAAAATTATGCAAATTTTCTATGTTGTACTCATTATATGTATTTGGCTATAAACATTATATTATGTTTTATGCTTTAATAAACGATTAATTAATTGATTGATTGAAACCAAATTGCATGCAATAATTATGGTAACAGTTTAAACTTTATTTATTTTACAACGATTACGAATCATATATGTCACACATTTTTATATACAACATACAAATCATCGGAAGCTCAACACTTTGCTACACATTTGTTATCGACGCATGTTTTAGTCATTAAAGAGACAGTTATATCATGACGAATGTCTTGCGACAGCATACATCTTGTCCATAATTTGTGTATATTATATTCCGCTTAAGGTCATGGCTAATTGGTGTCATCATCATCGTAAAAGCTAAGTTTATTATGCAGGCCGTTTTTGGCCATTATTATGCATGACGGTAGTATAAATAATATATGTATATAAAAATATTTATTAATCAACATAACTTACATTACCGTTCATCAAATATAGGGAACACTCATAATAAATGTTATACTGAATTTAATTACTTACACATACCACCTGCACCGCCTACTGGCCATCCCCCTGATATCCACTCGCACTAGTGACATAGGCATGCGGTCTGGCGTTTATTTACAGCCATGTTTATATAAACAAACATTTTTGCATATACAATAGTACATATATATGGTGCATACATATACACATCCAATTGATGTTATGACTTCCCTACACGTTTTTAAGTCTTTATTGTCAAATATGTTCGTACTGGACCAAGTGTACAAACCAGAGATACAAAATCATAGTATGTATGTAAATAACTCTGGAAAACTGTATTGATTCTTCATTGCCACATGAATAATGATATGAACATAGCCTTGCAGATGTTATCATTTCTTGTTTTGTATTAAGGAATGAATCGCAGGTTATTGTTTCCATCTAGGTATGAACTACATTGGGAGTGGTTAAGTGTGTGGAGGCCGAAGGGGCACATGTGGTCTTCCTCCAAAAATAATAGCTGGGAAGTAGCCATATGACCTGAGCCGTTGGTGCGACTTTAATCCGCAAACATAAACATAAAATGACATAACTCAATACTATGATGACCCTAATAAAATAAACAGTCGTCAATATGTGACTTTAAACCGAGGTATTGTGTCAGTGCTTTATACAGTGCACATAACATAACCAGGTGAGACTCTTGAATGGGTCGCTGTCTGTAACATTGCACAATCCTCCAAATATCTAAAATGACTAATCTCTTCAAGGGGCGTCGCTCATATGGGCAACCGGTAGTGACGATAAATAAACGTAAAACACACATAGCGAACATTAGTTACTTTCAATACATTCGCAAACAATTTATTACATTTTCCTCATTTGCATGTCTATCAGCAACCTGAAACAGTCGTTATCGGTATATAAATATATGTATTAACACCGAGGAAATTAATTATGTCATATTGAATTTCTGATAATGTAATTTTGCCAGAAGTAAAAAAGTGAAATATCGACAGAATGGAACCCATGCTAGTCTATCTACACTATTTTAATGTCTGAATAAAGGATATATCGAATAAGGTGAATATCTTACGCTGTCCTCGTCCCCATCGTCGACCGCCATAATCTCGTCTGCCCTGCCATCTGCCACGTCGTCTGCCAAACCAATCTCTTCTCCCTTGTCTACCTATGATACCTATCCTGCCTCCTCGTCCGATACCTCTACCTCCTCCTCTGTCAATTGCCCCTCTGTCTCCCCAGCCTCTTTGTCCGACAACGACAAGGACACAACAAAACAGAAGCAATGCCAATGGTAGGAGCTTCATGTTGTCTATGTGTTCTGTAATCTAAAATTGAACACGCAGGAAATAGTGAGGTGTGTGTTTAATGTCATATACATGCATATTACCTGTTTGAACTAATGCGATGCATTGGTAGTATCTATAATATCTCCCGACGGCAGATAAAATTCGATTTATCCCTAAATGTATGTTGTATTGTGCTTTCAAAGTAAAGTAATAACGGTTGTAAACAAACATTCGATACACTATTGCATTATAGGTAAGTCAGGTATAACCAATTAAACAATAAATGACAGTACATGTAAGCTATCGTATAATTATTACCTATACAGTAGTGTAATATTCCAATGGTAGTATTACTTTAATTTGAAAGCACAGTATGTTTATTTGAATACATTGCTTTTACTGTTACTAGATAACAAGATTTTATGGCATGGTTAATATGATTCAACAAATTCATGTTACGTATCTGATATCATTTTTTTGCAGTAACATATCCAGATTGCATAATTTAATAATTATAGAATATGTTTGCTTCGGGTGGTTAAAGTCACAACAATGACTTAGGCTATAGGAAGTCTCCGAGACCGAACTAACATCTGGGTAGAAATAATGGCGCATGTCAGTTTGATAGTATCCACTCATTGGAAACCAACAGTGGTGAGGGGAAGTTATTTGTAATCTGTGACATTAACCACGTCGCCAAGGACAAAGGCCAATAAATATAAGATGTGGAAACGGAGGAATATGAGTGCATGCATTGCACAGGAACGAATGATACATAAATGGCGGAAACCAATTAGAAGGCATTGGTTATTCGGGTGTGGGAAATATTACTCATCAATGTTTCTATTTGCTTGTTTTTGTTTCGTTTGTTTGTCTTTGTCGGCGTTGTCGCATAGACAGCCTATGTTATATAGCGACTCTCCAGCTATAGAGGAGGATCCCGCCCCGCCCCCGAGTCCACCTGCGTTATGGAATGATTAAGGTGGCCAACTTGTATATCACCGTAACCTATCATCACTGACCAGCTCAGTTTGTGTCTCTATATATGAAAAAGTTGGCAGTTTCTTACGGAGCTTGGTACAGTACTGATTAACCGCTAGAGCCTGCCCAGGAAATGTGCTGTTTGATAAACTGCCATCGCTCAATATGGTCAACCAATAGCGACGATAAAAAGCAAAAGCCCCCCCACCCCGAGCACGGACGTGCACACACGGGTAGACCCCCGATAGTCCGCAAGCCAACTGGATAGCTTATTCGAAAACATTCGACACCCCCAACAGGGTTGGAACCGCTAGCTGTGAGGGGCAAGTGATAATTGTTATCAAGAAACCTGACGAGGAACCCCTCTAAATAAATGTTCCTGGTGTCAGTATAAGTGTCAAGATTGACCCTAAAGTATGCACATACAGTGAAACATTGCAGCGGTTAGAAATGATTTTATTTTTAAATCTGATTGAATACATGTCACTTGAAATAAAATGGTAACTACTGAACTACTACACTAGCAACAGACAACAATCGGGCACAACGTACAAATAACAAGATTGCAACGTTTGCATTTATTACCAAAAAACATCGTACACTACATGAAAAATAACAAATTTCCCAGTTTTGAAGTTACTAGGCCTACAAGCAAATGGCTGTAGTTGGCAACTATGAATCCTATGATCATATTTTAAACATAAAGGGTTCGTTTATAGTAAAATAGTACAATTATTAAAAGCAACGATTATCGCATAATATGTCACGTTATTAAACAGGTATGTAAAAAAGAACATTGATATCAGCAAGGTAACATATTTATTCACGTTATTAAAACGAATATGCTTTTAATATGCGCAGGAACATGCGCATCAGTAGAAATCGAAGCAATCGCACACAAAAGATGTATTAAACGTATAGCGAATCGAACTTGCTGAATTTATTGCCTCGAATAAAATGTATTCTAATTTATTTTAAAATACACATTTATCTTAGCTGGTATAAAGGTCCATACGACTTTAGCTAAATAGCTCTCGAGACCTCATTCCTAATGTAGAAAGCAAAGCTATCGCACAAAAAAGATGCATTAACCGTATAACGAATCGAACTTGCTGCATTTATTGCCTCGAATAAACTTTGATCTAATTTATTTTAAGATAAACATTTATCTTAGCAGGTTATTTCGACTTTAACTACATTGACTTAAGTGGAAGCATGGAGTGTCTTGCCTAAGGACTTCGTCGCCTTGTTTTCTGGAATGTATCGATCTCACAATCTCTGGATTACGAGACGGACACCGCATCCATTACAACATGGCTACACTGTAGTCTACTATTGTAATTGTAATAATTTTTTAACAAAACTGTTTGCTAGAAATAAAGCAGTATTAATGTGTTTAGGTTTATTCAAAATTAAATTTATTAAATTGTATTGTGAATTTTGAGAAAAAAAACGAAAGTTGCCTTACCTACTGTATACTGGCTCTATTCCAAAAACAAAGTCGGTCTGACTATAATTTGGGAACTAAAACCTCAGCACACAAATCCAACCGTAACACGAGACGAATGTGATACCGTAACCAAGAATCGTATGATCATAACACAAACATGAACGTCTTTTATAGTGTCGAACTACGTACTATGCATAATAAATTTGCTAATTAATACCATAAACAATTACATCTGGTCACATTTACACTAATCACAAAGAGGCTGTGTTACATTTGAGGACAGCAGTTGCCATTAATCAACTATAAGGTATAGGGGTCAGCACAGGTAACCTGCCACATCGGGAAGTATTGTATCGTGTGTATTAATAGGTCCTGTTCCATTGCAGTGAGCGACGTTAAGTTGTTTTATAAGTTAGTGACATACAGCACAACAATAAATTCAGAATTATTTGAAAATCCAAATGATTGGCGTTATTCGAGCTTAATATACTAGAGGTCATAGAAAACGCACACTTCGGATAAGTGTGTTTTTACATGAAAAACAATAACTATATAAATACATAGTTTTAAACATTTTGGAATATTTTTAGTTGTTTTTGTTCAGTTTGTGTTTTGTAATAAAGATGTGATATATCTTTGATGGAATCGTTTTCATGTATAAGTAACACTGGGTCAAAAGAATTCTTAACAATGAAAATAAGGTGAATTGGAGGTATATACAGGAGATGCATAAATATTGCAGAAAATTAGTATTTGAATCAGGTATATCCAGTACCGACATAGCTTGTAAAATTAAATATACTTTTTAAGAAATGTCGATACCTCGTGTGCAACTTTCAATTTCAGATTAAAAACTAAAAATGCTTTGATAGAAATATTATTGAATAATAGGCCTACGGACATTAAAGTGCAAAATAGAACCATATCTAGTATAAGAAATGCCACAGTCATACAATATCTAGATAAGATTTTCAATTTTGGAAATAAACAATTTTGTACATTTGCCCAACTAATACAAACTTTCGGAACACCAAACACCAAACTTTGTTAAATATATATCTGCATAATTTTATTTAAAGAGACAAATGATGCAAATGAATGACGGTCAAGTGCAAGAGAGATTTTGAATCACTCATCCAAAGAATAATGAATATTCAGAAAGTTAACCAGTCGTACATAAAATGTAGCAATGCAACATCAATAAACAAAATAAAAGAACATTGGAACAAATGTTTCCAACATCTTTATTGCAAACATATCTATCTAAATGTATATAAAAGTACCATTCATACAATACTTCGTGCATTCCAATATAATTATATACAACACTGTCATACCACAATTGCATTAAAGCAGCATTACATCTTAATAACGATTATTTTAGGTAAAATATAAATACTAATGTGTGTGTGTTTACAAAAATCGAAATAGTCGCTCAGAAACGATAAAAATTCCAATAAATTTAATCCGTCGTATACGCGAATTTGTTTATCAACACACGAAATGTAAACACGCACAGCGCGCATGCGTGAAACAACATAGGATGTAGAAAACAACGTATATATATTTAGCATGATAGACTATCTATCTATCTTCCTCTAATGTCGAACGCCTCGCGGGAAATCAACATATCAAGTAATTTAATTTAGACAACATGGGGCACATGGGGACGATGCATTCCGAATATAAACAAGCACGGACGATGCATTCCGGTTGTAAACAAATGCATGACCGATCGATTCAGAAATTCCTACTTTCAGTTTCGAGTTTGTTTTATTGCAAAAAAACACTGTTTACCAAATGAAGATAAACATACAAAGTATAATGTTAGAATGTGTAGCAGCATTGCTACCCATACATAAAAATTGAATTTTTCAAATATATTTTATTTCATACGATGTAATGCTGCTTTAAGTACCTTGCTATATAGGAGAAGACCTCTATAAGCTATAATAGCGTTCGGTTCTAATCCCTTTTCATCCATGTATCAACATTTTGCGTAAACTGTATATTTGTATATGCTGTATGGTTTGAAATAAACTACGTTTAAACTAATTATATAATGCAGATTTTGACCACCAACATATGCTCTTGCTACATAAATACAATATCGTTAACTCTAGCTTATGTGACCTTTGCAACGTGTATGTTGAAACACCATAGCATCTTTTTGGGACTGCAACTTTAGTCATAATCTCTCACCAATGCTTCCCGGGTTCGATCCTCGGACCGATGGTACGATGGTATCCAGATCGGACAGGGTGAATGATCACATATACGCTTTCATCCGCACCAACGAGAGTGATTAAAATATGTTGTTTAAACTTGCTTCGCAATCATTGTAAAATAAAAATAAAGTTTTTTAAAGAAAAGAATAAACATAGATTAACCCTCGAACAGTAGTTCTATTATATGTGTTAACCCAGAAATCGAAGAACTATAACACTAGGTCTTGACAATGGAATCAAAATAACAATAAACTACCAAATAGTTGTATTCGGTTTTTTATGACGATACAGTTTGAAAAGCTTATTCATTTTATAATTATCTTGGGTAAATACTATATATTGAAATGTAAATTGAGTAATAGTGTTCCAGTGTTTGAATAGTTTATACACTACTTAAAAGATAAAAGAGAAGAAAAAAACCTAGCCATCTTTAGAAATAAAGTTAATGTGCACAATAGAAAATGGTATAAGTTTGTATTGTAATGTAACATGTATTGATCTGGATATATATCACTGTATCATCTGGCTACCGCAAGTCACAGCTATCTCTCACCCTCACTCATTCGCTATGTCTCTCTCTTTCTTTCAAGTTCACCCTTTCAATCTCTCATTCTCTCTCCCTTCAACTCTCTTTCTCTCACGTAATTATATATTTATGAAAAAATTTGTAAAACAATGTATATTTTTATTATATTTTATATTTTATTCTTTATTTCAGTCTCATCAATATACAGCATATAACAAACATAGAATATAGTTTACATATTAAAAAGTACATTGCCACTCAATTCAGAGTTACACGAGACTATGTATCTATACACCAGTCATCTATAGCATATTGCACTACTATAGTATATGCATGTACATGTGATAACTACGTGTGTGAGATAAAGCTGAAAAGCAGTCGCTAATTGAAATTTATAATCTTATTAAGATATAATGGAATGAAAAATACTGAAAGCAAAATAAGCACTACTGGGCAAACTAAAAAATGTTTTAAAAGATCAAATACCAAATCCAATCAGATTGGGATTAGTCTAATTAGCAAATGATTTTCAGTTGTAATGTATGTACCCCAAACTATGTATAAGCAATGTATGTTTTTGCAGTGTGTATTTATATGTATAATAATAGGATGTCCGATTAGCGCAGTGGTGAACGCGCTCGCTTCTCACAAAGGCAACCCGCGCCAACGAGCGTGTTTTAAGTTCTTAGAACTTGCTTCGCAATCGTTGTAAATAAATAAACTTTAATATGTATAATTAAATGAAAATAGGACGAATATATAATAAAACAATGTAAAAACTATGTATGTTTCATTATATATATACCTGTTAGTTATGTACTGATATGCAATAGGATATCTAATAAAATACGGACACGACAGAATCAAACTATTTAATCTAAATATAAATGCCATGTTTCTTAAATGCAGATAGTAATGGTGTAACAATACATATGATCCTACACGGTAAGGAGACTCTTACAGATCACATTAACAAATTAATATTTGAATATGTCCATCATTTCATTCCTGATACAAAACGATTCTTTGAGTGAAACCCCATGTATATAAGACCCCCGTGTATACAAGACGTGCAGTTGATGAATTTACCCCCTGTCTACCTGCGCCACATTATCAAATATCTTCTCTTTCTTCTGCATTCTTGTCGGTATTACATTTCTGTCATTTCTAAGCAATATGCAAACTTAGTATACATGTATTAGTTCCACTCCGTCCAATATATTACTCTGTATTTTGAACTGTGAGTTTTACGTTTATTTATTGTCGCTACCGGTTGCCCATATGAGCGACGCCTCCTGAAGAGATTAGTCATTTTAGAGTTTTGGAGGATAGTGCAATGATACAGACAAGAGACCCATTCCAGATTCTCCTCTGGTTCTTCTACGTGCACGGTGTAAAGCACCGACACGAGACCTCGGTTTAACGTCCCATCTGAAAGACTGTTAATTTTATTAGGGTCAGACGGGGGATCGAACCTGCGATCCCTGGATTACCAGTCCAGCATGTTACCACTGCACTACATATCCGTATTTTGAACTGCAATGAGATATACTTCCTTCATTGATTTTGTGTACATGTATTGTTTTGTGAATGTATATAGTGGAATACATATGTTTAAACCATCATTAACCGAATGCGTGTTGTGTGAATAGTGGCATCACTATCGTAATGAGAAAGAACACACGATAGTTATGAAGTGGGTTGACCAACATACATCAAAATAGACATTAACATCATGCGGATGTTAGCTGGTCCGCTGAAATGATTAGTTTGACATCTTTATTGTATCATATTTACGAGCTTCATTGTGGGATATTATTAATTGTGGCCAGTCGTTTCAATATATGCGCGTGTGTGTTTTATTTTCCGTGAATGTATCGTCGCTACCGGTTGTCCATTTGAGCGACGCCTCCAAAACAAAGAGCAAATAGTAAACTACAATTAATAAACAACACCCTCTTCCGAGGGCTATCACCTGTTAGCCTAATATATCCCATACTAGCTAAACATTTACCGACGGACGAAAAGCTGAAAGTTTTGATGGAGTGTATGTTTTAATTGAACTTGATACAAACTAGAGTGAACACTATTGAGTCATATGTTTACTATAATACTGCCGCGCACGATGTCGATGATCAGAGGCTCAAGCTGTTTGAATATAAACAAATAGATATTGACGCCCACCAGAAGGAAGTTAAACTGTTATTTTCTGGTATTGAAGAAGTGGTGGGTGAAGACCCTGAGATTAAAGTGACAAATATTCTTGTTGTCATTTTGAAATTGGACACGTCATCATTCAAGATTCCAGATGCTTATAGGGCAGGTAGAGTTTTCGTACCCAGACCGGGTGATAGGCGACCGGTGAAGCCCAAGCCTCGTCTAATAGTTGTAACTGTTGCAAACGCTGTACAGTCAAGACACATTTTGAACAATGCAAAACTCCTAATAGGTTCTTCATTTCGTACCTCACGTATCTGAAGCGCGTAAATGCCTATGGGCTGAATTCAAACAGCAGCGTGATCTCCATGGCGCCAAACAAGTTCGACTTTTCCGGCAGCCATAATTGTCAATGGTCTTACAAAGGACTTAATTCCCGAATGGTACACCATACTTAACAATTCTAGAAACACTAACGTTAGGCAGAGAATCAGTGACTCTCTAAGAGCTATGCAGGAAGCAGCGAAACTTAAATCAGCCCAGTCTGCATTCGTGCCTTGTTCAGTGCCGGCTTCAATGTCAGCTCCATTGCCAGCTTCAATGCCAGCTGCAATGCCAGCTCCAATGTCAGCTCCAATGTCAGGTACCGTAAACCGGTCTAGTATTAGGCGCATATACTATACAGGGTCGGAGTCCGAGTTAAATATGGACACGCATCAATCACTCCCATCTCCCCCACGGATGGGTAGGTCTCGTTCTCGTCGGCGGGGTTTTCGCCATCGCATACATAGTCGATCCACATCGAGCCATAGATCGTCACTACCGGTTCCGGTGGATCAGTTAAACTCCGCAGGAAACGTGTCTGCGGCACGATCTCCAGGACCATCACATAGTGAATCTAGTGATACTGGACAGGTCAGACCAGTTACATAGGACTATCAGGGGACAGTGAACCCTAGCCTTTCCTCAGACAGTGTGAATCATTTCAAAACATTGAACATTGGAACTCTGAACGTATGCGGTATTAAGTCTAGATTAAACTATCCAGAATTCATTGAAATGGTGGAAACTTTGACATTTTCTTTTGTACTGAGTGTCAAATAGACCAATAGGATGATATTAATATTAATAATTACCAAACATTGACACAACCAAGAAAACAGGCATTTGTCCGAAACTCTGGTGGTATTTGTGTATATTTAAAAAACAATTTGTATGATCATGTAGAAGTAGTTAAATCTGATTCTGATTACATGATGTGGTTTAGGGTCAAAAAATCTGTTTTAAGTGCTGAAAATGACTTGATGATTGGAGTAATTTGCATTCCCCCGGAGTTTTCAAAATACTTTAATCAAGATGATTTCTTGAATGCTTCTCTTGATGATGTTACGGAATCTGATGATTTTTGGCTAAACATTTTAATTTAGATGAAGTTGCTGTTAATTTCTTTAACCAGGCTGACACCATAAATATGCCATGAGTATCTTACGTACGTCACGTGACAACAAAACAAATGCTATAGGTCGAAAATTAATTGATATCTGTAAAAAATCGACTTTATTCCATTTAATTGGCCAAGCCGGTCAGGATATGGATATTGGTGACTTTACTTTTAAAAATACGTCTGTTATTGACTATTCGATATCATCTGCTAGCTTGCTCAAAAATGTAATTGATTTTAATATCAAAGAAGTCGACTGTATTTTTTCAGACGGTCATTCTCTGCTCTCTTTAAATATCAATTAGTCTGTTGAATACGTAAGCATCAAATCTTATGACACTCATACCCGAAGTAAAATACCCAGATGGGATAATACAAAAATAGACGACTTTGTACAAATTCTTGACCTTCATAAGGTTGCAGCTGTTGATGAATTACTAAATAATTTCACATTTAATCATGGCGATCAGAAAATTGAATAATATCATTGCGAGTATGGTAAATATTTTCGATGAATCGGCAAATTTAACGTTTACATCTTCCCATACATCTAATGAATGTCGCAGACAAAATACTCAGGGTCCAAATAAGACCAAACACAAACCCGGGTACGGGCCTCGCTGTCGCAACAAACGAATTATTTACAATCGCGCGCGTAAGCAGTTTAGTTTGAATAGAAATGAGTACAATATATGTGTACTCAACCGAGCGAGCAAGGATTATAAACATACTATGAAGTTCTATTTAAATAAACACAATTTTATCAATGAGTCAAAACTTAGACAAATGCAAAAAACAGATCGTAAATCGTATTGGACATTTTTAATAAAACTTTCTTCAAATGGTCATAGTAAAACACCAACAGTTGGTGAGTTCTATGACTACTTTAAAACTCCAAATTCTAGAGCAAATGATTACGACGATTTTCGAGCTGACCAAACTAACTTATTAAATGATGACAATATACTTAATACTCCTTTTACAGAAGTAGAAATATTAAACTTTATTAATAAATGTAAAAACGGAAAAGCCAGTAACTCTGATAAAATTAGTAATGAGTATGTTAAATCTACTAAAGACATTATGTTACCGTTATATGTTAAACTTTTTAATTTAATTCTGGATACAGTTATTATATCTACTACTTGGTCTGAGGGCTATATTATCCCAATTTATAAAGGAAAATGTTCTGCTTTGTCACCTGAATCCTTTCGACCAGTCACAATACTTAGTAATTTAGGGACACTTTTTACTAGTGTCTTAAATGAGAGGCTGACCAAATTTGTAGATACATACAATATAATACATGAAAATCAAGCGGGCTTCCGGAAAATTATTCTATAATAAACCACATATTTACCTTGAACTTTTTAGTAAATCTTCTACAAACCCAGAAACGTAAACTTGTTGTTGCCTATGTAGATTTTCCCCGCGCTTTTGATAACTTGCCAAGGGCTCAGTTATTTCATAAACTAATATAGACGGTATATTTCTGAGAATAGTTCCCAATATGTACGATAATGTCAAGTCTTGTATTCAGTTAAATGGAACCTTTTCTCCCATGTTTGCGTGTGACTGTGGGGTGCGTCAGGGGGGAAATCTCTCACCCCTTTTATTTTCTCTGTTTTTGAACGACTTGTTAAGTTTCATGGAATCTAAAGGTAATAATGAAATTCGTCAGAGTATCTTTCTGAAGAAATTGTTCGAACACTTTGTATCTGTGTTCTCCTTTTTGCAGACGATACTATTCTAATTGCGGATAACCCGTATGATTTTCAAAAATATCTAAATGATTTTAATGATTATTGCCAAATCTGGAAGCTAAAGATCAATACAGACAAACACAATTTATGATGTTTGGTTCCTAATAGTCGTGGTACGCGCAACATGTCCTTTACTTTAAATGGATTCAATGTGGAAATTGTTGACAATTATACATATCTGGGGGTTGTTTTCAGCCCTACTGGCGAATATAATAAAGCAAGTCTCCATCTTATTACGCAAGCTAGAAAAGCAAGGCATCTCTTATACAAACGTATTCATAATCTAAATATTCCTTTAGATCTACAGTTGAAACTATTGGATAACACGATTGTACCAATTCTAACATTTTCCAGCGAAATTTGGGGTATAGAAAATACAAACGACATAGAAAAAATACACTTGGAATTGTTACGTAAAATCACTCATTCTCGTACTGGAACAAACTAGTAATATGTGATACTAACAAGTATTCCAAAATTGTCTATAACATTATGTTCAACAGTACACGAAATTTCAAATGGTTTAACTAAGTTAGAAACAGTTTTGATATAACTGGGAATAGTGATATATTTTTAAACCAGGAAAATTTAACTTCTAATTGTATCCACCTAATAATAAAGCAGGCATTAATTGATAAGTACTTGTCCGAATGGCGTTGTAAATTGCAAGCTTCGAACAAAGGAAAACTATACGGTCTCTTTAAAGAAAACCATGATCGTGAGGATTACTTAACACTACTACCAAAACATTTGTACTTATCAATCTTCAGGTACAGGACCTCTCAACATAAGCTGCCTATTGAAACAGGTCGATGGTCAAATATTACATATAATGACAGGAAATGTTTCATGCTTAAATGATTTAGGAGACGAATTCCACTATCTTCTTGTTTGTAAGCATTTTAGTCAAAAAAGAAAAGAACTAATTCCGCTTTACTATCACAGATTTCCAAATGTTATTAAATATAGAGATCTGGGCCCCGTTTTATCAACGGTCGTAAGTCAGTCTTAGATAAGATTATTGCTTAAGACCGAGTTACGATGTCGTAACGTCTTAGTTAAGACCACGGTCCGTTTTATCAACAAAGTCGCAGCTAAGATATCGTAAATAAAGTATTAACTTTACGACTGGTTCGATGCAGCCGCAACTTCGCAAAAAGTCTTAAAAATGGCGGCGATTGATGCAGCCGAACACGCCCGTAGACGCGCTCCAGGGGTATTCAGGGACAGAACAACTCTTGGAGACATGCGAGACGCTGATATTCTTTCAAGATATCGCTTGACGAGAGAAGGTATCGCCTCGATTGTTGATTTGATGGAGAACAACATGGAAAAGGAAACGAATTTGTCAAAGTCGATACCCGTTTTAACGCAGGTACAGTAAGATCTATATTATTTTGTAGATCTAGCTATCACCTTATTAAAGCAATAAAGGGCATAGTTATATCAGTGTTAGTCGCGACACATTTCTGTACAGTATTTCTATTTTTAGATTATAAAGGGAAGCGACTTCTGGATGTAAATTATTGTCGCATATTTTAAAAGAAAAATAGTGGCTGCTAAGATATTCTCCTCGACTGGTTGAGAGAAAGATTTTACGTGTTTTGTGGATTGAATAACGATACGTATTTTGACTACACTAAATCAGCTGAGTAATATGATAAGGATGCAGGCAATTAAATGCTTGTATTTATGAATATGATGTTGTCTTTTCTTGTGTATCAAATGTTCGTGTGAAACAACACAGTATGGCTACAATATTCGTACCATAAATTAAACGTATACATATTTTTAACTGCAACCTAATGTTAGATAATGAGCTTAGTCAAAGCATAACCTTTATATACTATAAGCGAATGCCAAACAAGCTTTAATAGTTTATTTCAATCACTTTGTGTGAGCGTATGAAAGTGTGTAAATTTAAATTTTATTTATTTTACAATGAATGCGAAGCAAGTTCTAACTACTTATATTAATCACTCTCGTTGGCGCAGATGAAAGCGTATATGTGGTCATTCGTATGGGAAGAACCGGAGTAGCCGGAGATGACCCACCTGTCCGATATGGCGACCACCGTGCCATTTCACATGCTTGCCGGTCCAAGGATCGAACCCAGGTTGCATTGTTGAGAGGCAAGCGTACCTAACCACTGTGCTAATCAGACAGCCCAAAGAAGTCAGAGTACCTGTCGTCAAGTACGATATTGTATACCAAAAAGGACTGATCACGGTGTATATGTATCGATAATACTATAGTTAAAATGTTTCCTTTTCAGGTGCTAATTGGTATACGGTATCTGGCGAAGGGTGATTTATTGTCGGAAGTTGCCGGAAATGGAACTCTTTGTTTACTTGATCAATAATCATTAATTGCCATGTTGATTATTATAACAGAGTCAGACAGCGTTTGTTTCAAAAACAGATAACATTTTAACCTTAAAAATGTTCAAAGCAATCAGTTATGGCTTGAATATATAATATTCTGACCAGACTGTATGATTACAGTCAATCATTATACTCTGCATTGTGTTACTAACTTTGGACTGTTCATGTGGTTGTAATACACTATTGGGTATGGTCAATACTCACAAAGTGGCATATATTTGCTGGTCGAATGAGGTGGTCGATTGCTGGTCATTACTAATTATTATTAATTTTGTTGTTGAAAGGGTCCAACTGTTTGTATAGCTATTTCACATACATTGAGAGTATATTAACTAGCATCTGTCAGTGCATATTTGAGCCAAATTTTCAATCGACCGGTATTGACCGCCGGCCCGGTCAATACTCTTATTGACCGGTCGATTGCCAACGTTGCATGAATGACCCAACATTTGGTTACAAGTCTCCCTAGCTGCTGTGGCAATCTTCATGACATGTCAGAGTGGTATACCATTATTGTTCAAATGAAGTGCAGTTTTGCAGAGCTTGGAAACCACATGAGGAGTAATTTAAAGATTTAAAGAGTCATGCTGATACAATTTACTAGATAAATTTACTTATTACATATATTTGACATTTTCATTTCAGATCCAGTGCATGCCACATCAGTGACAGATTTGTAGATGCTGTCAATCACAGACTGCAAAATATCAGGTGAGGATGTTTTTTTCGGAATATTTTGAAATTCATGTTTAATAACAACTCTTGTAAAATTTAATAACTATAATGTCCATACAGGTTTTAGACCTAAGGTTTGTCGATGAATAACTTCTCATCAGTGAGGATTATATCAGAGGTAACACTATTGCCACGTAAAGTGATCATTCGTGCATTCTCCATCTTCATACTGCCGAACATTCCGTAACGAATCCATGCCGTTTAACGTTTTGAATTAGTAATAAAGTAAAATAAAATATGATATGTCTTTAATAGTAAAAAAGTTATGTTAATCGATTTTTATATATTTATTTCAAATTCCCGGATGAAAGAACATTGATTGATGTGAAGCAGGGTTTCTTTCGCAAGTGCCGAATTCCCAATACAGTCGGGGCAGTTGATGGTACCTTGATACCGATTATAGCACCAACAGAGAACCAGGCAGTATTTGTTTGTAGAAAGAATTATCATGCGATCAATGTACAAGCAGTTGTCGACCACAAAGCAAGGCAAGATATTGCTTTAACTCGTATACTGAAATAATATAAAGTATATTTACTTTACAACGATTGTGACACAAGCATCACCAGCTTCTATTAATCATTCCATTTGGTACAGATGAAAGCGTATATGTGGTGATTCTTGTGTTGGAGGAAATAGCATGCTAACTACAATGCTAATAGGACAGTATATCACAAGCGACACTGACATATGAATTGTCACGTATAGGAAAGTTATATTTTAAACAAATTGTTGAAGCTTGGTTGATATACATGTGTGTACATTCATGTTTCATGCAATATAAGGTTAGCCACTATTGAAACGGTCTTATTCATATCATGTTTTCCGTTTAGTAAAACACATTTTCAAGATTTGCCGCTTATCAAGGCAAACACTGTCTAAAAATCTTATCATTGAACATTATATTTATTCTTAGATTCATCGATATTGTCTTGAAATGGCCTGGATCGACCCATGATGCGTCTATCTTTGACAACTGTAACCTCAAGGTAAATGGTTGAATTTTACAGTATATAATGGAAAATGAAAGATTCCATGAGGAATGAGGTCTCGAGAGTGATTAATAAAAAATGGCGCAATCGAGCTAAAGTAAATTTGTATAAACTAACGAAACATATATCTACACTGAATTGAGTATATTTTCACTGCACTGTATTTTGTATATTTTCACTGCAATGAATTGTGTATATCTTTAGTGCAGGGTAGGGGGGATTGGGGTGACCATTGCGTTTCATGGTGTTTTGTTTGTGCCAAATAACAGTGAAATATATATCAAAAGCATACAATATATATGTAGCGTACCATAACTAAACTCTACTGACAGATGTTGTGTACGCATAATATTTGAATAATTTCATTGGACACTTTACACTCTGGTAGTAGTACGACATTTTCTAACTTCTAGTTAGAATTATTATTCCAAAAATGTTGTCACTTACAGACTTACTTGGAGAGAAACGAGGTTGGACATCTGTTGGGAGATTCAGGCTATGCACTGAAAAAGTAACTGCTGACTCCGTTGCATCATCCAGCTAATGAGAGAGAGGAGGCCTACAATCGGGCTCAGTCATGTGGGCGAATGGTAGTTGAAAGTGCATTTGGGCTGTTGAAGTCAAGATTTAGGTTCGACGTAAATTGTTATTTTAACTTATGACACAGTCTACATCTGCTGGGTCGTATTCCGTCTGAACGAACAAAACACTTCGACATAACAAACTGTGATACAATTTCACTGATGTAATAATACTGCAGCTCCAGAGCATAGTGCCACAATAGTTACCCCAAATCCTGTGTCCTTCACCAGTTTCAGTGCTTTGGTTTGCAAGTGACATTGTGAGGGCCATCTTATCCATCTTGTTTTTGATGATACATGATTCTGTGAACATTGGATTGTTATTTGCTTAACATTAACCTCTCTGTTCATTAGAGCATCAAACATCATAGTACTCTGTATGATAGATAGAATGTTTCTTTTTTAAAACACATGTTTGTTGATATTCCAATACATTGAGATTCCAACAATACATTGAAATTGCGATTCCAACAATACATTGGGATTACAACAATACATTGGAATTGGGATTCCAACAATACATCGGGATTACAACAGTACATTGGGATTCCAACAATATTCCTGTTCTTTCATGTGTTTGTACAAGACTGGTGTTGTACTTTATAAGAAGCCGGGCAAGTGTTGCCAAATTATTGTTGCATGTGTACGACTGCACAATTTTTGTTTAAACAATCGTATACCAATGCCAGATATTGAACAGCTGGTTGAGGATCCACAGCAGGAAATACTTGCTGTTAATCCAGATGTGAATGCTGTTGCATATCGCCAGCAAATTATTGACCTTTTATTTTAAAGTTATTTGTTGAAATGATGTATGCACATTACTGTTATTATCTTTGAGAATTGTAGACACAAACAGCTGAAGTAGAATCATTATCCTAGTCAAATTAAGATTATATACTTCTGAACAATGTCCTTAAAGCTATCCGACTGATCTTTCACTTTAATTGGCTCTAAATATCTCTTGTTAGGGTAATGTTAATACTTAGTCAAAATCTTAAATAGTATACATAGATTTGTATAGTACAACTCTTTAATGCCAAAGGCTTTTAATATTTTGCAAGGTAAAAAATGGGTTATCTCTATTAAATATCATGTTTGTAGTGCGCGTTCCGCTGTTCATCTCTGGTGAGCTATGTGTGTGTGTTTTACGATTATTTATCGTCGCTACCGGTTGCCCATATGAGCGACGCCTCCTGAAGAGATTAGTCATTTTAGATTTTTGGAGGATAGTGCAATGATAAAGACAGATACCCATTCCAGAATCTCATCGTGTTCTTTAACGTGCACAGTGTAAAGCACCGACACGAGACATCAGATTAAAGTCCCATATGAAAGACTGTTAATTTTATTAGGGCCAGACGGGGGACCGAATCTGCGATCCCTGGATTACCAGTCCAGCATGTTACCACTGGACTACATACCCGTTTGTCTGGTGAGCTATTCATGATTGTTTTGTTTATATGTAATATTCTAGAACCCGTGATATTCTACATATATCAGCTTCGAACAAGAATACTACATACCGGTAGCTATGATAATTATATACTTATAATACCAGGATTCAAGACTGCATTACCCAGGTGATCTTGGTCTGTAATTAATTTGATCCAGAATTGTGTTAATACGGTTACATATTTCAATGTTAATCTGTATTTGTATTGGACAAAGTTGCATTGACATTATATTAATGAAATTTAATATATGTTCTTTTATTTTTTCTTCCATAATTGTCATGGTTATGGCCTTCTGTTTTCATCCTTCCCGGGAATACAATTGTATGTAAACTTTGAGTAGCATCCAGTTTTACGATACTATTTTGTCCTCTAACTTGTCATCTTCATAGTTCAAAGTTCATGTAATCCCTATTATGTTAGGTTTATTGAAGTGCAATGGACTATTAGAGTCATAATGAAGTCACCGAGAGAGACATATCCATACTTTTTTACACAGTTTAATCACAATTTTACATTCTCATTAAAGTGTGAGTATCAGGCTGGAAATCATGGATGTGACCTTTTAAACCATAACGAAATAACAACACATGCTGATGATAGCAACTATTCTCTTTGTAAAGGAAATATCAGATACAACAGTAAACATTAAACACAGTAAACACACTACTCGTCATCGACCGGAACCTCCGTCATCGACCGGAACCTCCGTCATCGACTGGAACCTCCGTCATCTGCAGATAAATAGTACATAGATAAATGCAAATAGCAATAATGTATTAATGAGCACGTTTTGCAAATTATTACAGACAAAACCATCTAACCCGAATTATTAAATTACTATATCTCGAAAGATCTATAGTATATGTAATGGCTACTTATTTGTAAAGCTATGTTATTGGTTAATTAACACGATTTGGTTAAAATCACATTTATCATACTGCAATATCTGGTTAGGGAACAACAGTAAAAACAAAGGAGCCTATTTTGGAATAAATCGAACTTAATAGAAAATTAGAGATCTCTCTCATTGCCCGTTATCTACATACAACGTTTCATGAATGTACTATAATGAGTGATTTATCGAAGTGTCCAGTTGTATCAAATAGCTGGGGTATAAACTTATACATCCATCAAGTGAAATTGGTAGGTGTGTATTAACTGTACTGTATAAAGTAAGAAACAGTTGTATTCAACATAATTGCATCATGATGTAAAATCAACAACATAGCTGGACTTACTGTTCGGTAATCATGATTGTTTCATTGTTGCCATTTTGTAGTATTCCTCCTGCGCAATTAATGCATCATGATGTAGAGTTTATCCTCCGTGCTACATGACATAATTCGTAACACTATAATGGCTATTACATTGATTGATTGTGATATGTAATTATGTTTTTATGTGTGGATATATATATATATATATATATATATATATATAATTATGTATATATATCTATATGCATGTATGTATATTTCTATTAATGACTATGTACTTATGTATACGTCAAAATAAACATATGTTCTGTTTTGTTCTGTTCTGTAAAAACAACAACATAATTGCATAATGATGTAAAAGCAACAACATAGCTGGACTTACTGTTCGGTAATCATGATTGTTTCATTCATCATTTTCATTGTTGCCATTTTGTAGTATTCCTCCTGCGCAATTAATGTTTGGAGCTTCTGTTCTCCCACCTTCTGCTGTATTTTGCATAAGGCAACTTCTCTCTATAGAACTCGTCTTGCAATGAGAGTGACCTGGATAATACATATGCACCATAGATAATATAACCTGATGGCAATTATATCCTGTCACAACCTCACACATGCACATACCTGGAATCATTGACATAATATAGCCATTCATGTACAGTACTGAAATTAAAATTCACGTTCAACCGTTGTCATCTACGAAAAACCATTCGGACCTCACAATTGCGTTTGTTGTAGATATGTGTATAATATAAGGCTGACAACAAATACATAACATTATATTAAAACGTGTGTAGTTCATCCGGCACCTACAGAGTATGGAGAATATATCCGGCGAACCATGTGGGCAATGTGTGTAAACAATTTAATTGTATATATAATACATACGGCCTCCATGCTGTTTTGTGATATTTGTTTTTCATCTAGGTTTGAGGTTTGCTGCCATGCTTTTTTCTCTTCGTACTCTTTCTTACTTCATCCTCCCCGTTATCGGTGCAATCTCCCTGTAATAGTCATTACATTTTACATTTACCCTATGAGTCCAATAACATAGTTATAATACATTTATAATTTGTTATTTCTATTATTTACATCGCCATTGTATTACCTTCGATGAATGTCTAGGTTAAATGCCCAAGGTTATAAAACTTACTCATACTCGTCATTTGATTGTATGATTCTTTGTTTTACTGCCAACCGAACAATTCAATACCTTTGGATGGAATGTGAGACTGGATAAAGGTTGTATAACCTGTTTGTATCTATTTCCGTCTGAATTTCCTCTACAGTTTACTCTGTTTCAATGATGATCTATTAACTAGGTGAGGCAAATTGCAAGTCATAGATCTGTACTAAATAATGTTTCCATTGGGGTATGAACTACAGTGGGCATGTTTAATGTTAGAGCAGATATAATGATGTCATTTAGTCGGCTTACGAAGACTGTAATTTGTAAATTGGAAGTCGTGATAGCGCAGTGGATGCGCGTTCGCTTCAGGTGCGAAAGGTCCGGAGTTCGAACCCCGCTGGAGCCCTTACGATTGTGTCCTTAGGCAAGGCATTTAAATTCCACGTTGCCTCTTCTCTCTCCCTCGTGGCGATGGATTCCATCAGGAATGAGGTCTCGAGAGTGATTAATATAAGTTGATATAACTTGTTTCGCAATCGAGCTAAAATAAATTTGTATACATTTTTTAATTTGTAAATAAAAAATTTAACATCATAATAATGTCGTAACAGCATTATATATATATATATATATTAATATATATATATTTTACTACTGCTAAACTATATTTTACATAACACTTTCATGTCATGAAATACTCATTGTTGTGCATCCAGTTTGAACAGATCAACATGTATTTACTTTATGAATATTCTTTGGCAATCATTGAACAGATAATGTACTTACCTGAACATGAATATTGCTGGGGTGAAGCTTCCATGGAACCTATATACACATTGAAAATTTATTTGCATGATGCCAACATTGCTGCATTATCCATTCTATAAGATGATAAAGTTGTGCAATGCACAATTTATTATATTTATATTAAAAATTCACTACTTTATTATCACCAACTCATGTCAACTAATTCTGAAACAATTTTGTTGTGAATAATTATCGAAATGTTCATTTTCATGTAATTCTGAGAGTAGTGGAAAATGCATATGTAACATAATGCAACTATTGATATATACTGTTGTAAAACAATTACCTTCCTCCATTCTATGAAATGAATCGTAACCCCCATCCACTCCCTCTATCACTGTTGTCGTGATAATACTAATGATCTGAAAATAGTCACATATATTGATCATGAAGAGATAATACATGAACAGTTAATGTTTATTACTCTAAGATAGAAGGCTGTTAATTGTGTCAGAATACCTTAAATTAATATCACATAATTTGTACGGTAGTCGTCATCAGGGAGAGTTATGTGTAAGCGGCCAGACTAACTCAGCCAGTAGAGCATTTGACCTGTAGGCGAAATGTCCCGGGTTCTAGCCCCGGTTTGGCTGCACTATTTTCGAATCGTGTGACAAGTTAATTATCCTTTCTGACAAACTGCATTTTTTACCTTCTCTTGCCAGTTCTTCAGGCAAGAGACTGCACATGCCCACTCACGTCTGTGCCGTCTCCCGCCGTCTGATCTGCTCCTTCTTCTTTGTCTGGCTATGCATGTGAGGCATAATATCACTTGTAAATATAAGTTAATATAAAACACACACCATACAGCAAGTTACATGTGAAACGAGTGATCACCAGGTGTAAAATTAATCTTATATATAAGACCTCAACATACCTTTTTGTATATGTTATTTAATTACTGCATAGATAGTAAAATGTTACGTTTTTCAAATCTACATATTTGGACTAGTGTAAAATCAACTCAATTAACTATCCTATGTCACCATCTCAGTCCAGTGTTAGTTATTTAATACAACGATACCTTCAGATCTTTCCATTTCTTCGTTACATCATCCACGGAGCGCGATGAACCTCCTACACTGTTTATTCTGAAACCAATTGATATGCATCATTATGTTCTTTATGTTTAAATATCACACAAGGAAACAACCATGTTCCAAAAAAAAGCATTTTACACAGTAGGTATACACAGGTTTCATATTATACCCTGTTGATATTCACAACTATCCAATTAAAGAGCTATTCATTGTTGTCTATACAAGAAACTGCCCGTGGAATTGAGATAGGTAGTGATTCATTGACATATGCACATAAGACTGCCCGGTTAGCTCAGTTTGGTATAGTATCGTTAACATCCCTGATATCGGCCGGTACCTATTTTCGGCCTTTTTTACAATGATTGCGAGGTGGCGATAGCGAGTTTAAGCCATATGCTATATCATTCTAACAGTCAGTTAATCTAACATAGTATGTGCAAGTTAAAACCAATCTACAAAGCTTTGGTTAAAATCAGACATTATTAAGATTACAGGGAGTACAAGTTATAGACTTATAATTTGTAAACCTTTCTGTGATGTCCTTCCAAAATGACATCTTCTGTCGCTCACTGGAGTCATCTCCATGTTTTCCTTGTATTATATCAATAGAATTGGTGCAACCGTCGACAAAACATTCCACTTCTGACTCGCTCCAGTTCGCTTTCTGTTTAATACCAGCCATATTGTTTACAGTAGCAACAGACGAATATGACTTTTGCACGCGAAATCACGTGACCGGAAATTTACATTTCGGACTGTGTCACTGTTTTTAAGGTCGTACGACGAAAGAAAATCTTAACTGCGACCGAAGACTTACGAGCGTGTTGATAAAACGGTCGTACGATTGTCGTATGAAACATCGCAAGTAGCGGTCTTAAGATAAGACCGACTTGCGACCGACGTTGTTGACAAAACGGGGCCCTGATGAATAACAAAGATACTGAAGTACTTAAAAATCTCAATCTACTTGTAGCTCATATCATGAAACACGTACAAATAAACACATATTGTACTTCCATGTTAAATCCTTAGCTTAATATTCCAACAAAATCGCGTCAAGACAATTTAATTTATTCACCACTAAAATTTACCTACGCTATTTGTAGCTCACATTAGGAAACACGTGCAATAAATCACAAATCGTATTCCCATGTTAAATAGTTTGCTAAATATCCCAACAGAATCGCCTCAAGACACTTTCTCCAATA
This sequence comes from Archivesica marissinica, assembly GCA_014843695.1. NCBI lineage: Eukaryota > Metazoa > Mollusca > Bivalvia > Venerida > Vesicomyidae > Archivesica > Archivesica marissinica. The sequence goes on from CM026386.1 coordinate 65,611,518, forward strand.
AAATGTCCATGTTAAATCCTTAGTATAATATTCCAACAAAATCGCGTCAAGACTTTTTATGTAATAACCACTACGATATGTGTAGCTCACATTATGAAACACGTGCAATAAAACACAACTTTTATTTCCATGTTAAATAATTTGCTAAATATCCCAACTGAATCGCTTCAAGACACTTTCCCGATAAAAGTACCTACGCGATATTCAAATCCATAAAATAAATACAATTGTCACAAACATCCACGTTTATTACGTGCTTTCTCACCTTTAATAGTAACTTGACGCAATCAATGGCATGCCTTAATTACACATCTGGAACAAATCACGGTCTTTCCATGCGTAAATCAGGTATAAGTTGTAAAGTAATATCACTGTCCCCGTCAACAAAATGTTTATCTATGAGAAATTAATCAAATAGGATGAAAATATTGTTAACAAAACCTAATATGTATATTTGTTGCCACCCGTTATTATATGTCCACTTTTGTTTTAGATGTACTTTTGCTGTTACCCATGTTCATGGTTTTCGTTAAAACATTGCATTGTCTGTTGTTACTCATGTAACCTGACGTAATAAAGGAATTTTGAATTTGAATTTGCTATTTAGATTGCTTTATATACATTCTGTATTTTCAATTGTATTTGTTTATAGTAATGGTAACGTAATGAGCAATAGTAACGTATAATACATGTATTAGACATGCATATTAATGCCTACTTAATAGGGTGTCTTTCGTTATAAGTTTGATTTGATAATTATATGATTGCTCTATATACATGTATATAACAATCACAATCTTTGTACAAATAGAAATTTACCAAACTGGTTGGGCCACAAGTTCAAACAATATTAATGATTGGCCCTCCCCATAAAATAAATTAAAAACAACAGAATGTTAGTAGCATAGTGCTAGTGCTGAAAACATGTACATATTAGATATATGACGTACATTATCAGTTTACCAATGTATGCACTTATTGCAAATCAAATACGCCAGGTGCAGCAGTGTTAGATGTTCATTTATGTTAATGTTTTTCTTTCATTTATGTTAATGTTTAACAGACCGTACGTATTATAAAGAAATAAGATAATTGATTTGGCAGTAAGCAAGCCATAGAACTCGTATTTGCATTATATATTCTAGATTTAGTATTACTAAATACTTTATATGTAAATAAGATGCAATATCATGGTACGGAAACGGAAATATAATATTCTTGTTTTATATCATAACTTACATTCTTCATTAATTTTGAATAAATTGTATCTATTTCACATATAGCAGAAAGCCAATGCTCTATGACTTCTAACTGACGGGATATTCTACAATCAAAAACACTAAAACTATTCAACGGATTATACCCCATGGATTATTTAAATACAATTGCAGTGTTAATTGAGGACGATCATTCAAATTGTTAATTTTCAAAAGTTTTTAGTTACAGTTTATTATCGTTTCTCTCTTTGTCTCTATGGTCGTCTATATCTCTTATATTATCTTAAGAGAAGCGGGCTCAGAGCCATATAGCTATGTCGTTTTATTGTACATCCATTATACTTGAGAAATTGTAATGTTTGACCTACTTCATATGTTATAATGTTTGTTTGTATTTGATGAAATAAAAAGGTCTTCTTCTATATGAAATAAATTTAATGGAAAACAAAATAAACTATTTGCTACAATGAAATATCGATACATTCTGGTATTCTACATATATAAATTGCATAATAATATTAGTCGAATGATACCTTGTGTGCCATTTTATCAAAATAATAGAACGTCATGTCCCCATTGGGAAATTTTACTGACGGTGCGTGTATATGGTCGCACGGCCGTCGATTGTCAAGTAATATTACAACTACTTTTTGATCCAATCCACCGGATACTGTTCACTCTTTTCCATTGGTTTAATAATCCCATTCGAACATGCAAACTTAAGTTGTTCTTAGTCAGTTGGCATATAACTATTATGCATTTATGTTCAGTATTTATTTGTACTATCTCTAACATATAACTGTTATTCCTATCTTTCTTTAGGTTATTGTCTTGGACCTACTACTGTACTTAGTTTATACAAATATATTCTTAGCTCGATGCGAAACAAGTTCTTACAACTTATATTAATCACTTTCGAGACCTTATTCCTGGTGGAATCCATCACGACGAGGGAGAGAGAAGAGGCAACGTGGAATTTAAATGCCTTGCCTAAGGGCACAATCGTAACGGCTACAGCGGTGGTCGAACTCCAAACACTTCCCACCTGAAGCGAACCTGCATCCACTGTGCTATCACGACTTCCACTGCGCTATTATGACCTCCACAGCGCCATCACGACTTCATCTGCGCTATCACGACTTTCTCAACGTTACTGAATTTGTTTCTATTTTGTTTACAATTACCTTAAATATTCCTATTCTTTCCTATTTCCTATACTATATTCCAAGTTAATAATTGTAGTTATTTAAACGTATTTTACGATGTACATTATATTAATTCCTTTGGCCAGTTTTTACCTCTAAGGCAAGTACACAGTTACTTTTTGGTGTCAGTATATTATGTTGAATTAAATATATAGAAAACTAGGCGACCATCACACGTTGGGTTGAATTTGTAGCAATTTGTTGCAAACATGATATGATAATTGGGTTTCATAACGTGGATGTATGAAATTGAAATTGTAATAACATTTATTATAAATTCCTTTGATCTGTTTATTCTCACTAGTTCATATTCACTCGATTGATATTATGTATCTTAGATCTTACTTTTTTGCTGTCTGAATAATTATGTGTTTAATAATTCATTGTCTTTCCCTTCAGAATTGTTATTCATACAATTCATCCAAACACTGTTGCTACCTATTTCATACCACTCTTCTGAGATTCTCAATATCGCTCGTTCATCTACCCCTCTGTATACTGTTCCTTATTGACTTATTCAAATATCCAACTTATTTCTCCACTCATTGGTCTATCTGTGGCAGCGACGACTCAAAGACGAAAGTCAATACCGTTTCTTAGTGTTAAGTGTATGGCAATGTAACTGAACAGTCACCTCATTTCATGTTCATTATAAGTATATCCATTTCAGTATAGTTTAACCCTCATCGCTGTGGGTTTCAGCTTCTTTCGTGTGATGAAGCTATCAATTCAGCCGTCTTGCGGAAGATTTCTAGTTCCACACAGATGTTCGGACATTAATTAAATGCTGCTCGGAATGCACATGGGTTCTTCCTCCATATATAATAATTCAGAGATGCGATTTGAAATTTAAAAATAGGAAGATTGCTAATTTCAGTTTTCATACAAAGACCCGCACCCGCAGAACAATGTTGTAACCAGGTAAGGAGGTCATGACATTGTTATATGAATGTATAGGTAGATGGACTTGCTGAACATCAATATAGTCGTACTCGAGTCTGTAAGATGACTACGGACGACTTCAGCAACATCAGTAGTTATTGTTGATTTTTATATTATAAGTAAATGATATGGAATTAGCTGCTTACGTGCGTTCATGTAGGTACGCGCCTGACGTGGCGTTCTTTCTCAAAACAAAGTCAACGTAAACAAAGGCGACAAATACATGTAATGGATTGATTGCACAATTAACACACAACATAGGTTCAAATGTTTATTTAATTATGGCTCACAGAGAAATCGACAGTTTTATTTTGATTATTGTTCATTTAATAGGACAACGTCTTCAATAAGGTATATGAGTAAATACTGCAACAATCTCTGGCAGATACATATTGGTCATCACAATCGTCCTAGGAAACATCCATACAGTCCAATTATTCTGAAAAGTAGAGCGTAAAGTGGTTAAGGTATTTACAGGACTTCAAATAGTTCATGGCGGAGTTGTTTGTTACTAAGAGATTAATAAATATATATTACACGCTTAATATCCAAGATAGGACCTCAGAGCGAGTGTTAGTCTGTCGATTTTTCACATTTTAACTTCTGACAAAATGATAGATATGATCAGAAACTCAATACGGCCCAATTAATAGTATCAGTGTTAAAATATTTTTATTTGACTGTCCAGGCAAAATATGTCGACGCCTGTTCCCAGGCTAAAGAGTTTGTACGTTACCGGATAACTAATCCAGTATTTGAAATAAATGATTGCTTTTTTTCTACATTCGGTTGTATGCCTTAGGTATGTTATGTGATTATGTTTGGGATTGTATTGCTATTGTTTGTCCCCTTCGTATTGGTTCATATATCACTTGTTAAGTATATGTGTGCGTGGCTGTAAGTGTTGTTCAAAATTTATTTATCGTAGCTACCGGTTGCCCATGTGAGCGACGCCTCCTGAAGAGATTAGTCGTTTTAGATTTTTGAGGTATAGTGCAATGATACAGACAGAGACCTATTCCAGATTCTCCTCTGGTTCATTTATTTGTACGGTATATAGCACCGAAACGAGACCACGGTTTAAAGTCCCAATTGAAAGATTGTTAATGCAAGTTTTGCTGTAAAGAAATCCACCCGTTATATCAATTTAAATGTACATGAACATCGATATACGCGACGATAATTAAACATAAAACACACACAACAATACTTGGGAAATAGTGGAGTTGTAGCAACTACAAGTGTATAGTAGCCATCTTCTTAAACGATGATAAACACATTTTGAACAGGAATAAGTATGTAATGATTAAGAGATATGTGTCATACGGCTTACCATCTGGACAGACAGGACAGCATACACCAGTATACGTTTCTGGACTGGCACAGTTGGGCAGTGGGCAAGTACCATTGCATTCAGCTGTAACAGAGACTAAGGCATCAGTTTATATTGTCTATGCAACTTAATATTGGACTTAATTAATTTGATTTAATTACACATATTTCAATTGCAATAATATCACAATCAATGCAAATTAATTTAGCTCGATTGTGAAACAAGTTCTTACAACTTGTATTGATCACTCCCGAGATACCATTCATGGTGGAATCCATCACCATGAAGGGGAGAGAATAGTGCATGTGGAATTTTAATGCCTTGCCTAAGGGCACAATCATAACGGCTCCAGCGGGTCGTGAACTCCGGGCATTTCGTACCTGCAGTGAACGTGCTACCACAACGCAAGCACGACTTCCACGACTATGCATCTTAATTGTGTAGTTAATTAAATTGATTTAATTTAATTAATTTTACTTATATACGCATAATTGAACTGCAATAATATCACTAACTATCTTAAAGTTTGTGTAATTTGGTCGGATTTAGAAAAGTGAAATTCAATGTACTTCGAAATTAAAACACTTTATTTTTTAAATAAAATTCCTTTTGACAAGAATGACTTTGTGTAATCAAACAATGTTTGATCAGATATTTATAGATCGTAATATATAGCTTCCTTAGCTGACATAATATCGTACATATCGGGTGGTTTTGTGTATGTTATAGATATATATCAAGCATTTAATGTAGAGATGTATGTGTTTACTTACTATCTACAGCTGGTGGATCCACAGAGTCAGCGAATGCCACTGTAACCGAAATGAAAACATGAATTAATGATAAATAATCCATATCAAATTATATAAAAATTTATTTTAGCTCGATTGCGAAACAAGCTCTTACAACTTATATTAATAACTATCGAGATATTCCTGAAGGAATCCATCACTATGAAGGAAAGAGAAGAGGCAATGTATAATTAAATGCGTTTCCTAGGGATACAATCGTAACGGCTACAGCTGGGCTCGAAATTCGCGTCTGAAGCGAACGCGCTACCACTTGTATATCACGACGCCCATGTGTATAGAATAGATATTAAAATAAATATAACCTAACCATAATTAATGCATCATTTAAAAAAGAGGTCTGATGTTGTATCTATTGCCAAGTATGTACTAAGCAAAACTTCCATTTACACACTTTTCAAACATTGAGACTAATTACATAGCGGTAGGTATACTAAATGTGTTTACTTACAACCAAATCCACCAAATCCACCAAATCCACCAATACCACCAAATCCACCAAAGGGCCACCCTGTAATACAATTGAAAATCAGAAGTTAGTTTCTATTAATAATATAGTTTTACTATATGAATAGGGTATTGGGTCAACACTACGACACGATTTTAATACTATAACGTACATATACATAGGATGTTACATAAGTTGTGGTTTCATACCATGATATGAAACCAATTTGTATGAAATAATTATGGTAACAGTTTAAACTTTATTTATTTTACAATGATTGAGAATCAAGTTCTACCAACTTGTATTAATCACTTTCGTTGGCGTGGATGAAAGCGTAAATGTGGTCATTCGTGTGGGAGAAAACCGGAGTACCCGGAGAAAACACCTGTCCGATCTGGCGACCACCGTACCATCTCACATACTTCCCAGTCCAAAGATCGAACCCATGGTACACTGGTGAGTAGCTAACGCGCTAACTACTGCGCTAATCAAATAGTAATACTAATATATAGAGAACATTAAATTACTGTCCTGTACATTTTAATATATTAGAGTTGGAGAAAATATACAAGGCGAGGCTCTGATAGATCATATATGTCTCACCTCGTTATGTTTGGTACGATCATATATGTCACACCTCGTCATGTTTGGTACGATCATATATGTCACATCTCGTAATGTTTGGTACGATCAAATATGTCACACCTCGTCATGTTTGGTACGATCATATATGTCACACCTCGTCATGTTTGGTACGATCATATATGTCACACATTTTTATATACAACATACCAATCATCTGAAGCTCAACACTTTGATACACATTTGTTATCGATGCATGTATTAGTCATTAAAGAGACAGTTATATCATGACGAATGTCTTGCGACAGCCTACACATTGTCCATAAGTTGTGTATATTATATTCCGCTTAAGGTCATGGCTAATTGGTGTCATCATCGTCGTCGTCATCATCATCGTAAAAGCTAAGTTTATTATGCAGGCCGTTTTTGGCCATTATTATGCATGACGGTAGTATAAATAATATATGTATATAAAAATATTTATTAATCAACATAACTTACATTACCGTTCATCAAATATAGGGAACACTCATAATAAATGTTATACTGAATTTAATTACTTACACATATCACCTGCACCGCCTACTGGCCATCCCCCTGATATCCACTCGCACTAGTGACATAGGCATGCGGTCTGGCGTTTATTTACAGCCATGTTTATATAAACAAACATGTTTGCATATACAATAGTACATATATATGGTGCATACATATACACATCCAATTGATCTTATGACTACCCTACACGTTTTTAAGTCTTTATTGTCAAATATGTTCGTACTGGGCCAAGTGTACAAACCAGAGATAAAAATTCATAGTTTGTATGTAAATAACTCTGGAAAACTGTATTGATTCTTCATTGCCACGTGAATAATGATATGAACATAGCCTTGCAGATTTTATCATTTCTTGTTTTGTATTAAGGAATGAATCGCAGGTTATTGTTTCCATCTAGGTATGAACTACATTGGGAGTGGTTAAGTGTGTGGAGGCCGAAGGGGCACATGTGGTCTTCCTCCACCAATACTAGCTGGGAAGTAGCCATAATTATGACCTGAGCCGTTAGTGCGACTTTAATCCGCAAACATAAACATAAAATGACATAACTCAATACTATGATGACCCTAATAAAATAAACAGTCGTCAATATGTGACTTTAAACCGAGGTCTTGTGTCAGTGCTTTATACAGTGCACATAACATAACCAGGTGAGACTCTTGAATGGGTCGCTGTCTGTAACATTGCACTATCCTCCAAAAATCTAAAATGATTAATGTCTTCACGGGGCGTCGCTCATATGGGCAACCGGTAGTGACGAGATAAATAAACGTAAAACACGCATAGCGAACATTAGTTACTTTCAATACATTCGCAAACAATATATTACATTTTCCTCATTTGCATGTCTATCAGCAACCTGGAACAGTCGCTATCGGTATATAAATATATGTATTAACACCGAGGACATTAATTATATCGTATTGAATTTCTGATAATGTAATTTTGCCAGAAGTAATAAAGTGAAAAATCGACAGAATGGAACCCAGGCTAGTCTATCTACAATATGTTAATGTCTTAATACAGGATATATCGAATAAGATGAATATCGTACGCTGTCCTCGTCCCCATCGTCGTCCAACTGACCAAGGACCTCGTCGACCGCCAGAAAATCGTCTACCTAGCCATCTGCCACGTCGTCTGCCTAACAATGGACCAAACCAACCTCTTCGCCCTGGTCTACCTATGGTACCTATCCCACCTCCTCGTCCGAAACGTCTACCTCCTCCTATGCCAATGCTAATTCCCCTCATGCCTCCCCTGCGACCGCCTCCTCTGCCTCTGCCCCTTTGTCCGACAACGACAAGGACACAACAAAACAGAAGCAATGCCAATGGTAGGAGCTTCATGTTGTCTATGTGTTCTGTAATCTAAAATTGAACACGCAGAAAATAGTGAGGTGTGTGTGTATGCCATATACATGCATTTTACCTGTTTGGACTAATGCGATGCATTGGTAGTATCTATAATATCTCCCGACGGCAGATAAAATTCGATTTATTCCTAAATGTATGTTGGTATTGTGCTTTCAAAGTAAAGTAATAACGGTTGTAAACAATCATTCGATACACTATTGCATTATTGGTAAGTCAGGTATAACCTATTAAGCAATAAATGACAGTACATGTAAGCTATCGTATATTACCTATACAGTAGTGTAATATTCCAACGATATTATTACTTCACTTTGAAAGCACAGTATCCCTGTTGCTAGATAACAAGATTTTATGGCATGGTTAATATGATTCAACAAATTCATGTTACGTATCTGATATCATTTTTTGCAGTAACATTATACGGATTGCATAATTTAATAATTATAGAATATGTTTGTTTCGGGCGGTTAAAGTCACAACAATGACTTAGGCCATAGGAAGTCTCCGAGACCGGACTAACATCTGGGTAGAAACAATGGCGCAAGTCAGCTTGATAGTATCCACTCATTGGAAACCAACAGTGGTGAGGGGAAGTTATTTGTAGTCAGTGACCTTAACCACGTGGCCAAGGACAAAGGCCAAGAAATATAAGATGTGGAAACGGAGGAATATGATTGCATGCATTGCACAGGAACGAATGATACAGAAATGGCGGAAACCAATTAAAAGGCATTGGTTATTCGGGTGTGGGAAATATTACGCATCAATGTTTCTATTTGTTTGCTTTTGTTTTGTTTGTTTGTCTTTGTCGGCGTTGTCGCATAGACAGCTTATGTTAAATAGCGACTCTCCAGCTATAGAGGAGGATCCCCCCACCGAGTCCACCTCCGTTATAGAATGATTAAGGTGGCCAACTTGTATATCACCGTAACCTATCATCACTGACCAGCTCAGTTTGTGTCTCTATATATGAAAAAGTTGGCAGTTTCTTACGGAGCTTTGTACAGTACTGATTCACCGCTGGAGCCTGCCCAGGAAATGTGCTGTTTGATAAACTGCCATCGCTCATTATGGTCAACCAATAGCGACGATAAAAAGCAAAAGCCCCCCCCCCCGAGCACGGACGTGCACACACGGGTAGACCCCTAATAGTCCGCCAGCCAACTGGATAGCTTATTCGAAATAATTCGACACACCCAACAGGTTTGGAACCGCTAGCTGTGAGGGGCAAGTGATAATTTGTATCAAGAAACCTGACGACGAACACCTCTAAATAAATGTTCCTGGTGTCAGTATAAGTGTCAAGATTGACCTTAAAGTATGCACATCCAGCGACACATTGCAGCGGTTAGAATTGATTTTATTTTTAAATCTAATTGAATACATGTCACTTGAAATAAAATGGTAACTACTGAACTGCTACACTAGCAACAGACAACAATCGGGCACAACGTAAAAATAACACGATTGCAACGTTTGCATTTATTACCAAAAAACATCGTACACTACATGAAAAATAACAAATTTCCCAGTTTTGAAGTTACTAGGCCTACAAGCAAAAGGCTGTGGTTGGCAACTATGAATCCTATAATCATATCTTAAACATAAAGGGTTCGTTTATAGTAAAATAGTACAATGATTAAAAGCATGATTGTCGCATAATATGTCACGTTATTAAACAGGTATGTAAAAACGAACATTGATATCAGCAAGGTAACATATTTATTCACGTTATTAAAACGAATATGCTTTTAATATGCGCAGGAACATGCGCATCAGTAGAAAGCGAAGCAATCGCACACAAAAGATGTATTAAACGTACAACGAATCGAACTTGCTGCACTTATTGCCTCGAATAAAATGTATTCTAATTTATTTTAAAATACACATTTTTATCTTAACTGGTATACATATCCATACGACTTTAGCTAAATAGCTCTCGAGACCTCATTCCTAATGTAGAAAGAAAAGCTATCGCACAAAAAAGATGTATTAAACGTATAACGAATCGAACTTGCTGCATTTATTGCCTCGAATAAAATGTATTCTAATTTATTTTAAAATACACATTTTTATCTTAACTGGTATACATATCCATACGACTTTAGCTAAATAGCTCTCTAGACCTCATTCCTAATGTAGAAAAAAAATCTATCGCACAAAAAGATGCATTAAACGTATAACGAATCGAAATTGCTGCATTTATTGCCTCGAATAAACTTTGATCTAATTTATTTTAAGATACACATTTTAAGATACGCAGGTTCTTTCGACTTTAGCTACATTGAATTAAGTGGAAGCATGGAGTGTCTTGCATACGGACTTTATCGCCTTGTTTTCTGGCATGTATCGATCTCACAACCTCTGGATTACGAGACGGACACCGCATCCATTACAACATGGCTACACTGTAGTCTACTATTGTAATTGTAATAATTTTTTAACAAAACTGTTTGCTAGAAATAAAGCAGTATTAATATGCTTAGGTTTATTTAAAATTAAATTTATTAAATTGTATTGTCAATTTTGAGAAAAAAACAAATTTGCCTTACCTACAATATACTGGCTCTATTCCAAAAACAAAGTCGGCCTGACTATAAATTGGGAACTAAAACCTCAGCACACAAGTCCAACCGTAACACGAGACGAATGTGATACCGTAACCAAGAATCGTATGATCATAACATGAACACGAACGTCTTTTATAGTGTCGAACTACGTATTATGCGCAATAAATTTGCTAATTAATACCATAAACAATTACATCTGGTCACATTTACACTAAACACCAAGATGCTGTATTGCATTTGAGGACAGCAGTGGCCATTAATCAACTATAAGGTATAGGGGTCAGCACAAGTAACCTGCCACATCGGGAAGTATTTTATCGTGTGTATTAATAGGTCCTGTTCCATGGTAGTGGGTGACGGTACGTTGTGTTATAAGTTAGTGTCATATAGCTTATTACATTACATAAGGCAATCAACTTTTAGTTGCAAATTTTAGAACAAAACAATAATTATATTCAGAACCATTTGAAAATCCAAATAATTGGCGTTCTTCGAGTTTGACTCTATATAGCTTAATATACTAGAGGACATAGAAAACTCACACTTCGGATAAGTGTGTTTTTACATAAAAAACAATAACTATATAAATACATAGTTTTAAACATTTTGGAATATTTTTTGTTGTTCAGTTTGTGTTTTGTAATAAAGATGTGATATATCTTTGATGGAATCGTTCATATTTCGTTTTCATGTATAAGTAACGCTGGGTCAAAAGAATTCTTAACAATGAAAAGAAGGTGAATTGGAGGTATATACAGGAGATGCATAAATATGGCGGAAAACTAGTATTTGAATCAGGTATATCCAGTACCGACATTAAAATTAAATATACTTTTTTTAAGAAATGTCGTTACCTCGTGTGCATCTGTCAATTTCAGATCAAAAACTAAAAATGCTTTGAAAGAAATATTATTGAATAATAGGCCTACGGACATTAAAGTGCAAAATAGAACCATATCTAGTATAAGAAATGCCACGAAACCCAAGTTGTACATTTGCCCAACTGATACAAACTTTCGGAATAGATAATGTTGATTTTCACCAAACACCAAACTTTGTTAAATATATATCTGCATAATTGTATTTAAAGAGACAAATGATGCAAATGAATGACGGTCAAGTGCAATAGAGATTTTGAATCACTCATCCAAAGAATAATGAATATTCAGAAAGTAAATCAGTCGTACATAAAATGTAGCAATGCAACATCAATAACCAAAATAGAAGAACATTGGAACAGATGTTTCCAAATTCTTTATTGCAAACATATCTATCTAAATGTATACAAAAGTACCATTCATACAATACTTCGTGCATTCCAATATAATTATATACAACACTGTCATACCACAATTGCATTAAGTACCTTGCTGTATAGAAAAAGACGTCTATAAGCTATAATAGCGTTCGGTTCTAATCCCTTTTCATTCATGTATCAAAATTGTGTGTTGATTATTTATATATGATGTATGGTTTGAAATAAACTACGTTTAAACTAATTATATAATGCGGATTTTGCCCACCAACAAATGCTGTTGTTACATAAATACAATATCGTTAACTCTAGCTTATGTGACCTTTGCAACGTGTATGTTGAAACACCATAGCATCTTTTTGGGACGGCAACTTTAGTCATAATCTCTCACCAATGCGTCCCGGGTTCGATCCTCGGACCGGGAAGCATGTGAGATGGTACGATGGTATCCAGATCGGACAGATGGATTTTCTCCGGGTACGACGGTTTCCTCCCACATGAATGATCACATATACGCTTTCATCCGCGCCAACGAGAGTGATTAATATAATTATGTTGTTTAAACTTGCTTCGCAATCGTTGTAAAATAAATAAAGTTTTTTAAAAAAAAGAATAAACATAGATTAACCATCGAACAGTAGTCCTATTATATGTGTTAACCCAGAAATCGAAGAACTATAACACTAGGTCTTGACAATGGAATAAAAATAACAATAAACTACCAGATAGTTGTATTCGTTTTTTTATGAAGATACAGTTTGAAAAGCTTATTCATTTTATAATTATCTTGGGTAAATACTATATATTGAAATGTAAATTGAGTAATAGTGTTCCAGTGTTTGAATAGTTTATACACTACTTAAAAGATAAAAGAGAAGTAAAAAACCTAGCCATCTTTAGAAATAACGTTAATGTGCACAATAGAAAATGGTATAAGTTTGTATTGTAATGTAACATGAATTGATCTGGATCTATATCACTGTATTATCTGGCTACCGCAAGTCACAGCTATCTCTATCTCTCTCTCTCTCACTCATTCGCTATGTCTCTCTCTCTTTCTTTCAAGTTCACCCTTTCCATCTCTCATTCTCTCTCCCTTCAACTCTCTTTCTCTCACGTAATTATATATTTATGAACACATTTGTCAAACAATGTATATTTTTATTATATTTTATATTTTATTCTTTATTTCAGTCTCATCAATTTACAGCATATAACAAACATAGAATATAGTTTACATATTAAAAAGTACATTGCCACTCAATTCAGAGTTACACGAGACTATGTATCTATACACCATTCATCTATAGCATATTGCACTACTATAGTATATACATGTACATGTGATAACTACGTGTGTGAGATAAAGCTGAAAAGCAGTCGCTAATTGAAATTTATAATCTTATTAAGATGTAATGGAATGAAAAATACTGAAAGCAAAATAAGCACTACTGCGCAAACTAAAATATGTTTTAAAAGATCAAATTCCAATTCCAATCAGAATGGGATTAGTCTAATTAGCAAATGCTTTTCAGTTGTAACGTATGTACCCCAAACTATGTATAAGCAATGTATATTTATATTATATCTTTATTTCTGTCTCATCTATGTACAGTACATACATTGCAATTAATATAAACACATACATTGCACATAGCCATTCTACAAATGAGAATTATAAGAGACAATAACATTTTACAATACATGGAACATGTCTTACTTTCTAAAAACTATGTGAAAGTCGCTAATCATGACATTAAAAAATATTTAAAACACTGATTTTTAAGATTCTGACAGGGAAAAGGTGCACTATCGCGCAAATTAGAATATGTTTTAAGAAATCAGAACCACCTCTGATCAGATCAGGGATGGATGGATGGATTAGCAGCCTTTACATAGTTCACATAAAAAAGTGTTCACTAGTAAAATAATGTACACATTATTTACACAGATAAAAACTACGACGCTGTAAAATATTAAAACAGGTTTTGGCACATATACGTATTAATGCCGGATTAGTGAATAACGTAATCAATTTATTTGTTTTAGACAGTGTAAGAAAATTATCACAGATAATGGAAGCTTTTCCAAATAATATAGCCCTGATATCCTCATACATATAACAATCTATAATGGCATGCATTTCATCCTCAACTGCATTGCAGAATGGACAAGTACGATTCTGTACAGTTAGATGTTCATATCGTCCAGTTTCAATGCGCAAAGGAGCAACACCACAACGGAACTTACTAAATGCTGAACGATGGCTTATTGGCATAATAATCTTACAGTATTGTTCAACATCGAAATCCAGTTTGAAAAGTTGGTAGGTTCGTAGTTTGTTACGGCCGTTTCCAGATATACTATCTAGTCTTTGTACTGACTCAAGCCAATCAATAATGAATACATCCATGCACTTTGTTTCAACAAGGGATACACATGGGTGTTTGCTAATATTTTCACTAATGTCAGAATAATCGTCTAAACCAAATTCAAACATATGCCTTTTTACAACAAAGAACCAATTCTTGCATGATCTACTCGATTTTGCCTGTGCCCAGAGTGCAACACGTTTATTCAATCGGGTATGATTTATAAATGAAATGCGGCACCAGAAATTCGCAATGCTTTTCCACTGACGGACAGAAGTTGGTTGCCATGCCATTTCACCAATTACAGCCGAGTTTGGAGTATATTTTCCAACCCCGAGAAAAAATCTCATGTATGTTTTTGCAATGTGTGTTTATATGTATAATAATAGGCTGTCCGATTAGCGCAGTGGTTAATGCGCTCGCTTCTCACAAATGCAACCCGCGCCAACGAGAGTGTTTTAAGTTCTTAGAACTTGCTTTGCAATCGATGTAAATAAATCAACTTTAATATGTATAATTAAATGAAAATAGGACGAATATATAATAAAACAAAGTAAAAACAAATTATGTATGTTTCATTATATATATACCTGTTAGTTATGTACTGATATGCAATAGGATATAGTGAATAAAATACGGACACGGCAGAATCAAACTATTTAATCTAGAAACTGCGCATGCGCTGGGCGCGGTTTACAAATAAAATCTGCACTCTTAAATATTGAAGAATTTCCTTCTAAATTCATGTATTTGACTCAAAAGACGTCGTTTCTAAACGAATATTTGTTTCTAGATACATTTGAGTGAATGCTTAGTCAGAAAGACGGTAACTTGGTCTCCTTTTCCAGTTTGAAAATCCAAAAGACCCCACCCACAAAATAAACACATAAAGCGTCTAGAAGACTCGGCTGATTCAGCTGTTTAGCACTTCCGGTATAAATTCACGTCTAAAAAATTTGGTACAGATAAATTGCACTTCTGTTAAACCTTTCCTATATTCATCATACTAACCTGCTCATTTGTGTGTACTCCATCTGTGCCTGTGCGTTGCACGCGGGACGAAGATATAACATCCATCATATATCTAACGTAAGTTTGTGTTTTGTGTTGTGCTGTCTGTCTTTCACATCTCATTCTCGAGCACCACTGTATCAAATTTGAAAATGTTTTGCCTACACAGAAGTGTTACCTTGCTATCCATTATTGGTTTCCTTGCTGCCAAAACAAACTTCAAGCATGGAGTTGTGATTAACCTAAGCCCAGCCCAGTTAGCGGTTGACATACATTCATCCCTGTACGACTACCAAATCTGTTTTTGTAAAAATGACACGACCCAGCAGGATAAACATGTAAATCTCTATTACTGGCTCTTTCATGCACCAAAATCATTCAGACCTAACAAACTGCTCATCCCACCATCTGATCGAAACTTCCACCTCCTAATCAAAATCCTTTTGGGTAATCAAATTGAAACGAATCCTGGCCCAAGAGCCCCAAGGTGGCCCTGCGGAACGTGCGGTAAAGGTGTGAACTTTAAGTCCAAGGCCCTTGAGTGTGACTCATGTAAAACATGGTTTCATATCAATTGCCAAGGTAACATGACAGACTCCATGTATTCCATGATGGACAGTAGTAATATATCATGGCATTGTCTACAATGTGGCCTACCAAACTTCGCTAGTTCATTTTTTAACCAAACAGACCCCTTGTCGCTTTCCCATAACCCTTTCTCAACCCTCAGTTTGTGTAGTAGTTCCGGTGAACCATTTGCATGTTCCTCTCCAAAACAAATACCACCTAAGCCACCAATGAACCAATCTCCAAATACAAACCAAACAAATAACGCTACTCATAAAAACGTCAACAAACCAGTGAAAATTATTAGTCTGAACTTTCAATCAATTAAAAACAAAAAACCTGAGTTGGACATCTTAATTGAATCAACATCTCCTGACATCATCATTGGTACTGAAACCTGGCTAGACCCATCGGTGTCATCATACGAATTCCTTCCAAGCCATCTTTATAATGTGTACAGAAAAGACAGAACACCAAACAAAAAAGGTCTCAGTCATGGTGGAGTACTCATGGCAGTTAAAAATGACTATCAATCTATAGAAGTTAAAGAATTACAAACAGAATGCGAAATTGTTTGGGTTGAACTCACACTTTATAACTCCAGAAAAGTATTAATCAGTTCATTTTATCGACCACAACCGAATGACGCCACCTCCCTGTCAACACTTAATGAATCACTTGAAAGAATTAACCCTAACTCCAAATCAATTGTAATTGTTGGAGGAGACTTTAACCTTGGTCATATCGACTGGAATACATCAAGCGTAATTACAGGCAAACCCAATATAAAACATAGTCAAGAACTTCTAGATATCATCGCCGACCGCTCTATGAAACAAGTAGTCAAAACACCTACACGTAATGACAAAATCCTTGACCTGATCATCACAAGCCATCCATCAATCATTGATAATCTAGAAACAATCACACCTATTGGCATGTCCGATCATGACGGCATATTCATCGAATGTAACACCTCCCTTCGAAATTGTAAATCACAACCTAGAACTATTCTCAAGTATTCTAAAGCAGATTGGCACCAAATAAATGAAGACCTCACAAAGATACATATAGAAATTAAAGACAACAAAGACAATAAAACTGTAAACGAACTATGGAACATCCTTAAAGACAATCTCCAAAAATCAATAAATAAGAATATACCAACTAAATCAATCAAACACAACAACAAACTTCCCTGGGTATCAAATATGCTAAGAAAGAAAATGAATAAATATAAAAAGAAACTACTTAGAAGCAAGCAAAAGCACCACCACAACAATGATAGCCTAAGACAAATGAAACAAGAAATCCAAAAAGAACAGAGGCAAGCTTACTGGCAATACATTGAAAATATGATTTATGACATTCCTCTCCCTGAACAGGACAATCCAAACTTCTCTAAAACTCCCAAAAAACTCTTTTCCTACATCAAAACGCAAAGAACAAAAAACAAAAATATTGCACCAATAAGAAAGAATGACCGCCTAGAATCAGATTCCAAAACAAAAGCAAACATCATTAATGACCAATTTCAAACAGCATTTACGCCAATCACAGATGAACCTATACCTAACAAAGGGCCAAGCTCACATCCACAAATGAAAAACATCAAAATCACTCAAAATGGAATAACTAAACTACTCACAAATCTTAAACCACACAAAGCCTCAGGACCAGACAACATCAATGCTAGAATACTAAAAGAATGTAGAGAACACATATCACCTATCCTCACTATCATCTTCTCAAAATCCCTGTCTTCTGGTACTATACCCACCGACTGGAAACATACAAATGTGTGCCCAGTCTTTAAAAAAGGTGATAAACATGATGCTATCAATTATAGACCAATATCCCTTACATGCATCTGTTGCAAACTATTAGAACATATAATATCAAGCAATATCATGAACCATCTAGAATCTAATAACATACTCTATTACCTTCAACACGGCTTCCGTACATCCCGCTCCTGCGAAACTCAACTGACATCCCTCCTTCAATCTATTACAAAATCAAATGACGATAACATTCAAACAGACATCATTATCATGGACTTTGCCAAAGCATTTGACAAAGTTCCACACAAGCATCTTCTTTATAAACTAGAATACTATGGCATAAATTGTAACGCTTTTAACTGGATTAACGACTTTATATCAGATAGGACCCAGACTGTTGTCTTAGAGGGTGAAATGTCAGACACGGCCCCTGTTACATCGGGTGTACCCCAAGGCACAGTTCTGGGCCCAATCCTGTTCCTCATCTACATTAATGATCTATCCGAATATATCCAACATAGTACCCTTCGTCTCTTCGCTATGACAGCATCATATATAAAGAAATTAAAACACAAAATGACACCACATTACTCCAAGAAGATATTGATTCCGCTGGTAGATGGGAGCAAGATTGGCTCATGAAATTTCACCCCGATAAATGTAACCTACTCAGCATCACACAAAAACGCAAACCATTTCTCTTTACATATAAACTCCATAACCATCCCCTTCAAAAAGTAAATGATGCAAAATATTTAGGCCTAACCTTGCAAAGCAATCTAAAATGGGACAAACATATTAACTCGATAACCAATAAAGCAAACCAATCACTAGGATTCTTGAAACGCAACCTAAAATTCACATCACCTAAAGCAAAAGACCATGCATACAAAGCACTAGTAAGACCCAAGCTAGAATTCTCCAGTACCATCTGGGACCCACATTCTAAAACACAAAAACACCAAATTGAGAAGGTACAGCGACGTGCTGCCAGATTCGTTACCAACCGATACCATAATACTAGTTCAGTCTCCGAAATGATCGACAACCTAAACTGGCCAACACTTGAGACACGCAGAGTTAGATACAGATTGATTATCTTCTATAAAATAATACACCAAATAGTAGCTGTAAACATTCCCATAAACCTTTTGATACCCGTAAACAACATAACCATACACACAAACCCATATTGTTATAAGCACATCCCTGTCAACAAAGATTCATACAAATTCTCTTTTTATCCAAGAACCGTCATCCAATGGAACCTGTTACCACATGAAGCAATAACAGGTGATGGCTTTAAAGCACTCATCCCTGTTTCTGCCCTCCCAACCATGATCTAAAGCATTCATTCTATGTACAAAATCTTAAACAAGCACTGTAGTATATTTGTCTTTGGACATTCACTTATTTGTTATTTGTTAATTAATAATTGTAAATATCATCTCAAAATTCACCAGCGACGACACATAATCCTCAATATTGAGGGAGTGCCGAAATCACCAAGAAGAAGAAGAAGATATAAATGCCATGTTTCATAAATGCAGGTAGTAATGGTATAACAGTAAAAATGATCCTACACGGCAAGGAGACTTACAGATTACAGTAACAAATTAATATTTGAATATGTCCATAATTTCATTCGTGATACAAAACGATTCTTTGAGTGAAACCCCATATATATATAAGACCCCCGTGTATATAAGACGTGCATTTGATAATTTACCCCCCCCCCCCCTGTCTGTCTGTCTGTCTGTCTGTCTGCGCTACATTCTCAAATATCTTCTCTTTCTTCTGCATTCTTGTCGGTATTACATTTCTGTCATTTCTACGCAATATGCAAACTTAGTATACATGTATTAGTTCCACTCCGTCCAATATATTACTCTGTATTTTGAACTGTGTGTCTTACGTTTATTTATGGTCGCTACCGGTTGCCCATATGAGCGACGCCTCCTGAAGAGATTAGTCATTTTAGAGTTCTGGAGCATAGTGCAATGATACAGACAGAGACCCATTCCAGAGTATCCTCTGGTTCTTTTACGTGCACGGTGTAAAGCACCGACACGAGACCTCGGTTTAACGTCCCATCTGAAAGACTGTTAATTTTATTAGGGTCAGACGGGGGATCGAACCTGCGATCACTGGATTACCAATCCAGCGTGTTACCACTGGACTACAGATCCGTATTTTGAACTATAATGAGAGGAACTATATAAGCTCTGCTTCCGTTTTAATCTGTTCCTATATACTTCCTTCATTGATTGTGTGTACATGTATTGTTTTGTGAATGTATATAGTGGAATACATATGTGTAAACCATCATTAACCGAATGCATTGAGTGTTGTGTTAATAGTGGCATCACAATCGTAACGAGAAAGAACACACGATAGTTATGAAGTGGGTTAACCAACATACATCAAAATAGACATTAACATCATGCGGATGTTAGCTGGTCAGCTGAAATGATTAGTTTGACATCTTTATTGTGTCATATTTACGAGCGTCATTGTGGGATATTATTAATTGTGGCCAGTCGTTTCAATATATGCGCGTGTGTTTTTTATTTTGCGTGAACTTATCGTCGCTACCGGTTGTCCATTTGAGCGACGCCTCCCAAAACAAAGAGCAAATAGTAAACTACAATTAATAAACAACACCCTCTTCTGAGGGCTATCATCTGTTAGCCTAATATATCCCATGTGTGTTTTACGTTTATTTACCGTCGCTACCTGAAGAGATTAGTCATTTTAGATGTTGGAGGATAGTGCAATGATACAGAAAGAGACCCATTACAGAGTCTCCTCTGGTTCTTTTACGTGCACGGTGTAAAGCACCAACACGAGACCTCGTTTTAACGTCCCATCTGAAAGACTTAAATTCCACGTTGCCTCTTCTCTCTCCATCGTGGCGATGGATTCCACCAGGAATGAGGTCTCGAGAGTGATTAATATAAGTTGAAATAACTTTTTTCGCAATCGAGCTAAAATAAATTTGTATAAACTAAATTGTTCATAATATACTAGTATAGAATCAGATCAAACATGTCCCGGGTGGTTGTTATGTTATGTTATGTTATATTTCGGGTTTTACGCCTGCATCAGCACCATTTTGGGCTATATCGCCGGCGGGCAGTTTACTTAACAACACCTTTCCTGGGCAGGCTCCAGCGGTTAACCATTACTTGGGTGCACCAACCTCCGTAAGAAACTGCCAACTTTTTCATATAAATGAGACACGGCCTGAGCGGGGCTCGAACCCGTGACCATCAGTGATGATAGGTTACAGTGGTATACAAGTCAGCGACCTTAACCACTCGACCACGTAGGCGGATCCCGGGTAGTTGTACTCATGCATTATGTTCAGTAGATATATTAGACAAGAAAATTTAGTAAATAAATGAGCACGCCATACTTAGAAAATGAGGGTAACCATTGTTATTATTATGAGATATAACCGTCTCCGTGGCCCAGTGGTTAAGGCGTCCGCCTACGTAGCGGGAGGTCGAAGGTTCGAATCTCGTCAGGGGTTCCTTCTGTTATGGCTGGTTGGTAAGCCGCCAACTAGTTAAATAATGGTTGCCGATTGCCTACCAGCCTGGGGCATGGCATACAAGCATAGGTTTCGGGAAGTAATGATGTTCATAAAAAAGAGTTATCTCATAATATAAGTAAGAAATTAATGGCCCTTTTAGGGACGACAAGGAAACAAACACTTGTATAGGAATTGCGGTTACACTATGACATATGTATTAATTACAACTATATGTGTGATCTTATTTATTGTTTTGTGTTTCCTGCTGTCAACGTGTTGTGTTTCCTGCTGTCAAAGGTGATGTGTCTCTATGTTGATGCTAAATTATATTATTATTATTTTGAGAAATTGTCTATGTTGAGTATGTACTGCTCGGACGAGTTCCTCCACCAATACCAGCTGGAGATTCACTATATGGCCTGTTTGTACGACAGACAAACCCAGAACAAAACAAACAAACAAAGTTCTTCCTGGTGACGTGAATATATATGGAAACAGACAAACGCAAACATGATATTGCTTTCAAACACGGATCCAAACATTAAATGTGCATGTGTTCTTGTTTAAACACATATATACGAGTGGTGTATCGATATTGAAAATTAACTAAGCATGGATTCAAAATATAAGTCTATGTTATTTTTCTGACAATCGTGTGCAGCTACAATGCACGTTGTCTGTGTACATTTTTCTATTTAAAATTTATTTATTTTACAACGACTACGAAACAAGCTTTAACAACTTATATTAATCATTCTCGTTGGCGCGGATGAAAGTGTGTATGTCGTCAATCGTGTGGGACGAAACCGGAGTACCCGGATAAAACCCACCTGTACGATATGGCGACTACCGTACCATCTCACATACTTCCCGGTACGAGGATCGAACCCGGCCTGTATTAGTGAGAATCGAGCGTGCTAACCACTGCGCTAATCGGACAACCTGTGTGCATCGTACTGTTATTAATGATAATCGGTTTCAGGTGCAAGACTGTATTTAACGAGATAACTCAATTGAACAATTAAATCATTCTACCATTAGGTCCTCAACAAATTAAAACATCAAGCAGTACAATGAAACATGTACAACAACAACAACAATAGTTTATTGCGTAAAACATCTATAAGATGCTTAAAGCAAATACAATAGTTTCACATTATAGTGGATATACAAAAATAATTACCGAGAGGTCTCTTTAACCCTTTCAACACCACAGACCTCTAAATTGGCTTACAAAAAAATGTAGATCCAGATGAGCCGGCTCGTCACGAGCCGTCTCATCAGGATCTGCACTTTTTTCAAGTAATATAACTATTTTTAGGGAAAAAATTACCCATTTTGTTAAATGAACTGATCCAAATGTAATTTTGTTATTAATTTATTGGTCTAAAAATATCATGGACCAGTCCATGTGAGTTACTTGGTGTTGAATGGGTTAATAAAATCTTGTGAACATATATTAGGTTCGAATTACAAGGCATTGCATCTGTTCTGCATAGATATGCTTACGGTGAGTTATATATATTGATATGATTATTTAAATATTAAAATGTATTAATGTCCACTCCTGCTGATTAATGCATAATATATGAACTTAGAAGTATTAAGAATACAACATTTTGAATGTTCCGACATGATATGTTCAAGCTTATTAATGTTGGGCCAATGGTTATAATACGTGTAAACAATTAATGACCATTAAAACTGGCATTGGAAATAACACATAAGATGTAAGAACTTATACTTGTATAATTATAATTTATCAGTTTATTAGGCTAACGATCTGCTCTTTGTACCATCTCCATATTCCCTATTCTTCCGCAGTCTTGTGCTTAAACTGTGATAACTCAAGCGAATAGTTTATTTTAACGAGAGAACTAATTTGAACAATTAAGTAAGTCTACCACGAGGCCCTTACCTCAACAAATTAAATTAAAACACGAAATAGCACAACAGGTAACCAATAACGAGTACAACTTTCGATCCCCCGTCTGACCCTAATAAAATTAACAGTCTTTCAGATGGGACGTTAAACCGAGGTTTCATGTGGGTGCTGTACACCGTGCACGTAAAGGAACCAGTGGAGACTATGGAATGGTATGTGTCTGTATCATTGCACTATCCTCCAAAATCTAAAATGACTAATCTCTTCAGGAGGCGTCGCTCATAATATGGGCAACCGGTAGCGACGATAAATAAACGTAAAACACAAAATAAATCGTTCATAGGATATAAGCTGCAAGAACTAATACTTAAACGACATGTATACTTTTAAATTATCAGTTTATCATGTTATTGATCTATTCTTTGCAATACCTGATAAATAAAGCTTTGACGTGTGGAACAACATGTGCACAGACGGATCTGTCCAGACTGTTAATTTTATTAGGGTTAGACGGGGATCGAACCTGTGATCATTTGATTACAAGTCCTGCGTGTTACCACTGGACAACACATCCGTATGTGAGCAGTATTACAGGAACGCGTGGTTACCTGGGCAGAACCACCGACCTTCCGCAGTATGAATTGAATTAATTGGATAGCTTCCTCACATGATATAATTCGACACCTCTAGTGAGTATTGAACATACAGTATCCCGGAGTCATGCAGATGAAACAATTCCGCATGAATATTGTCTAGGATTTCATAATATAACGGTTTATATTAGATTCCGACTAGGCTCTATGAAACGTCCCCTTTTCATGTGAACCCCAAAGGACGACACGTCATTGCGCATATATTGTACGTGTAATAGAATACGTCAACCATATATCCAGCTACAAAATAACGTGTGTGTAGGCTTACATTTTCCTGATCAGCGCTGAAATAGATCAATTTAAATCAGCTATAATATTTGATCACCGTGGATTGTTTGGAGCAGGTTAAATATCCATCACCCATTGTTTTAATTTTTTGCGATAACAGATAGCACCTTGCTATTATGCGGCAGTTAACTCCTAATCAATTAGTATTTGTAATGGTTTATGGTGTAAAGAGGTTTACACTGTCCTCGTGAATGCAAATTTAAGATTTTAGTAGTTTGATTTTAAGTTCTACACTCAAGCATATTCTGAATACACAAACGATGTGTTATTCAGAAGACACGAACGCTTGTTGCCAATGGATATAATCGACCATGAAACTGACGTGCCATACATCTTTTAATTTGGACCTACTATAGATCAGAATCGAAAGCACTGTAGCTTGCTTTAATCTCTTTATAAATCAAAAGAAGTAATACTAAGTTACGAAGGTACAAATGGAAAAGAATTGTTGGGTGAAATTGATAGGAGGTATAATAATGATCAACCAAGTCGAAAGATAGATGAAACTGCCACACTTGACTGTGTACCTTCTGTTAGACCCATACTAGGTATTTAATGTAAGCTTAACATATTAAATGGAAACATCAGTTGTGTGAACTTGTCAGCAGATCTGATAATGATCTATTAAATGGGGTGCACAAGCGGCCGGATAGTGCCTGAAAGTATATCTACTGGTTCAATGGAGAGTCCAGATACACCTGACTTTCAGTATGAAGTATATGAAGACACCGGTTCACCAGAAATCGAAAACGCTCGTGTCCACTGGGACGATAAAGAGGGGGAGGACGACGACGATGATTATTTGACGGAATATAATATGGATATGTCGAGAAGCTACAGTTTTCGGGCCATGTCGTCTAAAGGTCCAAGAAGTGCTGGAGGCCGATCAATGCTCACTACAACTACCGGTGGGGAAACATTTGAAGGCAGCGAATATTTTGACATGTAAGAAAACTTTATCTACCTATTGAGTAACCATTCACTGTTGTTAACATTTCCTTTAGCGTGTTAACGCCCAACTAAACGACTGTTGGACAACTCACATATTGTCAGAGTAAATGTGAGAAGAAGGCAATGGGGGATATATAGTTATAATGCGCCATTACCTTTCCATGGCATAGGCACTTTCTGATTTGCTTAACTCGTTGTATGCTGGGTAAAATAAAGGCTATAAATAGTTCAAATAATTGTAGCAGACGACACTTCATTAATGTGCCTTTCTTATTTGTAGCATACAACTCTGGAAATATGTCATGGAATTTCATTAGAATTGTGTTGTTACGACACAATTCTGATGAAATTGCATGATAGTTGACTCTTATTATCACATTTAGCATGCAAATGGTCCATTCTATTATATGCAGCACCACGTACTGTTCAAAACAAATATATAGTTTAGGTGTATCCAATAGGCTGGCAGTTAATTCCAAAGCCGCAATACAAGGATCCTCAATACCAGAATCGCCAACATTAATATACGAGGTGGATCAGTGTTCAGTGGTAGAACACTGGACTCGTAATGCAGGGATATGTTCGATACACCCACTCAAGCACAGGATGCCCGATTAGCGCAGTGGTTAGCGCGCTCGTTTCTCACCAATGCAACCCGGGTTCGATCCTCAGACCGGGAAGTATGTGAGATGGTACGATGGTCGCCAGATCGGGCAGGTGGGTTTTCTCCGGTTTCCTCCCACACGAATGACCACATTTACGCTTTCATCCGAGCCAACGAGAGTGATTAATATAAGTTGTTAGAACTTGCATAGCAATCGTTGTAAAATAAATAAAGTTAAAAAATACCACAGCTGAAATAACTGATATGATAGTAGTTCAGATAACTTGCTTCTGGAGTTTAATGACGCCCAGACTGATTAGGTCATAAATGTAATGTGACTCTCCAGCAAGTATTGGTGGAGGATGATACAGGGTGCTTCTTCGAGCAGAATTTTAGACATGGACGGGGGCAACCGACTTCCCACAAGCTTGCTTGATAGCTTACTCAAACGAACTAATACGACACTCCCCGTTGGATCCGAAAGTACAGCGGCGAATGCAAGTGAGTTGAAGTGTAAGACGGTAATCTGGTGGAAGTCGTGATATCACAGTGCTAGGGTGTTCAGTTCACGTCAGATCTATGTGAATGGTCCGGAGTTCGCACCCTGCTGTAGCCGTTACGACATAAATCTTTATTTTAGCTCGATTAGGACATATGTTTCAATCGCTATCAAGACTTCATTCCTGATGGAATCCATCGCCATGACGGAGAGCGAAGAGGCAATGTGGCATCTAAGTGCCCTTGCTAAAGAGCACAGTCGTAACGGTTACATTCGGACGCGGATTCCGGATATCTCACACCTGAATCGAACTTCGAAATCACGAAGGCACATACATTCCACATATTAGATCTAACCACGCGACCACACGTGTCCAGAACCCTCCAGCACCATGGTACACTTGGTCGTACATACACATTTAAAATGGCTAGCCACGCCCCTGACTTGCAACGTAATATGCTATAGTTGCAGAAATTAGTTGTGATTTCTGATAATTAATTTGTTGTGAGAAATTGACTTAATATTTGCAAATAAAATTATAATAAATCTATGTAAGAGAATATGTTTTGATGCAACAAAACATAACTATACTAGTTGCAAGAAAACAATTGTAGTTGTGAAAAAAGGGACTATAGTTGAATTTTATTTACTGTATTGTTGCAATAATTTGTAGTTGCAAACACACCTCCTTGTGTGTGGTTTAAGTTTATTTATCGTCGCTACCGGTTGTCCATATGAGCGACGCCTCCTGAAGAGATTAGTCATTTTAGATTGTTGGAGGATAGTGCAATGATACAGACAGAGACCCATTCCAGAATCAATTCTGGTTGTTTTACGTGCACGGTGTAAAGCACCGACACGATACCTCGGTTTAAAGTCCCATCTGAAAGACTGTTAATTTTATTAGGGTCAGACTGGGGATCGAACCTGCGATCCATGGATTACCTGTCCAGCGTGTTAACCACCGGACTACAGATCCGTCTGTAAATTCGCCCTAAAATATCTGCGCACCCTTAAGTATCGATACTAAACCATGCGTGCCCACGTCATGTACGATGATTGAGCTTATTTACCTTCGTCTCCGGCGAACCATGTGGGCGAGCGACCCCCGCCCCTGCATATTATACCCTAGCTATGGCACTGTTGTTCTGCACCAATAGTTTACATTTGAATACGTTAGGTTTCATACTCTAACGGTTACACTATTTTTCTTGTAGTTTAGATTCATAGAATTTGACCCGGATAGATGCAACGATCTATCACTTGCAATTGTCACAGTTACTTCCCTTTAAGCACTTTCGCCATCATTTAATATATCTATATCGAAAACGGAAATTTTAACTTACGTTTCCTATCGGGTGTCCACTGTTCGTTACTAGCAGTAAGTACATATATTAGTGTGGCAGACGATGAATATGTCATTTTAGTGGGGAAAATTGCTAATTTCTTTAAAAAATGATATTTATCTATATATATATGGCGACATAAAACGGATATAGTGAAATTAGTGGAAACTGGGTAGGTTTAAAGTTTTCACCGCTTATTTACCTGTCTGATCTCTATGATCGGTTAGAAATAGATTGGCATTGTTTTTACGTTTATTTATCGTAGCTACCGGTTGCCCATATGAGCGACGCCTCCTGAAGAGATTAGTAATTTTAGCTTTTGGAGGATAGTGCAATGATACAGACAGAGACCCATTCCAGAGTCTCCTCTGGTTCTTTTACGTGCACGGTGTAAAGCACCGACACGAGACCTCGGCTTAGCGTCCCATCTGAAAGACTTAATTTTATTAGGGTCAGATGGGGGATCAAACCTTCGATCGGATCCCTGGATTACCAGAGATTAGAAGTGCACAAGGTATGTTTATTTATAATTCCGGTAACTGGAGCGTGAAATATCGCGTGATCTCTCGCGACTTGCTATTACCCAAAGTTAGGCGAAAACCTGTTCTGGGCAAAAAACTCTTCACGCCGAGATACATATATACCAGCAACAATATGATAGTATTAACTTGTTGTTATTTCAAGCAATAATGATAAACCTCAATCACCTAATCTTTATTTTAGTTTATCTTTTGTGATCACCGTATATATAATAAGTTCCGTACTCTGAATGGGTTTCTTTATCATTGTACTATCCTCCGAAAATCTAAAATGACTGATCTCTTCAGGAGGCGTTGCTCATATGGGCAACCGGTAGCGACAATAAATAAATGTTAAACACACACACATAATATTGTCAAAACTTGTGGCCCAAACCATTTGCATACTATGTATTGCAGCGATCATTCTAGAGGGCGATGTGGGCGAAATAGTTGCCCTAGGGACCCTGACTTCGCCCTCTGGTGGCCGCACTTCTCCCTAAAAAAAAAATATATATATATTTTGGTTTTTACGATTTTCAAACAAAATTTTGTCTAGTAAGATACACTAGCCCATTATAAAGCACTCCTTCTATTCAAATGTTGTATTTAATGGTTGTACTGTGCATTTTAACCCTATTTTGCAGAAATATATTAAAGAACACCATTTAAGGAAGCGATCACGCGCTTTCTCACTTCTCCCAAAAATTCTGACCTAGAATGAACCCTGTATTGTATCGTTCTCTGCATAACATTAACTATTGATTTGTAATAAAATATGATTAAACTAAACATCTATCATATGGTGGATTGTGTATGTTAAATGCTTGCTCTAAATGCCTACCGGTATATATATATTGTTTAACCCATTCAACCCCAAGTAACTGACATGGACTGGTGCGTGATATTTTCAGACCAATAAATTAATAAGAAAATTACCTTTGGACCAGTTCATTTATCAAAATGGGTAATTTTATCTAAAAATAGTAATAATTATTACTGGCAAAAAAGTGCAGATCCTGATGAGACAGCTCGTCACGAGCCGGCTCATCTGGATCTACACTTTTCATAAGCCTATTTAGAGGCCTGTGGGGTTGAAAGGGTTAAAGCAGCATTACATCGTATGAAATAAAAGATATTTGAAAATAGCAATGCTGCTAAACATTCTAACATTATACTTTGTATGCTTATGTTCATTTGATAAACAGTGTTTTTTTGCGATAAAACAAACTCGAAACTGAAAGTAGGACTTCCCGAGTCGATCAGTCACGCACTTGTTTACAAATGGAATGCATTGTCCGCACTTGTTTACATTCGGAATGCATCGTCCCCATTTGTCCCACGTTGTCTTTTTTAATTAAATTACTTGATTTATTGATTCATACCATACTGTTAGCTAAGTCTTTTAGGGACATTTCTACACCCCCGCGAGGGGTTCGACATTAGAGGAAGATAGATAGATAGTCTTTCATGTTCAAAATATATACGTTGTTTTCTACATCCTCTGTTGTTTCACGCATGCGCGCTGTGCGTGTTTATATTTCGTGTGTTGATAAACAAATTCGCGTATACGACGGTTTAAATTTATTGGAATTTTATCGTTTCTGAGTGACTATTTCGATTTTTGTAAACACACACACATTAGTATTTATATTTTACCCAAAACATCCTTTATTACGATGTAATGCTGCTTTAAACTTTAAGCACGTTTTAACAACTTATATTAATCACTCTCATTGGCGCGGATGAAAGCGTAAATGTGGTCATTCGTGCGGGAGGTACCCAGAGAAAACCCACCTGTCCGATCTGGCGACCACCGTACCATCTCACATACTTCCCAGTCCGATGATCGATATATGATATATTGTTTCTAATTTCAGGGAAACAATGACTGAGGGGCAGTCTGAGGCTGGGGATTTAGAGGAGCCTGGAGAGCATGCCCCATCACTTTCCCTTTGGTACAACGATGAAGAGGCCGGAGATATCCTCACACAGGATGTGTATGTTCCGACGGTTGGCCTCACTAGGTTCACATATTATTGTTGTCTACAGTGGAATGCTGGCAAGGACGGAGGAGGGTACTGCGGAATACAAGATCACCCAAAGGGCCGCAATTACATATTTTCAATGTGGGACCCCGTTAGCTCAAATGAGAAAATCAAGCCAATCTATGTCGTAAGTATTCTCTTGTGAGATTTCATTATTTAGGCGTAGGCCAGGTTTCGAACTCACAGCCCTAAGGTAACATGCCTAGCAATACCAAATCTTAACCGTCAATGGATATACTATCGTAATAGTAAATATCATCCACTGTTCATAGTTTTACCATTTCAATCCGCAAGCGGGCCACTCCCTGTAACGTGAATAGAGGCTAGAGATTGGCTGTCCAATTAGCGTAGTGGTTAGCGCGCTCGCTTCTCACTGATCACTGATACAACGACGGTTTGATCCTTGGACTGGGAAGTATGTGAGATGGTACATTGGTCGCCAGATCGGACAGGTAAATTTTCTCCTGGTACTCGGGTTTCCTCCCACACGAATGACCACATTTACACTTTCATCCGCGCTATTGAGATTAATACAAGTTGTTAAAACTTGTTTCGCAATCATTGTAAAATAAATAAAGTTTTATCTTTAAAGAGGCAAGGGATTGGATTTCCTCGCTAAGTCACATTAACCCTTTCCCTCATAGAAGCACCTATTGACGACATTACCAATACGACATACATTGACAATGTAGTACTGAAACCATTGTTCATAATAAAGGCCAGAATCTTGTGTAGTCCCAGTAATATCTATTGAGGTGGCATAGATATGGCGACTACTTATCCACTGCATGATAGCTAAATGGCTGTCGTATGTAGATATAATGGTATATTAACTTAAATCTCTATGAAGGAAAGGGTTAAAAGTATGATAAAAATATTGTATTTTATTGATGCGTTCTGTGCATTTCGAAAATGGTTATCGTGTACATGTACTTACATGTATTGGTGGAAAGTGGCACATAAAGTGTTTAGTGTTATTACACAATGTGCACTACAACTGGGAGATTACATGTTGCCCCATTACAACCATATAAAAGCATGTTATCTTTTTCCCCCAAAGGGACCTGGAACCATCTGCGAGACATTTGGAGGTGAGGGAAGTGGTTTGAAGTCCTGGAACTTTTCTGTCGGATGGGAACCAGACAGTTGGTATACAGTCGTGATCCGACGCTGGGATAACGGCGATCACTCGCGCTTTGGATTCTGGGTAAAACACCAGATGTCTCTAGAATGGTTACATATGGTAACACTAGACTATCCCGCAGCAGACACGTACTTCGAAACGCTGTCATGTAGCTTTCTGGAGGACTGGAAGGGTTCCGGAGATCAGGAACGAAGGGTTCATTACAAGAACGGCTACAAACATTCACTAAATGGAAAATGGCTGCCATTTAATAAAGCTGTGTTTAGTGTCGTTAAGGAAATGCAAAGCAAAATGTATGAGAACAATTATGACTCGGGCATTTTAGACGATACATATTATTTGCAATCTGGTGGTAAAACTATGCCAACGGAAACTGCCGCCAGTGGAACAATGTTGACAACGAAGATGCCTGAAAAACCTGCCGTTTTGCCGATCTGTGTCTATTTGTCCTCGGTAACGCCCGAAGAAGTCGCTTGGGAAATAGCTTCCGGTAGTGTACCGCAATTTCAATATATAGTCTACATAGATAAACTAATATATAAACAGGAAATAGACTCGGAAACGAGATCTTGTACTTTTGAAAATGCACCGAGGGAACTCGTGGAGCTATTGATTGAAGACATTTACGGTCATGCTGTGAGGTCAAAGATCAAAATAAGTGCCCCACCAAGCTGTGATCCAAAAAAGCGAACCAGATTGGAAGTGTATGTTCCCAGAGCATCTTTTTAGAGTATTGTCTTAGTGAATGTACAGTGCAGTGTTGTATGCAGTTAATATATTACCATAGTTCCACCAAACCTGGCTTGGGGAAGTTGTAATGGAATCGCATTGACCTGTCTGTTCGTAGGTTAGTTTGCGGCTAAAGTAATTTCTTGAATATCTCAGATATGATATTGATGTCTCCCATCTATCTGGGGTAGATATTTGTGTTTGCTATAAATAGATCTCATCATCTGTCACGCGTCTTTGCCGCATAACGGAGATTTAATCACCTATATGTACTGCCCTTAAATAATGTAGGCATATAGTATCGGGGCTCATTCTAGGTCAGAACTTTAGGGAGAAAGCGCACGATGGTTTTATTTAATAAATTTCAACACAATATGGTTAATATGCACAGTATTACCATTAAATACATTTGAATATGAGTGCTTTATAATGGGCCAGTGTATTTACTGGACAAAATCTTGTATGAAAATTATAAAAAAAAAGTTGGGTTTTTTAGTTTATTTTTTAGGGAGAAGTGGAGCCCCCAGGGTCACTAGGGCGACTATTTGGCCCAAATCTCTCTCTAGAATGAGCCCTGTAGGTCTTTGTCAGTAGTCGAACCCTATCGATTTTGATATCAGGTCAAGTCTTCAAAATTTATGTGTAGAATAAGATAGTGGGTCAAATATCAATATCGCCCGATCTTTCATTGAGAACCAGCCACATTATGATTTAGACAAGAACGAACAACTCGAAAAAAGTTTCATTCATCTGAAGCATTATATATTTGCACACGTTTAGCTCCACCCGAGATATGGTGTGTAATTCAATGTTAGTCTTAGCCTTCGAACAGGCGTCGATATATTTTGCCTGGTCAGTCAAATAAATATATTTTAACACTGATACTATTAATTGGGCCGTATTGAGTTTCTGAACATATGTCATTTGGCTAGAAGTTAAAAATCGACAGACTGGAACCCAGACTATGTTAGTCTGTCAACTAGACAATTGTTTCTCCTGACATTAGCTCTGAATCTGCTTGGTCCATTTTGATAAAGATGAGCATGGGTATGTTATTGACTGGTAGAATTAGTATTCTAAATACATATACTGACACCATCAGGGTTCATTCTAGGTCAGAATTTTTGGGAGAAGTGAAAAAGCGCACATTTGAGTCCTTAAATGGTTTTATTTAATCAATTTCAACACAATATGGTTAAAATGCACAGTATGACCATTAAATACATTTGAATAGAAGGAGTGCTTTATAAAGGGCCATTGTATCTTACTGGCCAAATTTTGTATGAATATTGTAAAAATTGTTTGTAGGGAACCGGTAGCGACGTTAAATAAACTTAAATAAAAATTTGCCTATATTTTTTTCTAAAAGGATATAAATTTTACATCTAGGGCAAGTACATAGTTTCTTTTTGGTGTCAGTATAAAATCAGTATGATTCAAGATCAACATTGAAATTTGATTTGACCTGCAATAATTGTGACTGGCAAATAATAGATGAAAATAGCTTTAGTATTGATGACTGTCCGCTCGCTTCTCACCAATGCAACCCGGGTTCGATCCTCGGACCGGGGATGTATGCGAGATGGTACGGCGGTCACCAGATCGGACAGGTGGGTTTTCTCCGGTTTCCTCCCACACGAATGACCACATATACGCTTTCATCCGCGCCAACAAGAGCGATTAATATAAGTTGTTAAAACTTGCTTCGCAATCGTTGTAAAATATAAATAACGTTTAAACTTTTTATGTATTGATGAATATGTATGAAAGATGGCCATCACCAAATCTAATTGCAACTTCTCTTTCCAAAACGTTTTCTTTACATTCTGAGGAAGGAACTATTTATTTGGTACAAGTTCCGATAATTATATCAATATGTTCATGTTCTGTCCTGCCAATAAAAACATGTTTTTTTATATCTTTTTGTGTAAATGAATGTATTGTAACGTCTATAATTTAAGGTCCCATTGTGTTTTTTTCTTGACTCGATAACAATCGTAGTATATACAATCTATGCATGTATTTCATCTAGTGATGTGACTAGTGATTGTAAAAGTATGTCTATAATTTAAAGTCCCATAATATTTTATTCTTGAATCAAAAACAATCGTAGTATATGGAATCTATGCATGTATTTTATCTAGTAATGTGACTATTGATTGTAAAAGTTAATGATGGTTTTGTAAGTAAATATTCATAAAGTGAGGTGATTGCATATAAATAAGTTCACCAGTTCATTTTTGTGCAAATCATCCAAATTTTGAGAATAAAGTACAGTCAAACTTGTACATTGTATTAAGAAACCACTAAATTGAAGGGCATAAAGTGGTCCCTAAACAGGAATGGTCTCTTAATACAGATTAATTTGTTCTTAACAACATAAACGCGAACTGAAAACGTGTTAATAAAAGTGGTCCATTAATTGAAGACATGTGGTCCTTCGTGGAAGTTTGACTGTATTTGAAAATGGAAATATATGATGGTAATTAGTAGCAGTCCTATCATCCACGTCTAGGCAATTTAAATGCATAATCGGACTTTAAATTGTGTTGAATGTTCCGTTGACTGAAATTATTTACAAAAAATATGTATAAAACAGAATTCTATCTACCGGGTATATATATATAAATTGTTATATTAAACTGAAATGCGAGTTGTGTTTATCATTAATTGTAAACTATGTTTTTTACAATACATGTAATTGCAAAATATATCCTAACAACTTGCAAGTGATGGGTTCGACATTACAGGAAGATAGATGTTGATAATTGAAGAAATAAGAAATAACTCTCTTTCGGAGTATATAGAGCCATATATTAAAAAATATATTTCCAACTTCCACTCAAGGGAAGTATTTTTGGAAAATGACAGGGTAAATGTAGCATGATAGGCGTCAACATATACGTAGTCCAATGGTTAACATGTTGGACAGGGAATCCAGGTTCGATCCCCGTCTGACCTTTATAAAATATAAGTCTTTCAATTGGGACTTTAAACCAAGGTCTCATATCGGTGCTCTACACTGTGCACGTAAAAGAACCAGAGGAGATTCTGGAATGGGTCTCTGTCTGTATCATTGCACTATCCTCCAAAAAACTAAAATGACTAATCTATTCAGGAGGCGTTGCTCATATGGGCAACCGGTAGCGATGATAAATAAACGAAAAACACACACAAACACACCAGCGTATATTTAGTCCTCAAGCTTTCGTACCAGGATAATCCCAACTGTCACCCACATATTTGCTAGGTAGGTGATCGAACCCAAGTAACTTTGATGAGAAGTGACCATGCTACATGTGACCATGTTTTGTTCGAGAAGTAGTGGACATGGTAAGTGGGATATCAAACATTAGACGTTGCATGAACATGCAGATGATTGACACAACACTGATGGTCAGCTACGTTTACAACATTCAACAGAAGCTGCACATAGTGAATTGTATGCATCAATGCGAAAATTGTGACATGGCGACACTCGGTTATGGTATTCACAGTCCTTGGTATTTTAAAATAAAAATTCCCCCGATTTTTTCCAAATTTTAAAATCCACTGATTTTTCAGACCATCATTCTGTTTTTCAATTCTCCAGGAACAATACGGATTATTGTAAAATCCGTGCTGCCTACTCCAAAACTGCTAACTGGATGCATTGTATGCTTGATTAATTTATTATGATCAGGAAATTAATGACTAGGTAAGTAACAAGAGATTTCATTTCACGGTAGGTGATGAATGCATCCGAAGCTTATAGCCATTGCTGAAGAAGTTACAGCTCGGACGGACGGTGTGTAAACTGTATGCCTTTCGGTGGCATAACAATGCTGACAAGAGGGCTAAATGGCCCCCTGGGCTGCTCACCTGAACCCAGAACGACCACGATTTCACTGTCAGTTTATCTAGTTTTTTATCCCATATTACTTAACCCTTAACCTGCCGAATAAATTGGATGGAATGTCTTCATAGATACAGATCAGCCATGGTAGAGTGGAAGAAGTGCCGTCTGATCTGTCGGACGGACACATTCATAAATGGATGATGGCAGCATTGCGACACATGTGTCGACATGACCGCAAGCGTGCTTGAAAGTAATTCCTCTGTCTTTAATGAGCCAAGTATCGCTACTGTAAATATTGAATACAATTACAAGTGTATCTATTATGAACTTGAAAACGAGCCATTCATTTCAAGGTAAATAGGTGGTATACTGCAACATTTAACACAAAATACAATACTTCATACATGTATTTATTTCTGATTGATTGCTAGAGAAGTTCTCACAACATTACTGTAGTTGCTTAGCGACCCTCCAGCTGTTATTGGTGGAGGAAATTACTGTAGTTGCTTAGCGACCCTCCAGCTGTTATTGGTGGAGGAAACTACTGTAGTTGCTTAGCGACCCTCCAGCTGTTATTGGTGGAGGAAATTACTGTAGTTGCTTAGCGACCCTCCAGCTGTTATTGGTGGAGGAAATTACTGTAGTTGCTTAGCGACCCTCCAGCTGTTATTGGTGGAGGAAATTACTGTAGTTGCTTAGCGACCCTCCAGCTGTTATTGGTGGAGGAAATTACTGTAGTTGCTTAGCGACCCTCCAGCTGTTATTGGTGGAGGAAATTACGGTAGTTGCTTAGCGACCCTCCAGCTGTTATTGGTGGAGGAAGACCCCAGGTGCCCCTCCTAGAAGTATTTCAGTCACAGCCGGGTAGAACCACCAACCTACCGCAAGCCAGCCGTATAGCTTCTCACTTGAAAAAATTTGACATCCCAGTGGGATTCGAACCTACAGCGGTACGGGGCAAGTGATTTTAAGAAAACGACCGTAACCACTCAGCCACTGAACACAAACATGTAGATAGGAATTTATCATTACATTGATTGATCCACGCAGAGGTAGCAAAATAAATACTGCTAAATGTTAACATATTGCACAGACACTAAGCGCCAGATGGTACATCATCATCATTGCACATTTTGGAGAACTGTTGTAGAGAATCCATTTGTTTTTCTCGCAGCCAAATGTGTGGTCGCTTCTCCTGAATAAAATCCACAGCCTTCTCTGGAGTCCATCCGTGAATCTGAAAATACAGACAGTTTAATATACAACACATGCATCTTACTAGCCTGGCCCCGAGGTTATAAAACTTTTCTCCAAACTCTAACTCAAGGAATTTGATTGGTTGAGTCTGAGTTTTACACCCGGCAGAACCAATCAGAAGCTTGAGTCTGAGTTTGAGATTGGAGAAAAGTTTTATAACCTCGGGACCTGGTCTCCAGTCAGTTGATATTTCACTTTTCTACTTCTGGCAAAATGACATCATCAGAAACTCAATCAGGTTCATTTAATGGTCTCGGTGTTCAAAATATATTTACAGTCAAACCTGTCTTAAGCAGCCAGCCAAGGGAGTCAGAGAAAGTGGCTGCTTAGCGCAGGTGGATGCTTAAAAGAGGTCAGGTGGCTGCTCAAAAGAGGTCAAATATATAATAAAACAACCGATCTGGAAACTGGCTGCTTAATACAGGTTGGCTGCTTAATTGAGGTGACCACTAACACAGGTTTGACTGTATATGACTGACCAGGCAAAATATAGCAACGCATGTTCCCAGGCTAACAGATGACCCTCACCTTTCAAACAAAGAGTGATATGATACTGCAGTCTACTGACAATAATAATGTGGCGTCCGTGATCCAATGGTAGAGTGTCGGATTTGGAATCGAACAGTCCCAGGTTCGATACTCAGTCAGGCCACGTATGTAGTGTCATTGAGCAAGGCACCTCACACACATTGTTTAGTACTGGTTAACCGCTACGGGCGGCTAAGCCTGCCCAGGAAACATGTCTAGGTCCCCGCAAGGGGTTTGACATTAATGGAACATACATACATACAATACTCCTGGGTCCGAGGTTATGAGACTTTTCTAAAATCTCAAACTGAAGCTCAAGCAATTTCATTGGTTGATTCTGAGATGTATGCTCAGCTGAACCAATCAGACGTTTGAGACTGAGCTAGAGATTGGAGAAACATTTTATATCCTCCCGGCCAGAACGAGGGGTTGTGCGATAATGTGGTCTCGTAACAAATAAAGTCTGACCCTGCATTCCAAACAAAGGGTCATGTTATACTATGATCTACTGTGGTCTCGTGACAAATAAGGTCTGACCTCGTTTTTACAAACAAAGGGTCATGTTATACTATGGTATACTGTGGTCTCGTGACAAATAAGGTCTGACCCCGCATTACAAACAAAGGGTCATGTTATACTATGGTATACTGTGGTCTCGTGACAAATAAGGTCTGATCCGGTATTACAAACGAAGGGTCATGTTATACTATGATCTACTGTGGTCTCGTGACAAATAAGGTCTGACCCCGTTTTTACAAACAAAGGGTCATGTTATACTATGGTCTAGTGACATTAATTGTCCAGAAACATATGAACGCGTCTTCATTACATGTACTTCAGTTAATGCGATCTGGAATCACATTTCAATCATGCTACGTCAAATTGGAATAGGAAATGAAATAAGAGCACTCAAATATATGATTCTTGGATATAAAGTGATGTACCCCAAGTATTTTTTCATCATCGTAATTCTTTCAATAATTGGTCTTAGTATTTGCAAATCATATATCTTAAGTGAAAGTAGATCTGTTAATGTCAATATATACTGTATTTTTAAACAGGAGTTGTATCTCGCGTTCTACCAGCCTTGCAATGTACATAAACACTTCAATACCTACCTTAATTAGATAGCATGCGACTACTGTCGCACTACGCGTTCTACCAGCCTTGCAATGTATGTAAACACTTCAATACCTACCTTAATTAGATAGCATGCGACTACTGTCGCACTACGCGTTCTACCAGCCTTGCAATGTATGTAAACACTTCAATACCTACCTTAATTAGATAGCATGCGACTACTGTCGCACTACGCGTTCTACCAGCACTGCAATGTATGTAAACACTTCAATACCTACCTTAATTAGATAGCATGCGACTACTGTCGCACTACGTGCTCTACCAGCCTTGCAATGTATGTAAACACTTCAATACCTACCTTGATTAGATAGCATGTGACTACTGTCACACTACACGTTCTACCAACCTTGCAATGTACGTAAACACTTCAATACCTACCTTGATTAGATAGCATGCGACTACTGTCACACTACACGTTCTACCAGCCTTGCTATGTACGTAAACACTTCAATACCTACCTTGATTAGATAGTATGCGACTACATTCGCACTACGCATTCTACCAGCCTTGCAATGTACGTAAACACTTCAATACCTACCTTGATTAGATAGCATGCGACTACTGTCACACTACACGTTCTACCAGCCTTGCTATGTACGTAAACACTTCAATACCTACCTTGATTAGATAGCATGCGACTACATTCGCACTACGCGTTCTACCAGCCTTGCAATGTACATAAACACTTCAATACCTACCTTGATTAGATAACATGCGACTACTGTCGCACTACGCGTTCTACCAGCCTTGCAATGTACGTAAACACTTCCAAGTTTATTGTTGCGGTATTCTTCTATAAAGCTCACAGCTTGTCTGATCTTATCTTGACTGGGGCTAGCAGTGAAATCAACTGTCGGAACATTGAGTTGTGTTACACCAGCCTTCTTCCATTCCTATAACAAAAATAGTTTAGTTTAAACTTTATTTATTTTACAACGATTGCGAAGCAAGTTTTAACAACTTATATTAATCACTCTCGTTGGCGCGGATGAAAGCGTAAATGTGGTGATTCGTGTGGAAGGAAACCGGAGTACCCGGAGAAAACCCACCTGTCCGATCTGGCGATCACCGTACCATCTCACATACTTCCCGGTCCGAGGATCGAATGCAGGTTGCATTGGTGAGAAGCGAGCATGCTAATCGGACAGCAAAAACAAAAGAAATTAGAGTACACTTGCTATTTAACCCTTAAAATGCTGACTTCGAGGAGAAGAATTATATAAGACTCTTGTCTTCCATTCTAATCCTGTTTCTGTATTCTGATTATGTGTGGTGTATGCATTGTTCAATATGTATTATATTGGGAAATAAAATATGTTTAAACTAAAATGCTGACTAAATTGGAAGGAATGTACTCTCTCAATAGATTATATTCTGTTCCGTCTGATCCGGCTCTATGTTGTTTGCAAATGCAACTTTATTACTGAGATTAGCATTTTAAGGATTATGATTAATATGTAGTGATGTTTTTTGAAGCAGGTAGGTTTCATGAAAAGAGGTAGGAGAAAGTAGAGAACTATAGTAAGGTATTATAAAATAGATATTGTGAATTAGTGATTACAATACATCTTTGTTTGTTTGTTTGTTAATTCAGGTTTTACGCATTAGCACCATTTTGGACTATATCGCCGGCGGGCAGTTGACCTAACAACACCTTTCCTGGGCAGGCTCCAGAGGTTAACAAGTACTTGAGTGCACCAACCTCTGTAAGAAACTGCCAAATTATTCATATAATGAGACACGGAATGCGCGGAGCGGGGTTCACACCCATGACCATCAGTGATGATTGGCTACACTGTACCATTACCATTGTGCTATACATGTATTAACATTGCGTACAATTATTACAGGGTTTGAGATGGCATACTCAATATGCTTCCTCACATCACAATATGATCAGCTGAGGCAGAGGTCAGAGGTTACCTCTAAATCAAAATACAGAGTAAATTGTTGCAGTGCCAATCTATTCCCCCAATACACAAGAATGGTGTCTCTATATTGACTGTCTAGCTTCAACACTGAATAAGTATGATTTGGACTCACCACAGTTTTTTTTATTTATACAAATTTATTTTAGCTCGATTGTGAAACAAGTTATTTCAACTTATATTAATCACTCTCGAGGCCTCATTCCTGAGGGAGAGAGAAGAGGCAACGTGGAATTTAAATGCCTTGCCTAAGGGCACAATCGTAACGGCTCCAGCGAGGCTCGAACTCCGGACCTGAAGCGAATGCGCATCCACTTCGCTATCACGACTTCCACTAGCGCATAGTGGTTTATTAATGAGAATTCACAGTATTTATCTAGACAAGTTAATCATTATTTCCACACATTGCATTACTTTAAGTCCGAAATTAAATCCGTCATAATATGTAACATCAATAACATGATTGTTCAGTTTTCAGTAATAGAACCAAAATGAACCTCTCTCTCTCAAAGTGCCGCTCACCATCTATATAGTTTCCTCCAGCAACATGGCCGCCTACTTTGACACAAAGATGGAGTCAATTTGCGACTAATTAAATAGCGTTTTACAGAATCAGAAACCAATGAAAACTAGTTTTATATCTAGTTAGGCAACTCCAGTCTGGTATTTTGAAAACGTTAATTACAGAATATGCTGCCAACTCACATGGGAACTGATTGTTATTGTTTGTGTTACTAGCTAAACTGGGCACACTATTTATTGTTTCTGTCAAGACATGTTTATATCGAACTTGGGCGCAACCGAACGATCGTAACGGGAACTGCACGAGTTGCTGTGCTTCCCGTGCTATTTCTCGGACCAATATCAAATGCACTCTGGAGAAGATTATATCTCCTACTGCTTTACAGTGCATTTTCACAGATACAAAATTCTAGAGTGTAGTAATAGTAACACACACATGGCAATAGTATAGTATATGTTTTTGAACTTATTCAAGCTAAATAATGAGACAAAGCATCATTAGAAATCAATATAATTAATTGTAATCACATTGATTAACTATCTTGTAAACAGTCAGTATGTTACATTATCCTATCAAACAGGACTGACTGACTTCTTTGGTATCACAAGAATAAATATTATATGACATATGGCATAAAGCCGTTCAGACATGCTGTATTAACAAGGAATTGGAATAAGTAAGATTAGTTTAAATACAAATTCATCTCAGCTTGATTGAAAACAGGTTTGTACAACCTTAGAGGAATTGTTCTGTTGAATCCTCATTCCTGATCGGCTGTCCGATTAGCGCAGTGGTTAGCGTGCTCGCTTTTCACCAATGCAACCCGGGTTCGATCCTTGGACCGGGAAGTTTGTGAAATGGTACGTGGCTGCCAGATCGGACAAGTGGGTTATCTCCGGGTACTCCAGTTTCCACCCACACGAATAACCACATTTAAGCTATCATCCGCACAAACGAGAGTGATTAATATGAGTTGTTAAAACTTGCTTCGCAATCGTTGTAAAATAAATAAAGGTTAAACTTAATTAAGTAGTAAGGATTAGCAGCCTGCTCAGGAATTAAACCTCGAACCTTTCTCTTATAAACTAGTGCCCTGCTGGCTGAGCTAGCCTAGCAACTTAGAACCAGTCTTCCCAGTTGTGAAGAATGCTGTACCACGCTACTTACCTCTTGCGTGTTACAGAACTGCTCTAGTTCCCAGTCTTCATTCAGAGTGATCACTCCCTTTACATTCTCTTCTTCAACAAACTAAAACATAGACAGGGTAACCCGAAAGAGACACTAAAACAAGGTAAAGTACATGTATATGATCGAGCTTAATTTCACTCGCAGACAGAGAACCAAATGGGCAAATATTGTTTAAACTAAATCACCGACACGAGACCCAAGTTTAATATCCCATCTGTTAATATTATTGGTCAGGCGGGCGATCTATGTTCGATCCCTGTATTCGCAGTGCAACATGTTAACCACTGTACTACTGATTATCAGATCCATCTGAGGGAGAGGTGTTTGCTATACAGCCAATATAGCGGAATGAGTCTCCATAAAGACCCTAATATAGCAGTAAGTAATGTCTCTCTATTCTGAAGGGCAAGCTTCAAGCCCTGGATCACAATAAAATGTAAATATGCATACCCATTTGGTCATTCCTCTGAATGGAAGAGCTCCCAGCAACACGGTCTCATCAATGCGGTCATACCATTTACGACTGGATACTTTTGTCATCAACACATTGTAGCACAGTGAAGGATAGAAGGCAAGCTTGTTCACAAGACTCATAATGCCAGCACACTGAGTACCTTCCAACAATATCTTGTCCACTTCTTCTTCTAGAAAGCGTAATAATAAAATTATTCTAATCAGTTTGGTTTAAGAGTTACAATTATGTTATAATTATGTTATATTTCGGGTTTTACGCCTGCATCAGCACCATTTCGGGCTATATCGCCGGTGGGCAGTTTACCTAAC
Source organism: Archivesica marissinica (assembly GCA_014843695.1). Lineage (NCBI taxonomy): Eukaryota > Metazoa > Mollusca > Bivalvia > Venerida > Vesicomyidae > Archivesica > Archivesica marissinica. Next base: position 65,654,935 of record CM026386.1, read on the forward strand.
AACACCTTTCCTGGGCAGGCTCCAGCGGTTAACCAGTACTTGGGTGCACCAACCTCCGTAAGAAACTGCCAACTTTTTCATATAAATGAGACACGGCCTGAGCGTGGCTCGAACCAGTGACCATCAGTGATGATTGGTTACAGTGGTATACAAGTCAGCGACCTTAACCACTCGACCACTGAGGCGGACCAAAGAGTTACAAAACAAACCTTGAAATTTACAAATTGACATATAAAACAGTGCTTAGTTTAAACATATTTTATTTCCCAATATAATACATATTGAACAATGCATACACCACGCATAATCAGAATACAGAAACAGGATTAGAATGGAAGACAGAGTCTTATATAATTCTTCTCCTTGAAAAACAGTGCTTGAAATTTACAAATTGACATATAAAACAGTGCTTGAAATTTACAAATTGACATATAAAAATCAGTGCTTGAAATTTACAAATTTACATACAAAATAGTGCTTGAAATTTACAAATCGACATATAAAACAGTGCTTGAATTTCAGAAGTAAGACTTATTTCAGGATTATTAAGGTTTAAAGCACTGTCGCGCGACGTCATACCTTTGTACTTGCAGTCCATTATTATTAATATTGGACTGCTGTCAAAAGGCCAGAGTATTATATTAAATCCTAGGCGTACCGGTATGAAATTAACAATTTTTAATTAGTAGGATCTTGTTATAATTATAAGTGTGTGTTTTAAGTAAGATATAAGCCTCAAACGGATCCAATATATAAATGGACATATTGGATCATTTTCGGCTTATATCCTATACACAAATAAATAAACTGAAGTCATATGCTTGTCTTGCAAATCTTCACTAAATACATTCATAGTCCATGATGCATTAAAAGTTTAAATTTTATTTATTTTACAAGATTGCGAAGCAAGTTTTAGCAACTTATATTAATCACTCTCATTAGCACGGATGAAAGTGTAAATGTGGTCATTTGTGTGGGAGAAAACCGGAGTGCCCGTAGAAAATCCACCTGTCTGATCTGGTGGCCACCATACCATCTCACATAATTTCCCGGTACATTATGTATCTTATAATTTAAAATGAAAATTGCAAATTTGTTGTTATTTCATACTATTTAGCACAGTGCATGAAACTATTCCTGGACACTAACCTGCTAATTTGTGGAAGTCGTGATAGCGCAGTGGATGCACGGTCACTTCAGGTGCGAAAGGTCCGGAGTTTGAGCCCCGCTGGAGCCGTTATGATTGTGCCCTTAGGCAAGGCATTTAAATTCCACGTTGCCTCTTCTCTCTCCCTCGTGGCGATGGATTCCATCCGGAATGTGGTCTCGAGAGTGATTAATATAAGTTATAAGAACTTGTTTCGCAATCGAGCTAAAATAAATTAGTATAAACTAACCTGCTAATTATTGGTTGTTCAGTTTTTTATGTTATTTCATTGTTGTGTTTTAACCAGGACTATGATGACCTGAAAACTAGAAATCAAATTGTATATACATGTATATATATATATGTTTCTATGTATGGTATGTTTTAAATGTATGTTATAACACATGTCACTATACTAAACAATTTACTTACCGGTACTTACTTATATATATATATTTCGTTTATTCTAGACTGGGAAAAGGGCAGGGTGCATTTTGAGAGGCAAATGCGGTAGTGCGGGAGGAGGTATTTGTATAGTTCCCACCTAGAAATGTTTGCTATCTTGTGATGATTGACAGCTAACTATCCTTCATCAAAGAGGCAGTATCAGCTTTACCTTCCCCACTCCCGAACATGTACCTGCCTTATATTCTAAAGTGGAAGTCGTGATAGCGCAGTGGAAGTCGTGATAGCGCAGTGGATGTGCGTTCGCTTCAGGTGCAAAAGGTCCGGAGTTCGAGCCCCGCTGGAGCCGTTACGATTGTGCCCTTAGGCAAGGCATTTAAATTCCAGGTTGCCTCTTCTCTCTCCCTCGTGGCGATGGATTCCATCAGGAATGAGGTCTCGAGAGTGATTAATATAAGTTATAAGAACTTGTTTTGCAATCGAGCTAAAATAAATTTGTATAAAATATATTCTAAAAAGTCGGTTTTTTATAAATTAAAACTGCTAACAAGATGAACACACATACTGTTATTATACAAGAAATCAACGTTTCAATTTCATGGGAGATTTTGGATATTTCGGTTATTACAAAAAGGCAAAAACAGAAATAATTAGATGAAATTGTTTTGAAGATTTATCTCCCGCGCCATTACGGTGAACCTAATAAAATTTCGTTCAATATCCAATTGTTCATACGCATGGAATATACTTAAGAAATAATAAGTATCAACCGTGGTATATCGCAGAATAACCCGAGTTTAAAGTTCCTATGCATAGAAATATATCACGACGGCCGAAGAACGACAAACGAGGGTTATTCTGCGATATACCACGATTGATACTTATTATTTCGATTCTAACACAACTTATTCTAATAATTTTAGACTAGAATCAAAGGAGTATTTTCTTCAAACGCGATGCTACACAGCTGCATTTGGCTTTCGAAATATCCTCCCGTGTAAGGGGTGATGACGTTATTTTTTATGGAAAATATCAATCTAGTGCAAAAGTTGTTACTGATCAATAATTTTATTTATTTTGTCAAATAAAACTGTACAGAATAGTAACTGAAACATTACTTTAACAGAAAAACAGACGGACAAGAGATTATCTGATTCTAAAAATAGCTCACTTTCGCGAATTCCCACGGTAGTATTTAAAAACATCACGTGACTTTCATTCATAAAACTTTACATGCATTGTATAAATGGAATAGCCAAAACACTGTGCGCGTGCAGCATAGTTCAAGGTAGGTATATCGCAGAATAACCTAAGGTAGATTTTACTCTACAAGTATGTATGTTATTAGCTGGGTCGTGTTAGAATAACAAATAATTCATTCGGATTTCTTTTGTGAAGACCAATGCACAGAATGGTGGGAGAATCACACATGTCGTGTTTGTATCAAATTTGTTACCGTTCATGTCCTGAAAGCTTCAAAATCTTGGTCAGAAATCGCGACATTGGATCAGGGCGGAAAGTGCTATGCGAAAATGAGGTTCAAAGATAAGACATCAAAAAAACAGATCAAAACAATTATGTAGAGGTCTTATATATAGGACTATATGACATGGAAATGACTATAGTATATAGAGAAATACAAACATCCGAAAAATACTACACTTTGAGGGAATCGCATAGTGCATGAATTTCAATGGTAATAGGATTTAGTTTACCTCAAGATTTATAAACAATAATATGGATTACATTATTTTCACTTACAGGATTTGCTAAGACCCCGCATTGCAAATAAATAACGAAAATGAAAAGTAACCACTTGCCAACTTACACAGCCTACAAATGGCGTTTCTAAATGTAAGGACTGTAACTATTGTAGACTAGTCCAGAAGAATTTTGAATGGTTCAATTAAGTCCTTCTTAGGAGCCGCTGTTTCAACTGTTATACTATCTATCTATCTTCCTTTTATGTCAAACCCCTCGCGGGGATGTAGACATGTTGCCCTTCAAAAACCACACATAAGTTAAAAGTATGAGGAGTTAAAAGCATAATTTAAGAAAGTAGTGAAAATAAGTTGTGGTAAAAGTTTAAAAGCAGCTCGGCAGAACAACTAGGGACTGGCATGATCAATATGGCAAACTGCCGTATTGAATTGCTCTATGGTAGGGAGATGGACACTGTCAGGAGGGAGATGGTTCCAATGGTAGGTTGTTCTTGGAAAAAAGGAATACTTGTAGTAGTCTGTAGTTGCTGTAATTAACCTATAGCTTAAGTAGGACGGGAGAGGGGAACTAGGTAATTTTCAATGGGAATAGCAACAAGATCATTATGAATTTTATACATAAGGGATAACCTATTGTCAATACGCCGTTGATCTAGTCTGCGTAGATTTAGGGAATGTAGCATGTCTGTAACACTAGAGGTACGATAGAAGTCAGCCTTTATCCAACGGGCTGCTCTTCGCTGGACACCTTCAATTTGGTCCATCAATGTTTGTGTATGGGGCGACCAGATTTCGGAGCCATATTCAAGCTGGGGTCTCACTAGTGTCTGGTAAGCCATGAACTTAAGGGGTTCAGATTTGACCTGAAGGTTTCTACGTAGAAATCCTAATTAGTTAATCGTTATCCATGCGTAATGTTTCGAAAGGTGTCTTAATTCTGAAATAAGACGAGTAGGCCCTACCATATTTCTGAACTATTTCCAAACAGTCAATATCATTTGAGTAGCCTGGGAAGAGACGTCGATATAGTTTGCCTGGTCAGTGAAATAAATATATTTTAACAACGAGTCTATTAATTGGGCCGTATTGAGTTTCTGATCATGTCATTTTGCCAGAAGTTAAAAAGTGAAAAATCGACAGACTGGAACCCAGACTAACACTCGCTCTGAGATCCTATCTTGGATATTAAGCGTGTAATATATATTTATCACCTAGTAACAAACAACTCCGCCATGAACTAGTTGAAGTCCTGTAATACCCAGGCTATCATTTGAGTACAACTGCTAGCAAAATACAAAATTGCACACAATTCTATAGATCTACAATTCTATTGAATAGATATCGACTGGAAGAATAACTGAACCATTAACTGTCTCGTAATGTTTTGTTTTTTCAAGAGAGGAGGAAATAAAGCTTCAGTCAAGAAATTCTTAAAAACCAACAACTGAGCCTTGTACATGTTTTGTATAATGAATTGAAGGTGTTATCTTGTATTATGCATAATATTATGTATGACCTCATGCACTTTTTAACATACTGGTTTTGAAATAAACTGTCCGTCCGTCCGTCCGTCCGTGTGTCCGTCTGTCGGTCGGTCGGTGTATGTCTGTCTGTCCGTCCGTATGGCGGTCTGTCTGTCGGTGGAGCATCTTCTGCCTTGTACACTGTCCTCCAAAACAACGGCTTTGATGTTTTCATGATGGATATGTAATGGTCATTTAGCGTGCATATGTCGCATTACGCGCGAAACAGAATTATAAGATGTACATGTATGTAAATGCTGTATGTAGGCCTACAGCGGTACTCAAATCAATCTAAAAACAGCAACAATTATGGGGCGACGTTTCGCTATTTCTTTAGTATTTATACGGATATCCATAATTCGATTATTAGATATAGGGGTAGCGCCGCGTACGCTCTATGCTGTTTATAGTGGAGCTAAAAGATTTGGCCTACGAATCTGACGTCATCAATTTTTCTACTCGGCGTTAGAGCGTAGAAATCTGTATAAATCGACGTAGCTCGGCGAGACCGATACGACGATATCTTTCCTTTATTTATACGGCGAGTAGTTTTCGAGATATCGCGGTTTAAAGATTTTATATATCCTTAAAGTCCCGTAATGAAAATGAAAAAAATATTTAAACGTAACTATACGTTAGTTCTAATATACGCGTATCGACGTCACGAGTCCGACGCTACCCTTCATTTTGATCTATCATTAGTCGATATATCTATAATACTGATTATCTCCCTTTAATCGTAAATTTGAAGAAAAATGAACTTTCGAGGAAACTGGCCGTGTTTGGTATCGTCGGAAAGATCTCGAAGAGACAATGACGAATCCGCGACTCAATTAATGGTCCGACCTCATACCGGAAGTAGTGATCCGAAAAACCGGAAGTACCGATATAAATTCGTTATATAAGCTTTATTATAGGTACTATCTATCCGGGGGTTTCGATAATCGTACTAAATGATTATACGTTCCGAGCCTACGATTTTCAAAATGGAGGATATAAATGGCGGAAAAACACTATCTCGCTTATTAATGGTCCATTCGACCAGGGGTGGGTCGCTCCATTTATGTCCGTATCTACCCTTAATTCTAATTACGTAGCTAATGTCCGTACACAATTACCTCCCTCTACACATTCTCATTATACCGATAAAATGATTATATTTATTATCGTCATTTCGATCGTAAGATGTTGATATATATCTATATACCTAAATATCTTACACTATGGCATCCGATACTTAAGTCGCAAAGGACTGAGCGTGTTTATAGTTTCCGAAATATTGCATCAGTCAGTCGTTGACGTCACCAAATCATGCCCAGACACGTATAGACCTATCCAATAAATGACCTACGTTACTATAAATAGAAAACTAGTTGGAACAGGCTATTTATATTCATCCAATCAGAACGTATTGCTATAAATAACAATAACATACGTTACTATAAATAGAAAACTAGTTAGAACCGGTATTGCTATTTTTATTTATCCGAGGAGAGCGTATTGCTATAAATAACAATTACCTACGTTACTATAAATAACTCATTTCTATGTATATGTACGTGCGCACGTGCGTATGTGCGCACGTGCGTGGTTGTAAAGTTGCCGCTGTTTACAGAATGCCCCGTGTGTCACCTCAAACATCCTCAATCTGAATACAATCGCCAGTACATCTAAGTTATCAACATCGCCATCATATTAAGCAGGCATATCTGTATTTAATCTTCATTATAAGCGCTGACCCCAGGGGGTTAGAGCCAGTCATGAGACAATCGTAGAGTAATTTACATACATACTTGTAAAAAAGAAACATAATTTTTGATAATGCGCCATTGGGACTATTTCTGGGTGAATTGGCAACCACCGAAAACCTCACGTCATTTACGCGTTATGTAGTACAGTGGTCAACACGCTGGATTGGTAATCCATGGATCGCAGGTTCGATCCCCCGTCTGACCCTAATAAAATTAACGGTATTTCAGATGGGACGTTAAACCGAGGTCTCGTGTCGGTGTTTTACACAATGCACGTAAAAGAACCATATCAGCCTCTGGATTGGGTCTCTGTCTGTATCATCGCACTATCCTCCAAAATTACTAATCTCTTCAGGAGGCGTCGCTCATACGAGCAACCGCTGGCGACGATAAATAAACGTAAAGAACACAAAATTAGATATTGTATTCCAGCACACGATGTATGCATATCCTCATCCACAGCACTATATTATAATATTGCACTGCTTTTAATAGTCTGCTTTCTAAATCCTATATATAAATTTACGAAGGTCTCAAATGTATGTATGTTCACCATGTCTACATACATTACTACAAGATATACTCAAACTATCTCACACTATCTACATACATTTCTACAAGATATACACACTGGCTCACCATATATACATACATTACTACAATATATACACAATATCTCACCATATCTACATATATTACAACAATATAAATCCACTATCTCACCATATATACATACATTACTAATAGATATATACACTATCTCACTATATCTACATTCATTACTACGAGATCTACACACTATTTCACCATATATACATTCATTACTACAAGATCTACACACTATATCACCATATCTACATACATTACTACAAGATATATCCACTATCTCACCATATGTACGTACATTACTACAAGATATACACAGTATCTCACCATATCTACGTACATTACTACAAGATATACACACTATCTCACTATATATATATATATATATATATATATATACACACACATTACTACAAGATATACACACTATCTCACCATATCTACGTACATTACTACAATATATACGCACTATATCACCATATCTACATACATTACTACAAGGTATACGCACTATCGCACCATATCTACGTACATTACTACAATAACTATACACTGTCTCACTATATCTACGTACATTACTACAAGATATACGCACTATCTCACCATATCTACGTACATTACTACAAGATATACACACTATCTCACTATATATATATATATATATATATATATATATTATATATATATATATATACACACACATTACTACAAGATATACACACTATCTCACCATATCTACGTACATTACTACAATATATACGCACTATATCACCATATCTACATACATTACTACAAGATATACGCACTATCGCACCATATCTACGTACATTACTACAATAACTATACACTGTCTCACTATATCTACGTACATTACTACAAGATATACGCACTATCTCACCATATCTACGTACATTACTACAAGATATACACACTATCTCACCATATCTACGTACATTACTCTTCTAATCTGTCGCTATTTATAGAAGCGTAGGTAATCGCTATTTATAGATCGGTTCGTAGTCGTTATTTATAGAAACTTACGCGCTCGCTATTTATAGAGCGGTTCGTTCCCATTGGTGTCTCTCATTGGTCGGTGCAATCGGGTATGTAGTGTAGTGTAGTCGCTTCGTTTTCTTATACACCACTTTCACTCTGTTACTGTACCGATCAGTATATCGATGTCGTAAAAGAACGTCAGTTCGCTTCGCTTAACTTCATCCGGTTTTTATACAAATTTATTTTAGCTCGATCACGAAAGGAGTTATTCCGACTCTCGAGACCTCGTTCCTGATGGAGAGGGAATTCAAATGCCAAGGGCACGCTCGTAACGGCTCCAGCGGGGCTCGAACTCCGGACCTGAAGCGAATGCTGCTCTATCGCGACTTCCTGTCGTACAGAGGTGGCGACCCATGATTGCGAGCTGGATTTGGTCACCATCAGGTAACCGGACATCCGTGACAGCCAGTCGTTGTCCCGCGACAACCATCCACTCGCTACACGACCTCGGTACACGGACGACAGGCCTCACATACCGTACATGAGGGCCGATGCAGTGACAACTCTACCCCAGGCCAGCGGTAAGCCCGGATCTGAATCCGTGTGTGGGCGGAGAATGTAGGTACGGAACCCTCCAGTACGGACCAGTTGGAAGCGGCTCTGCGCGGATGTTATTGACCCGAGAACGGATCCGACTGGAAGCATGAGACGTAGGGTGTCATCAGGGTACGTGTCGGGGCCACCGGGTACCGATTATTCTGACGTACTCTAGTGTCTTCGAAGAACATTTTTATGCGACAACGCTCCGGATATATAATAGCGTACATATGTCGCATTATGTTCGAATTATAAGATGTACATTATCCGATAAGCCCGGACATAACTTAATCGTGAGGTCATCCAAAATGGAAGCCGCTTAGAGATGCTGTTACTAGATCGTCCGATAAGCCTTCGTACACGGAACTCGGTAGTTGCGCGATACGTCATCAATAGACTAAAAATATACGCGCACGCGCGTGACCTACTTTATATTACCTTATATGCAAATGAGTTACTATAAAGCGTATTCAAAATGGCGCCCGCTTGTTTACATCCAAAGAGCTCGGTAGTTGCGCGATACGTCATCAATAGACTAAAAATATACGCGCACGCGCGTGACCTACTTTATATTACCTTATATGCAAATGAGTTACTATAATTCGTATTCAAAATGGCGCCCGTTTGTTTACATCCAAAGAGCTGTGTATACTACTTCTCATTTATATGAATAAGTTGGCAGTTTCTTACGGAGGTTGGTGCAACAAGTACTGATTAACCGCTGGAGCCTGCCCAGGAAAGGTGTTGTTAGGTAAACTGCCCGCCGGCGATATAGCCCGAAATGGTGCTGATGCAGGCGTAAAACCCGAAATATAACATAATTATTCCGTTCTGATGTTCTATTCATATCCTGATACACTAATGATCAAAATCTCCAAAGTTAACAAAAGCTCCAATCATCACTACGGAGCCTTGATTAAATAGTGCTCTTGTGTTGCACAATAAACTATATGTCCATGTTTCAAATAAACTTCAACCAATAATATTATGTCAATTTCAAATATTTCAAGATGGCCACCGTCAAAACCAACATGTTTATACAGAGTATATTCGTATACGTGTCTAACAAATCTGTACAGAAAACGAGCGACATGTTGTTCTATATGTACCCTCGGCATCGGCTGCAACAGTCGAGAATTAGCAAATGTTTGGAAATATATTATACTATAAAATAGGAAAATACATTCTGTAGAAATTTGCGTTTTCACTGACGTAGCGTCGATTTAACTCTTTCACCGCCAATGTCGCATAAAGCGACTTTGTAAAAAAGTAGAGAACCCGATCAGACAGAACAGAACATGCCGTCTGATCAGGCTATATGCTGATTGCTCTTCAGACAGTGGAACTGAGCACCTGTCCGAATAGCAAACGACATAGATCCTGATCAGACACGGCGTTACGCGTAAATAACAACGGGCGCTGTCATTTTTACCATGACCCGAAACCGACATCTGTGGTGACTGGTACCGGAGTTTTCGTGACCTTTCAGAAAATCAATTTTGCGTAACATCGAATGGGTGTAAATATAAAACGAACACGTTTTATGCAGCATAATGATAATTTCTATTATTTTGATGAATATTTCTTTTCACAGTTTAACAAGAATTTTCACAATGTGGACACCTGAATTCATCACCTAATCTTGTAAACCTGACTTTTGAACAGTAAATGAGGTGGGTCCAATGGTCACATATATCACACTATGCCCATTTGTAAAGGCTGTTGGTGAATATTGCCTGTAATTTCGCTTTGTAGGTGGTGGACTGCCATAAACCTACAACAAAATTAAAAACTATTCCTTTAAGTACACTACACTACAGGACACATCGTTTAGTTGACGACGACAGTAAACCACTGTATGGACCTCAAAACAATATAAGAGAAGTCTCCAAAACTATCCCCCTTACACTAATTAAAATTGTAACCCAGTCTATTTTGACCTTCACATTAAATGACAGGTAGGTAAACAAATCAGACGACGCAACATAAAACTGGAAATGGTCAATATTTTGCAGTAAATCCAATGGATAAATGGTGATGCCATATTGCATTATGAAAGATAGCATGTTTTATACCAATCCAAGGAAAATAACCGATTTCTTACGCCTCCAAGGATTATAGGGAGCATTTCTGTTGCCAAATATGGAAAATGACCTTTGACACGATCTATTCATGATTGGTGACGTCAGGAAACACCGATCGCGTGCAGTATTGTAAATACTTACGGGGTAACGAAAACGAAGGTATCACGAGTTGAGAACGCTAGAGGATACAAGGTAAGGCTCTGCCGAACACTGTATTTTTTCGGAGAAAACCTAATAATTTAAAGTGTATAAGACGGTAACATATTATTCTATGTATCACATATTCTGATAAAAAAGACGTTTTAGAAGAGTTGAAAGATTACCGAATATTCATGACCTGAGGTTTATCATATCCCGGCGTGAAGAGTTTTCGCCCAGAACAGATTTTCGCCTAACTGTGGGAATAGCAAGTCGCGAGAGATCACGCAATAGTTCACGCTCCAGTTACCGGAATTATAAATAAACATACCTTGTGCACTTCCAATCTATTTCTAACTGATCATAATATATCAGACAAGGTAAATTAGCGGTGAAAACTTTAAACCTACCCCAGTTTTCACTAATTTCACTATATCCGTTTTATGTCACCATATAAATATCATTTTTTAAAGAAATTGGCAATTTTTTCTCCAAAATGACATATGCATCGTCTGCCACGCCAATATATTTACGAATAAAAATGTCATTATAGTCTCACTGCTCCGTGTTTGTGAGTTATGTCCGTTATTACACACAAGGGGTCCTTATTCATAATATCGATTTTCACCGTTTTTCGCCTTCAGGTCCATGTGTTTTCACAGAGGTTCTCCAACTGATATACATGGTTGTGTAAACCTAGTTATTCTCTGTTAGGCACCGTGTGATGTGTTCGATGGATGGGTCCAGTTACGGTTCTGCACCCAGTCAGAGTAATTAGGAGGGGCGACGACTTCTTATGCCCTGTGTGTTTGTCTAAGTTAAACTAAATTAGTGTTTTAGATACAGTATATAGACAAAATGTTCTCCAACAAATGAATTTTGAGTGAAAATGATAAATTAAGCCTATTATTAAAGTAAGTGTTCCTTATTTATATTGTTTTGTTAAAAAAACTGTTGCTTACATAATAATGCTCGCGCTGTAGGCAATTTCCACAGTTAGGCGAAAACATATGACGTCATTCCGGATTACTGAGAATGAGGTACCGCTATTTTGTCAACTTTTCTCAATAAGTAAACAATCGGTTTTCTTCGAGATTTTGGGGAATGAAAGGTAAAATATTGTTTATTTGGTGACATAAAATTGTTTGCAATGTATGACAATTCTAAACCTATAGGAGTCCGTTATGTACTACGTCGTCGAAAACCAGTAACACCGGGATACCATCGGTGAATATATGACGTCATACACGCAGCGTTATGATGTCATGGAAGGTTTATTTATTAGTCACTGACTAATAAAGCAAATTGTGTTTGGTTATTTCTCATGAAGGTATCATAAATAGCTACACTAGCCCACAGGCACCAGACACAAACAATTTTTTTATTTTTGTCCTATGGTCATATAGTAAGTAATATATAATATTATATATTACTTACTATATGACCATAGGCCAAAAATATAAAAAAATGTTTGTGTCTGGTGCCTGTGCACTAGCCATGTACGGTTCAATGACATGCTTTCTATAGCGCGTTCACTTCAGGAGCCGTTACGATTGTGCCCTTAGGCAAGGCATTTAAATTCCATATTGCCTGTTCTCTCTCCTTCATGGCGATGGATTCCATCAGGAATGAGGTCTCGAGAGTGATTAATATAAGTTGAAAGAACTTGTTTCGCAATCGAGCTAAAATAAATGTGTATAAAATAGCGTTGAAACGTGAAATAAACAGAACAGTCAGACCAAGTGCTACACCGCTACACCGATATCCGAGTACTCCCACGTACGATTGATCAATCAATACACCAATACGTATCACATTACGGAAAATAGACCTTGAAATGAGAGTAATATAAAGAAACGGGCCGTGCCCACTGACACGATTTATATAAAGGTAGTGATAATAAAAACTGGTATACTAAAATTACCATCTACAGGCCTATTGTAGGCTTTATGAGACACTAATTTGAGCGGAAATAATCAACACACCGTCTTTCATAGCATTTAAAAAACGTATCCCTGCTTTTAAAAAAAAGAAATTACACTGAATAATTTTTTGTTGACGTCTCTATTAGGAGTATCCCCGTTTATTCTCCCTGTAATTGGTAAGTAGGGGTCTGAGGGCCACCCACAGCTAACCATACAATGGACATAATTATTATTATATAAATACAATAATATTATATAATACATATAGTTTTAGCAGTAATTTTAATAAAACATGCAGTTCAACAGTTATTTACCTGCATTAAGTTCTTTGCTATTATGCTATTTTACGAAAATATGAAATACGAAGAGAGCGGCGGGAAGTATTATACTATCTATTTCTCAACAATGATAATGTAGGCCACCATTTATTTGTTTAATCGTATTTTATTTTTGCTCTATTATGACACAGAATCTACATACAATATATATGCAAAGAAAGCAACACTGGGTTGAGCCACACGTTCTTACAACATTTAGTTTAAATATTATTCATTTCAGTATTTTTACATATACATAGCAGAATTAACATTTTACATAATACATTAACAGCAGTAGATTGAAAGGGATTAGAACGAAAGAAAACGTATATAGTTGAAGGGTCTTTACAACATTTAGAGACGGCTCTTCCCAAATACTGGTTTAAGCACACATAACAGCTATAAACAATTTCATTTATGTGTGTTTTACGTTTATTTATCGTCGCTACCGGTTACCCATATGAGCGACGCCTCCTGAAGATATTAGTCATTTTAGATTTTGGAGGAAAGTTCATTTATAGATCAAAAATAATGGTTAAAGTGTTCAATGCTATACAACAACAACAACAACAACAACGTTTATTATAATCAGGTCACATATTACAGTAACAACTTGACTGAATTTCGTTTTTAGGAAGTGGGTAATATACAATATTGGGGACAGGATAACTGCAAGAATGCATTGTAAATCAATAAGTGTTATGTAATAATATAGTTACAAAATTACAAAGCATTGATTTAATGAGTAATATAATTTAACGAATTTACAAGCAGAGAAGATTCAATTCTGCATTCACATTTGTATATAGACTACACAATGACACGTATAAAGGACTGTACCGATATATACAATACCTAGCCTTATATACACACACGCAGCAACCGTGTCTATATATACACACACGCAGCAACCATGTCTATATATACACACACGCAGCAACCATGTCTATATATACACACACGCAGCAACCGTGTCTATATATACACACACGCAGCAACCGTGTCTATATATACACACACGCAGCAACCGTGTCTATATATACACACACGCAGCAACCGTGTCTATATATACACACACGCAGCAACCATGTCTATATATACACGCAGCAACCATGTCTATATATACACACACGCAGCAACCATGTCTATATATACACACACGCAGCAACCGTGTCTATATATACACGCAGCAACCATGTCTATATATACACACACGCAGCAACCATGTCTATATATACACACACGCAGCAACCATGTCTATATATACACGCAGCAACCATGTCTATATATACACACACGCAGCAACCATGTCTATATATACACGCAGCAACCATGTCTATATATACACACACGCAGCAACCATGTCTATATATACACGCAGCAACCATGTCTATATATACACACACGCAGCAACCATGTCTATATATACACGCAGCAACCATGTCTATATATACACACACGCAGCAACCATGTCTATATATACACGCAGCAACCATGTCTATATATACACACACGCAGCAACCATGTCTATATATACACGCAGCAACCATGTCTATATATACACACACGCAGCAACCATGTCTATATATACACGCAGCAACCATGTCTATATATACACACACGCAGCAACCGTGTCTATATATACACGCAGAAAATGATAAGAATATATACGATTTACGATTGAAAAGATAACATTTTACAGTTTAATTTAAAACTGTTAATATGGTTATATTTCATTAGAGTACTGCGGTTAACTCTTTCAACACCAAGTAACTGACATGGACTGGTCCATGATATTCTTAGACCAATAAATGAATAAGAAAATTACATTCGGACCAGTTCATTTATCAAGATGGGTAATTTTGTCTAAAATTAGTAATACTACTTGCAAAAAGTGCAGATCCTGATGAGACGGCTCGTCACGAGCCGGCTCATCTGGATCTACACTTTTTGTAAATAGAGGTATGTGGTGTTGAAAGGGTTAAAGCTCAAATAGTCATTGGAATTTTGCAAACATTTACAAAGGCATGCCAATTAGCCTACAGCTAGCACATATTGTGTATATTCATATAAGAGTTGGTACCTGTCCACACCGGCATGATATCAGGCCGTCATCGTGAATTTAGAAATGGCTGCCATAAACAGGCTGAGCATTCAAATCGTATGA
This sequence comes from Archivesica marissinica, assembly GCA_014843695.1. Classification (NCBI taxonomy): domain Eukaryota; kingdom Metazoa; phylum Mollusca; class Bivalvia; order Venerida; family Vesicomyidae; genus Archivesica; species Archivesica marissinica. The sequence continues at coordinate 65,670,312 of CM026386.1, forward strand.
TCATCATCATCATCATCATCATCATCGAAGAATGTTAACCGCCTTTAGGGTGGGACTATAAACTGAAGTCCCATGTATTGATTTTACTTCTGTTTCTTGAGATGTCGTGTTCATATGTGGTACCAGTGTGTATTTACGCTTACCCCCCCCCCCCCATATGTATGTATGTATTAATATAATATGTTTGGACTTAAAATTTCAAGTTCTGTACCATCTAGTATACCATACTGTACCATCTACCATCTACTTTAAAACTATCTGATTTGTCTTAGCTATTTGTAATACAGATTATCATTTTAAAGCGACAACTTCAAATGGAATTTATCTCATGAAAATCCAGATATGCTAACCTTTAATCTATACCATGTAAAATTTACTTTCACTAGATTAAATCTTTTATTTATTTTCTAAACGTAACACAGACCTGTGCTATATTTTCTGAAAATCAAACACGGTTGCATTATATTCGGTATGCTAAATACACTACATTGAACGCTTACTGATTTATCCATTGTACTTAATTGCATACATAAATGATTATGCAATAGATAGTCACACCACCTGCATTTGTGAGAGTTCAACAGACGGATATGTAGTCCAGTGGTAACAAGCTGGACTGGTAATCCAGGGATCGCAGGTTCGATCCCCCGTCTGACCCTAATAAAATTAACAGTCTTTCAGATGGGACGTTAAACCGAGGTCTCGTGTCGGTGCTTTACACCGTGCACGTAAATCAACCAGAGGAGACTCTGGAATGTGTCTCTCTCTGTATCATTGCACTATCCTCCAAAAATATAAAATAACTAATCTCTTCAGGAGGCGTCGCTCATATGGGCAACCGGTAGCGACGATAAATAAACGTAAAAAAACAACAACTTATTTTCTATTGTAAATAAAAAAAATACATGATGATTTGCATACACAAATGACAATCGCGCTTCAAACCCCTGTGGAAAATCCACTATGTTGTCTCATATAATCTACGATGGCAGCCAATTATACCATAATACAACTGTGCTCTAAACACATGGCTATAAACAACTTAAGCTATCCTTACCTCAAATCCTGACATGCCGCTCTGTTACCATATTCAGACTCGACGTCCAGTATTGTCTTGACCACAGACGCCAAAAGCTCACAATATATCCACTTCATATTTTACACACGCGAAATAATTTTTTAAGTTCACCAACATGCAATTTGAATCTTAATTTCCTGAATACGGTAGCCAGTATATCGTTTACTATATGACTGAATTGTTGAAAATAGTGTCACTTTTCCAACTGTGTCATAATATAATGTCATCCTCTGCTCTTGACATTTTAAGCAATCTATACTCGTATTTTATTATTAATTATCAAGAGATCTATGTAATTCCCTTAAACCGGCATGCACTATTCAATTCCCTTAAACCGGTATGCACTATTCAATTCCCTTAAACCGACATGCACTATTCAATTCCCTTAAACCGACATGCACTATTCACTGAATGAAGCACACGTCGGCTAGTACATGTACACCGTATCACAGTCATTGCCATAGCAACAATGCTTTAACACTTTAACACCGTCCACAATATATTCACACGAATGGAACACACATTCGGAATTAACACATAACTATAACCTAAATTAGTTTTCACCCACCATACTATATTGTATGAATAGAATACACACTTTGCACGAGCTAAACTAACAAATTCTCCCAACATTGTTGCCCGGATAAGCTTAGAACCTCCCCAAATATACGCTGAATGGAGAGCACGATTTCTGCGTGCACATTTCACAAATTCTCCCAACGTTTACATTCACGTTCTAAAATAGCGTACGTGTTTAATTTATACAAATTTATTTTAGCTCGATTGCGAAACAAGTTATTACAACTTATATTAATCACTCTCGAGACCTCATTCCTGATGGAATCCATCGCCACGAGGGAGAGAGAAGAGGCAACGTGGAATTTAAATGCCTTGCCTAAGGGCACAATCGTAACGGCGCCAGTGGGGCTCGAACTCCGGACCTTTCGCACCTGAAGCGAACACGCATCCACTGCGCTATCACGACCTCGGTTTACCGTCCCATATACTCTGGAATGGGTCTCTGTCTGTATCATTGCACTATCCTCCAACAATCTAAAATGACTAATCTCTTCAGGAGGCGTAGCTCATATGAGCAACCGATAGCGACGATAAATAAACGTACAACACACATAACACACAGAAGGAAAACAGTAGATATTCTTCGATATTGTATAAATTGTATTATTTTTCCAGGAACACAACTGAAATCACAATACCAAGGTACATTAGAAGATATAACCCTTGTTTCCAAGACAACGACATTTTGAGTGAAGCATCATGGGATTACTAACATTCATTGGAAGGATAGTTCTTGTGGTTCTAAATATTGTCTTTATCGTAAGTGCCTCCATCTTGTTTGTATATTCGAATGGCAGTGCTGGAGTTTGTGTGAAGGATGGTTATTTTCCGTCCCTACGTTGTTTTATCGCGCATACTAATGGGAAGTTATGCGGCTATTAGTTTATGCAAATTTATTTGAGCTCGATTGCGAACAAGTTCTTATAACTTATATTGATCTCTCTCTCTCTCTCTCTGTCGCACGACATGCATTTAGAGCCTTCATTCACATATTCTACGCCGTTTATATTTTGAAGTAGTTTATGCAAATTAATTTGAGCTCGATTGCGAAACAAGTTCTTATAACTTATATTAATCACTCGAGAGAGAGAGAGAGAGAGAGAGAGAGAGAGAAGTCGCACAACATGCATCTAGAGTCTTCATTTGTGTGTTTGCACACATATTCTAAGTCGTTTATAGTTTGAAGTAGTTTATACAAATTTATTTGAGCTCGATTGCGAAACAAGTTATTACAACTTTCATTGTTCACTCTCGAGACCTCATTCCTGATGGAATCCATCACAACGAGGGAGAGAGAAGAGGAATGTGGAATTTAAATGCATTGCCTAATGGCACAATCGTAACGGCTCCAGCCAGGCGCGAAGTCCGGTCCTTTCGCACCTGAAGCGAACGCGCTACCACGGCGCTATCACGACTTCCACAAGTCAGCGACGTTAGCCACTTGACCACGGAGGCGTATTGTATTGTATTGTTCATGATAAACTGCGCATGTGCTGCAGATGTAGATAAGTATTATCGTCAATATGTTTTACCACTTCAGCTGGTCGCACTGGCTCTAATAGTTGCTGGATTTGTTATTCGTTTCGCTCACGAATGGCTCAGACCAAGGGTCAAAGAAATTCTAGCCAAAATAGAATCGACAGTACAAAATGTATATGGTACGTTATATGTTACAGTTTATTTTATTGCTACACTCAATACTATTTTTAACTTAATTTTTCATGTACACTTTATAATCCACTACAACACACTGCCATTTGTTTGTGAGCATTAATATGACGGAACAAATCTATTAATACAACAGGGTGTGAGTAATAGTTATTGTGTGGCCTATTGCGAGCATGCTATGTCAAGAAGTCGTCATAGCGCAGTGGATGCGCGTTCGCTTCAGGTGCGAAAGGTCCGGAGTTCGAGCCCCGCTGGAGCCGTTACGATTATGCCCATTGCCTCTTCTCTCTCCTTCATGGCGATGAATCCATCAGGAATGAGGTCTCGAGAGTGATTAATATAAGTTGAAAGAACTTGTTTCGCAATCGAGCTAAAATAAATTTGTATACACTAAGAATAAAGCCGCCTAACTTGACGGTCGTAATTAATTGCGTAAACATTTCCAAATATCGGCATTGACTTTCAGGTTGTAAAACAACAAATAAATTGCCTATTAAATACATAGTAAAAAGTAAAAACATACAGTCTGTTCATTTATATTTCCAATCTTTCATTTCTTCTGATACCACATCCACTGTGAAGAGGTATTCCAATGAAACTGTAAAAGAGCGAAACTCTTCCAATTATAATGTTATCCACAGCTAGTGCTCACCTGTGAATAACGTCGCTGTGTTTACACACTGTATTCCTCCGTCAAATAATACAGAATACCAACCTTAAGTTTACAATGGTCTGAATTCTTATACCACATCTTTTCTACACATCAACTAGTCTGAAGTCTTCTCAAGTCACATAATTTCTCAAAAAACACACAAACTATACAACGCATTTTTATAAAAAAGAAAAATGATACTATATTAGTTATTGGGACTATACATTCGACAGCGGATGCACTTCCGCCTATTTACGTATATACAACCTTTCAACCAAAACATGGGAAATAATCCAATTTACTATTAGTTTATACAAATTTATTTTAGCTCGATTGCGAAACAAGTTATTTCAACTTATATAAATCACTCTCGAGACCTCATTCCTGATGGAATCTATCGCCACGAGGGAGAGAGAAGAGGCAACGTAGAATTTAAATGCCTTGCCTAAGGGCACAATCGTAACGGCTCCAGTGGGGCTCGAACTCCGGACCGTTCGCACCTGAAGCGAATGCTCATCAACTGCGCCATCACGACCTCCACTTGTTTTTTACTATTGCTGACAGGTAATCAAGGGACGTCACTCTGTAATGTTGTCCATGAAAGTTGGCAAAATGCAATCGAAGTCTATTAATTTATAGCAGTAGTGATAAGTTGTTACATAGTAATGCCTATACCATTATATATATTTAAATTTTATAATTCACATGAGCCGGAGGTGCCGAAATTGTGATGATATTTCGAATGGAAGAGTACGGAGGAGCGTGTGTTTAGCCGTACTTGCTGAATCTAAGGGAAATGCTTAAAGCGACAATACATCACACAAAGCAAATAAAATGCATTTTCGCGTATAAATGCATTGCTACTACAAATTCTTCCGAATACATTCGAACACTATCATTGAATCAATAAACAGCGTTTTTGTGGTCTACACACTTTCAAAATTGAAAGTAGGATTTCATAATTATAACGATCATCCGGGCTCCTGAATTGACGTGTGTTTGTCATCGGAGTCAATACTAAGCGCTAGATAATGTGGTTTAGAGATAATTTAACTACTACGATTAGTCTACAAATAAATAGCAACACATGTGAGATATAACGGTAAATCTGTACCATAAATCGTGTTATTCGGGATACACTAGTTGTATTACGCATGGATGTCGACCATATTTACATTATTTTATCAACAAACCGCGTATACGACGTTTGTTTATTAGTCGAAATACTTAGTTTTTGAGGCAAATATTTTGAAAATAATATAAAAGGAAAATACATTCTGTAGAAATGTGTGTTTTCACCGATGTTGTGTCGCTTTAAGAGTGTCCAGTTATATATGTATCGATAGCCGAATATGACAGGGCAATAAACCGATATGAAAGAATAATAAGCCAATAGTGTCACTACAGTAGACCAATGTGACAGGACAGTGACCCTTCCAACTGTGACAGGTCAATATATACATCCATATTTTATCTGCATCGCCATTTTCAACAATATGTCACCATTATTTTTATGTTTTAATGAAGTCTATTAAAAATAACGTGTTTGTTTATTATAGTGTCACCCCTATTTAATGGGCCATCCATTTCTGACTGATGAGACATCTCTTTTTATGAACATCAGTACTTCCCGAATCCTATCCTTGTATGCCAGGCGCCAGGCTGGTAGGCAATCGGTAACCATTATTTAACTCGCTGGCGGCTCACCAACCGGCCATGTCAGAACGAATCCCTGAAGAGATTCGAACCTTCGACCTCCCGCTCCGTAGGCGGATTCTGTAACCACTAGACCACGGAGACGTGCGTATAATTATGTTTATGCTAATTGTGCTGACCATGTAAATAGGAAAATGAACTTGAGAAAAGTATATTTGGACATTTTGTGGATAGGCGATGATATGTTTTCATTATTTTCAGAACAAACGTGCTTTGTATTGATTTACATGTTTAAATTTCTTATAGCATATATACACTGTGTGTGATTAAAAATATGTTTCTGTGATATGTAGTTTACTAAAATCTAAACATTATGTTCATTATTAAACTATGTTCTTGTGCACAGGCGATGCTAGCTTTAACACAGACAATTTCGAATTCGGAACCCTCGTCAGCACATTGTGCTATATCATGATAGTGGCTGGTATTGTGATACTTGCAGTAGCCTTCGTCGGTTTCTGTGGAGCTTTTTGTTCGCTCACAACACTTTGTCTTGTGGTAAGTTTCATTCATTTACAACAATCTTAGCGTGTACATATATCGGTTAGCTCACTTGTTAAGCAGGTTCTTCTATACTAGAGGACATAGAAAACACACATCTACATTATATACTAGAGGACATAGAAAACGCACACCTACATTATATACTAGAGGACATAGAAAACGCACACCTACATTATATACTAGAGGACATAGAAAACGCACACCTACACTATATACTAGAGGACATAGCAAACACACATCTACATTATATACTAGAGGATATAGATAAACGCACACCTATATTATATACTAGAGGACATAGAAACGCACACCTACATTAAATGATTATTATTACATGAAAACGAGATACGAAGGATTCCATCAACGATATATCACATCTTTATTATAAAACGCAATGTCGAATTATTTCATGTGAGAAGCTATCAAGCTGGCTGGCGGTATGTCGGTAGTTCTACCCGGTTGCCCGTCCGTGTCGACAGAACAACCTTAAAACCTAAGCTGTATGTGCGAATTTAACCGCGAAAACAAACAAACAAACAAACAAGTGTTGGCGCTGATTCAACAGTATTGGTACTAATTGTGTGCGTAGAGCACATTCTATTGATACACGGACAAACCGTATTAGAACATTTGCCTATGTGCCCGACATTGAACTGTAGACATGCACCGCTACGTGACAGTTTCTTGTTTTCAATTAGTTGCTATACTTGATTAATATACATATGTCATTCAAACGGTAGTAGCTAAACGTACTCAGTGATTAACGTGCTCGCTTCTCAACAATGCAACCCGAATTTCGATCCTCGGACCGGGAAGTATGTGAGATGGTACGGTGGCCGCCAGATCGGACAGGTGGGTTTTCTCCGGGTACTCCAGTTTCCTCCCACACGAATGACCACATACACCCTTTCATCCGCGCCAACGAGAGCGATTAATATAAGTTGTTAAAGCTTGCTTCGCAATCGTTGTAAAATAAATAAAAGTTTATATCAAAACATTAATATTGTGTTGTGTTGCTCAACCTCAATTGACATTTGACCCATGAACATGTGGCATTGAACCACATGTCGGTATTTCAGACATGGACGGGCAACACGGTAGAACCACCGGCCTTCCATCATACTAGTTCGATAGCGTCCTGACATGAAAGAATTCGACACCTCAAGTGGGAATCGAACTACTGCGGTGAGGTGCTAATGATTTGAAGTCAGCGACCTCTACCATTCCACCACGGCGGCCCTCTTAAAGCAGCATTACATCGTATGAAATAAAAGATATTTGAAATATTCAAATTTTACGTATGGGTAACAGTGCTGCTACACATTCTAACATTATACTTTGTATGCTTATGTTCATTTGGTGAACAATGTTTTTTTGCGATAAAACAAACTCGAAACCGAAAGTAGGACTTTCCGAGTCGATCGGTCACGCACTTGTTTACAACCGGAATGCATTGTCCGTATTTGTTTACATTCGGAATGCATCGTCCCCATTTGTCCCATGAAGTCTTTATAATTTAATTACTTGATATGTTGATTCATCCCTCTGTTAGCTAAGTCTTTTAGGGACATTTCTTAATCCCCGCGAGGGGTTCTACATTAGAGGAAGATAGATAGATAGTCTTTCATGTTCAAAATATATACGTTGTTTTCTACATCCTTCTACTTCTACTTCTACCAGTTACTGGCTGGCCAAGTTCAACAAACTGAACATTATTGCCAGATAATTGCGCATAGAGAAAGAATTGGAATAAAAGTAATAGTATGTACAGTGGAGAGTTAAAAAAATAAAAATAAATAAAAGACTGTTAGGAGATTAGATAAAGATGGTGGCTAGTTGAGCCTTGAAGGCGTCAACTGTGCCAACTGATATAGTGTCCGGAGGAAGACTGTTCCACTCCTTGATGGTTCTTGGGAAGAATGACTGTTGGCGGTAGCTAGTAGAACAGCGTGGAATTTGGAAGGCATGATCTGCTGTGTGACGCGAGCGGCGCGGAGGGGGCAATAGGCGGTCGGCCTTGTTGACAGTGACTTGGTCGTTGACTATTTTGAATAGTAGAACTAGGCGAGATGTTTTTCTTCTCTCCTGGTGTGATGTCCACTGTAGGTTTTGGAGCATCTCGGTGACACTGGATCTGCTCTGGTAACAGTGTTTGACGAATCGTGCCCCACGACGTTGAACCATCTCCAGTTTGTTTATATCTGTTGTTTCGTAGGGATCCCATACTGAGCAGGTGTATTCTACGGTGGGTCTGACCAGTGACTTGTCGGCGAGTTCTTTTGTTGGGGATGAGGCAATGTTAAGGTTCCGTCGTATGAAGTTGAGGTTTCTATTAGCTTTGTTTGTGATGTTGGTAATATGTTCTCCCCATCTAAGCGTGTTGTTGATGGTGACTCCCAGGTATTTTGCTGATTTGAGGTGTTGTAGTGATTGGTTATGAAGTTGGTAGTCAAAATGGATGGTTCTTTTCTTTCGAGAGATAGAGATGACCTGGCATTTGTCTGGGTGGAAGGCCATTTTCCACTTGCTTTCCCACTGTGATAGTTTGTCAAGCTCTTTTTGTAAGTTGGTGCAGTCGATGTTATTTGCGATGGCTAGGTAGGCGATGGTATCATCGGTGAACAATTGGATGGTAGCATCCAAACCGTGAGGGATGTCATTGATATAATACAGGAACAGGCTGGGTCCAAGGACAGAGCCTTGAGGGACACCGGACTCTACCTTGACTGTGTCTGAAGTCTCCCCTTCCAGTACTACTGACTGGGATCTTCCGCTCAAGAAAGCATGTATCCAGCGGTTGGTCTTTCCTTGGATGCCGTAGTGGTTCAGCTTGTGGAGGAGAAGACTATGTGAGACCTTGTCGAACGCCTTGGAAAAATCCATCACCAAGACGTCCGTCTGTGTTCCGCTTTCCAGGTTTGATGTGATGTCGTCCGTGAATTCTAGAAGCTGTGTTTCACAGGATCGACGTTTTCGGAAGCCATGTTGTAGTGGATAAAGTATGTTGTTGTTTTGGCCGTGTTGCATGATGTGACTGGTGATGATATGTTCCATGAGTTTGCAGCATATGCAGGTTAAGGAGATAGGTCGGTAGTTTTCTGGGTTGTATTTACTCCCTTTCTTGTAGATTGGAGAGACATTTGCTTTCCGCCAGTCATCGGGGGTGGTACCAGTGTTGAGAGAGTAGTTAAAGATGATGGTAAGGATGGGAGCAATGTGGGTTGACAGTTCCTTTAATACTCTCGGGTTGATGCTATCTGGACCTGGGGATTTGTGAGGGTTAAGAGAGCTTAGGAGTTTTTCGATGCCGTTAGGAGTGATGGTGATGTCAGGAGCAACTGGGTAATCCTTGGTTTGAGTGTAACCTCCAGTCTTGAATTGTTGTTCGGAGTAAGGCGTGTCTTTGGTGAAAACTGACTGGAACTGATGGTTGAGGATATTTTCTTTGGTCTTCGGGTCTGAATGGAGTAGACCTTGGCTCCGGAGTCCAGTGATTGAAGCGTTGTCTTTCTTCTTGTGTTTAATAAAGGTCCAGAAGCGCTTGGTGGAGTTCTTGTGTGTATCAGTGGGCTGTGGTGTGATCATATTGTCAATGTATGACCAATATGCCTGACGGAGCCTCTGTTGTTTCACGCATGCGCGCTGTGCGTGTTTACATTTCGTGTGTTGATAAGCAAATTTGCGTATACGACGGTTTAAATTTATCGGAATTTTATCGTTTCTGAGCGACTATTTCGATTTTTGTAAACACACACACATTAGTATTTATATTTTACCCAAAACATCCTTTATTACGATGTAATGCTGCTTTAAGCAATTACGACCGGCTGAATATAAGTATGTTACATTTTTGAACTGTGGACATAGTTTAAGATCTACATCTATATTTAATTATAATTATTCTTTTTTAAGTCCGATTCTAACATTTCAGTATGCGATCGTTTTAATAGTCTTACTCCTAGTTCAAGTTGGCCTCGTCATTCTGGTGTTTGGAAAGCCTGCCGTGGTAAGTACTATTATAATTCAAGCTCTCATGTATCTGTGCTACTCACCGGCATGTACAAGAACTAGACACACTTCTGGAATTGGAGCGTCTTTTGTATCTTACACTATCCTCCATAAATTAAAATGACTAATAAACTCCACGAGGCGTCGCCCCGATTAACCAGGATCTGCGATTAATCGAATATTTATATGGAAGAACAAAACAAAAACACAAGTCGCCAGGAAATGAAGAATAACCTACACCAATTTAAACTATAGATTGCTTTTATTACGATAGCACACGACACTCTGCGTTACCTATTATACACATACGAGCGTAGATAGTACACACTATTGATACGGGTATTTTAGGGTTGTGAACAATTGTTTTATACCCGAAATTGAGCACCACTCCTAGCCTGGGAACAGGCATTGATATATTTTGCCTGGTCAGTCATATAAATATATTTTAATACCGAGATCATTAATTGGGCCGTATTGAGTTTCTGATAATATTAATGTCATTTTGCCAGAAGTAAATTGGTGAAAAATCGACAGCCTGGAACCCAGGCTACATCACTCCTAAACGTGGATGGATCAGGTTTTGCAACTATAAGTAGACACGGTTGCTTACAATATATAACAGGGCAATAGGTATAGCAACGCCTGCTCCTACTGATACAACTGAGAGCCCTCCCTATACCCCCGTCGCCGGGTGGATATGGTGTTTAGCTTCAAACCACTCGCTCCCTCACATCTGTTGGTTCGAATCCAATGGTTGTGTCAAATTATTTCATGTTAGTAAACCATCCGGCTGGCGGACAGGTCATTTGTTCTACTCGGGTGTCCGTCCAAGCATGGAATACTGGTCAGAGGGGCACCCGGGGTCTTCCTCCACCAATACTAGTTGGAATCGTAATGCTACCTAAGCTGTTAATGCTACTTTGTAACTCTAAAACAAGATGTCTGATTAGCGCAGTGGTTAGCGCGCTCGCTTCTCACCAATGCAACCTGGGTTCGATCCTCGGACCGGGAAGTATGTGAGTTGGTACGGTGGTCGCCAGATCGGACTGGTGGGTTTTCTCAGGGTACTCCGGTTTCGTCCCACACGAATGACCACATTTACGCTTTCATCCGCGCCAACGAGAGTGATTAATATAAGTTGTTAGAACTTGTTTCGCAATCGTTGTAAAATAAAAATAAAGTTTAATCTTTAAACTATCAAACAACTGATACCATGATTACACATACAGTTTATTAGCTCGATTGTGAAACAAGTTGTTACAACAATAGTTTAATCGCTCTCGAGACCGCATTCCGTCAGCATAATGGAGTTTGGAGGAGACAATGCGAAAGCTAAGTGCATTGGCATAATCACAACGGCTACAGCTGGGCACGCATGCCGGGACTTAAACATGAAGCAAACGCGCTACCATTGTGCTATCACGACTTCCACGTGTATTAGTTTATACATTATACATATTTATTTAAGCTCAATTGCGAAACAAGTTCTTACAACTTATATTAATCACTCTCGAGACCTCATTCCTGATACAATCCGTCATCATGATGGAGTTTGGAGGAGACAATGTGAAACCTATGTGTATTGGGCATAATCACAACGGCTACAGCTGGGCACACATGCCGGGACTTAAACATGAAGCGAACGCGCTACCATTGTGCTATCACGACTTACACATGTATTAGTTTATACAAATATATTTTAGCTCGATTGCGAAACAAGTTCTTACAACTTATATTAATCACTCTCGAGATCTCATTCCTGATGGAATCCATCGCCATGAGGGAGAGAGGAGAGGCAACATGTAATGTAAATGCCATGCACAATCGTAACGGCTCCAGCGGGGCTCGAACTCCATGCATTTCGCACCAGAAGCGAACGTGCTACCATTGTGCTATCACGACTTCTACTACGAGATCCTTGAAATATATTTATTAATGTTTTAGATAAAGAATCAGTTAAAATCGACGTTTAAAGGAACAATGTCAGACTACGATGGAATACAAGGAACTACAGTGTCTGCGATGGGATGGAACTGGATGCAGCAACAGGTATGTTGTATATTTCCTATCCGGAGTATAACGATCATTAATCTAATATGCATATCGGAGTTTGTCTATCTTGTATATTATGCCATTACACCAGCACTCATCGTTGTTTCCCATTAAGATATGGTAGATTTTAGTTCAATTAAAATAGTCCAGGGATCGCAGGTTCGATTCCCCGTCTGACCCTAATAAAATTAACAGTCTTTCAGATGGGACGTTAAACCGAAGTCTCGTGTCGGTGCTTTACACCGTACACGTAAACTAACCAGAGGATATTCTGGAATGGGTCTCTGTCTGTATCATGCACTATCCTCCAAAATCTAAAATAACTAATCTCTTCAGGAGGCGTCGCTCATATGGGCAACCGGTAGCGACGATAAATAAATGTATAAAAAACAAAAAACTTAAAATATTTAATTAAGGCTGAAGCACTGCTCATGTTAAGTCGTTAATCTTTGCAGTCAGGTAACAGTCATATTGGTGTCATTCAGTCATTGGTTAATATTTAGAGATGACTGTTTTCATTGGCTCCTTGCGCCCTTATAGTTTCGTGCACGAGATTTCGCGCCATTTGAATGAATTTTGTTGTCACCAGTCGAATATTTATTACCCGTACAACGTTTTGGTTCGATCCCCCGTCTGACCGTAATAAAATTAGCAGTCTTTCAGATACGACTTTAGGTTAAACAATAGTTTATTCAAGAATGGTACATAGCATAGGCATAGTTGCAATAGCACAGTTAGGATTGGGGAAAAAGTTACATAGTAATGTATTCGAATCCCTTTCCTTCAAGATACGACTTTAAACCGAGGACTCCTGTCGGTGCTTCACACTGTGCACGTAAAAGAACCATAGGATACTCTGGAATGGGTCTCTGTCTGTATCATTGCACTATCCTCCAAAAAACCATAGTGTCCGTTTGCGGTCGTCTGAATTCACGGACGAATAAGACGGTTGAAATGATGGCATTAATAAACGAGCTAACGAAAGTCCTTACATAATCAAGTACGTGTACTTCCATTGCAGTATTCCTGTTGTGGAGCGGAAACTTATCAAGATTTCGATAACGCAAACAGCCAATACAAAATAGATACAACCTCAAATGACAACGCAGCCATTGGCACTATCACCGGTAACGTCGGAGTTCCGGTGGCTTGTTGTAAGGCGTTACCTACTAGTGATGCCGAACGGACCACTTGCGCTGGAACGGGGGGAAATGTGCCGACGGATGCAACACAGTCAAATATGAATAATGTACGTACATTTGTATTTAGTAAAACCATATGTTGTCATATCATTTATTTTAGGGATGGCAACGAATAGCGATTTTGTTATTCGAATAATCGATCGGGAATTTATTCGAATATTCCAATATTCGATATAATTCATCAACGACTCAAAATCACTCAAACTCTTATAAAATTGCCAAATTTTACCTACTTTCTGCTTTACGCGTAAACGTCATATTTTTTGCAAATGTAATACTTTTTCTGAATATCCGAATACTGGAATAGTATTCGAATATTCGTATGTTTGCCGCCCTTGTATATGCATATTCACCCAACCATAACATTTGATTAAACTAAATTAATATACTTGTATAAATTATGTTAAGGGTTGTGTGGACGCAGTTTGGGAAACAGTTGTGGAAGCTAACTCTCTGTATTTCTGGATACCTATCGGTTTCTGCTTTGTCGCACAGGTAAGCCACTTATTGTGCGTTGCTCTTCAGACAAGCTCAACAGAGCAGCTCCAGTAGCCTCGGTTCCAGTCTGTCGATTTTTCACTTTTTAACTTCTGACAAAATATGATCAGAAATTCAATACAGCTCAATTAATAGTCTCGGTGTTAAAATATATTTATTTGACTGACCAGGCAAAATATATCGACGCATGTTCCCAGGCTACAGTTCCAGATATGAATAGAGAAGCTGTTATCGATAACGGATGCGTAACCAGTGTCTTGGTAACGAGAACGTCTGCGCCTGTTGCATGTCTATGTATAATACAGTTCAGTGGACCTCAAGCTATGCTTGTGTACTCTTACCTGGTAGAGGAATGTGCACTAGAATTGGTAAAACAGGACCTCAACCAGTATGAGACCTTGTCATCAATACATCACTTTAATCACAATGTTGCCCACTGAGCAATCTGAACGACTGGTGAATTTATCATATCGAAATAGCCAGATACAGTCTGCATCCGTTATGTCGAATTCCGTCGGGCCGAACAAAATACTTCGACATAGCCGAAGTTTGATGTAATGAAATACAGTTATATGTAAAATGATAGTGTCTGAAACGGGACTTTGATCAGACTTCGAGATAACCGGATAATTCGACATAACCGACACTATGTGTGAGTGTGATTGAGTGTGTGTGTGCGTGCGTACGTGCGTCGTAAAATTTCATTAAATGTGAACGATTGTCATTTTACACATTCTCATAAAATATGCAGTTATTTCCTCTATTTTGATTGATACTCGCTTTGAAACTAACTAGATTTGAACATTTGAGCAATGTTTTTTTCTGAAGGAGCATTCACAATGTGCTATATTCGTGTTTTGGCAGTTGACCGCAGCATCGGTAGCTTGAGATATGAAACTTTAAACCAAGGTATATTGTCGGTACTTTAGAATGTGCACGCAAAGGAACCAGAGGAACGTCTTCAATGGTACCGTGTTGGCATCATTACACTATGCTCGAAAATCAATAATCCAGATGGCGCTGCTTATGTGGGCAACCGGCACCGGTTATAAATAAACGCAAAAAGCAAAGGCCTTACACACTGTTCGAATCATTAAAATGCTACTTTTCTCCAACAGATTGTACTCATCGTATTTGCAATTCTGGTCTACACGAATAGAGGCATCACTGGAGGTCTCATATAGCTGCTGCTTGCAAGAACGGCAATATCGTACACAGATTCGTGCATCCCTGAGTATAGTATTCTGCTCAAGTATACGATAGTATGACGAACACACCGACTGTGATATCTAATTGTATAATGTGTGATTATTCAAGCCCCTGATACTGTGATACTGTGATATATATCAATACACTGTGTGTCTTTTTCAAATCCTCATGTGCTTTTAACTTGTTCAAGTAAAAACAATGACACTATGGCTAAGATGGTAACTTTTGTAAACCATCGTTTATTAATTTGATAATTGTGTTAATGAATACATCCACAAAATAAAATAAGAAATACGCAAATTATAGTTTCACAAATAATAGTTTCATATTGATTAGCACACATCTACCGCAAACATTTAGAGGTTCTTACGTGGCTAGTTTCATATCAGCGTTATAGGTGTCGACCCGAGGTAACTTGATATCAAGTTATCAATGGTTGATACCGAGGCTGACAGCCACGTAATAACGTCTTTATTACTTTGATATGAATTTGAACATTGCATAATCGAAATCGTGCTTTCCGTCCGTTATCCATAAAATTGTATCCGAAAATAATCACAATAACTGATTTAGATACACGAACACGATTGGAATATTACCACGAAATTACAAACATCTGTTAAATTTGACACACTGGGACGCTGCTGCTTTAAACTAACTAGCACCGAGCGCGCATGCGCTATTTCTCAGGAAGTAGTTAGGATACGGCTTTAATGTGCATCTTGTGATATTTTAAAGTTATGCTGTAGTTAACGAATATAAACGAGTATAAAACGAAATTGCACACTGTAAGCGAATGCACTGTTTTGATACATGCAAAAAGTGAGCTTTACTAGATTAATGACTTTGTTATTTTAATGTGTTAATGGTACTGGATATAATATCAATTTTAGATTTTGAAGAAAATGTTCTAAAATAATGTCTTTATTTTTCGACTACATCAATTTTTTTTGGATTCATCTACTGTAACACTTGGACAATACAGTATAATCTGTATTTATTCTACAACGATTGCGAAACAAGCTGTAACCATTTTTAAACCACTCTCGTTAGTTTAAACACTTTTTAAAAGCTCGATTGCCAAACATGTTTGCAACGTTTGATTAATCTCTATCTATATCTCATATCTCTGATATAATTCTTCTCCACGAGGGAGAGAGAGAAGAGAGAATGTGGAAGAGACAATGTGGAATTTAAGTACCTTGTCTAAGGGCACATTCGTAACGGCTACAGCTGGGGCGCGAACTCCTGGTATCTTACACCTGAAACGAACTACGTCATCACAACATCCATGGAATGCTTCAATTTTGTATCACGCTGGACAGACATCAACTCAAATTGTATTTACTGTCAGTACTCCCAATTAAGTTGTAAACACAATGCACTGAGCATCTTTATGTACACACATATAAACCACCCCATCACCCAAACCTTAAAGCGACACTACATCTGTGAAAAAGCAAATATCTACAGGATGTAATTTCATACTATATGGTATAATTTGTTTCCAAAGAATGGCCACAGAATCCGAGTATTTCAACCAATAACAAACTAATGTAAACAGGGTCTACAGCCATGCGAAATACCTCGGGTGTATCCTGAATAACACCATGTTATTGTACACATTGCCATTATATCTCACATGTGTTGCTAGACTAATCTGATTTAAAGTATCGCCTAACGGCACTAGCACATGCTTAGTATAGACTCCAATAATAAACATAAGTCAATTCATGAGAGCGGCTAACAGGTATGTGATCTCCTATTTTCACTTTTTATTAATTGCAAGTTAGTGTTCAAATTATTTCGGACGAATTTGTCTTAGAAATGCTATTTGTATGTTCGTTTTGGCGGTTTGTGATTTAATGTCGCTTTAATACAAGTGCAGTATGGCCTGGGTGGTAGGGGGAAGGGGAGTGGTCATTTTGGCGGTTTGTGATGTAATGTCGCTTTAATACAAGTGCAGTATGGCCTGGGTGGTAGGGGGAAGGGGAGTGGTCTTTTTGGTGGTTTGTGATGTAATGTCGCTTTAATACAAGTGCAGTATGGCCTGGGTGGTAGGGGGAAGGGGAGTGGTCTTTTTGGCGGTTTGTGATGTAATGTCGCTTTAATACAAGTGCAGTATGGCCTGGATAGTAGGGGGAAGGGGAGTAGTGTTTGCATAGAAACTTGAATGGGGATGTCTAGCCAACATGTTACATAATGTAAGTATACCCAGCTAAAAGGTAGAGATGCTAATGGACCATTCACCAAGTGTCTATGGTTTCATTTCATCTGGTCGGTAAGCAGCTTAAGCATAGCTCTGCATCTGTTTCGCAAAGCATATCGCCTTAGTGTCTAAGTGGTTAATGTCGTCGAATTATTATTGCGATGATACTATACTGAGTATCTATAACTGAAGTTGGAAGTAAGGTGGTCGCCAGATCGGACAGGTGGGTTTCTGGTATCCGGGTACTCTGGCTAGCTTCCACACGAATGCCCACATATACGCTCTTATCCTCTCCAACGAGAGTGATACCGCTTGTTTCGCAATCGTTGTAAAAAAAGTTTATACTTTACAACTGTCCTAGAATAAAATACAATTTCCTGCCTGAAAATAATTAGACACCGGCAAGACATTCGTAGAAACCTGGGAAATGACAGGTCACTCTGCATTAACTATGCTTTCCTTTACCGGTATTTCATTCGACGTTCAATTAATATTTCTACATGCATTAATTGTTATTGAATGTTGTTGTATTTATGTGTGTAGTTGTTAACTATCGTTATTACATGTGCTGGGCACTTAGCCTGGGAACGGGCGTCGATATATTTTGCCTGGTCAGTCAAATAAATATATTTTAACACTGAGAATATTAATTGGGCCATATTGAGTTTCTGAACATATCAATGTCATTTGGCTAGAAGTTAAAAGAGTGAAAAATCGACAGACTGGAACCCAGGTAACTGGGCACTGACCATTTTGGCATACAGTCTACATCCATTATGTCGAATTCCGTTGGACCGAACAAAATACTTCGACATAACCGAAGTTTGACTTAGCGACATTCTATATAAACGTAGCCAGGTATACGTAAAAGAATAGTGTCTAAAACGAGACTTTGATCCCACTTCGAGATAACCGAATAGTTCGACATAGTTGTGTGTTCGCCATCAAATGCATATAGTAATTGTCTGTCCAGGGACCCCCGAGGCCGAAGGTTAATTAAGCACTTGCCCCTCACTGACGTACACTTAGATCCAACAGGAAGGTCGAGTTATTTCATGTGAGGAAGCTTGAGCCATGAGTTAGTATGTGGAAGATAGGCGGTTCTACACTGCCCGGTGGTGCTTGGAACACTGTTTCAACGAGCCCCCCCCCCCTGTATTTTCCGCCATCAATACCCCTTGGAGAGTCGCCATATGACAGGTCGGTGGTGCTTTAATCCCCCAAAACAAACAAACAATATATAGTGTTACCACAAACTTTCCTAATCCAGTATTATACTAAACTATATTTGTTATAAACACCCATTCGTATTCGTGACCATGTGTAAATATATTGTGTGTCCATGTGTATATATAATGTATGTCCATGTGTATATATAATGTTTGTCCATGTGTACATATAATGTGTGTCCATGTGTATATATAATGTATGTCCATGTGTATATATAATGTGTGTCCATGTGTACATATAATGTTTGTCCATGTGTATATATAATGTTTGTCCATGTGTATATATAATGTATGTCCATGTGTACATATAATGTGTGTCCATGTGTATATATAATGTTTGTCCATGTGTATATATAATGTATGTCCATGTGTATATATAATGTTTGTCCATGTGTATATATAATGTATGTCCATGTGTACATATAATGTGTGTCCATGTGTATATATAATGTGTGTCCATGTGTACATATAATGTGTGTCCATGTGTATATATAATGTGTGTCCACGTGTATATATAATGTGTGTCCATGTGTATATATAATGTTTGTCCATGTGTATATATAATGTATGTCCATGTGTACATATAATGTGTGTCCATGTGTATATATAATGTTTGTCCATGTGTATATATAATGTATGTCCATGTGTATATATAATGTTTGTCCATGTGTATATATAATGTATGTCCATGTGTATATATAATGTGTGTCCATGTGTATATATAATGTGTGTCCATGTGTACATATAATGTGTGTCCATGTGTATATATAATGTGTGTCCATGTGTACATATAATGTGTGTCCATGTGTATATATAATGTTTGTCCATGTGTATATATAATGTGTGTCCATGTGTATATATAATGTGTGTCCATGTGTATATATAATGTATGTCCATGTGTACATATAATGTGTGTCCATGTGTATATATAATGTGTGTCCACGTGTATATATAATGTGTGTCCATGTGTATATATAATGTGTGTCCATGTGTATATATGATGTGTGTCCATGTGTATATATAATGTGTGTCCATGTGTACATATAATGTGTGTCCATGTGTATATATAATGTGTGTCCATGTGTATATATAATGTATGTCCATGTGTATATATAATGTGTGTCCATGTGTATATATAATGTTGTCCATGTGTATATATAATGTGTGTCCATGTGTATATATAATGTGTGTCCATGTGTATATATAATGTGTGTCCATGTGTATATATAATGTGTGTCCATGTGTATATATAATGTGTGTCCATGTGTACATATAATGTGTGTCCATGTGTATATATAATGTGTGTCCATGTGTACATATAATGTGTGTCCATGTGTATATATAATGTATGTCCATGTGTATATATAATGTGTGTCCACGTGTATATATGATGTGTGTCCATGTGTATATATAATGTGTGTCCATGTGTACATATAATGTGTGTCCATGTGTATATATAATGTGTGTCCATGTGTACATATAATGTGTGTCCATGTGTATATATAATGTGTGTCCATGTGTACATATAATGTATGTCCATGTGTATATATAATGTGTGTCCATGTGTACATATAATGTGTGTCCATGTGTACATATAATGTGTGTCCATGTGTATATATAATGTGTGTCCATGTGTACATATAATGTGTGTCCATGTGTATATATAATGTTTGTCCATGTGTATATATAATGTGTGTCCATGTGTACATATAATGTTTGTCCATGTGTATATATAATGTGTGTCCATGTGTATATATAATGTTTGTCCATGTGTATATATAATGTATGTCCATGTGTATATATAATGTATGTCCATGTGTACATATAATGTGTGTCCATGTGTATATATGATGTATGCCCATGTGTATATATAATGTTTGTCCACGTGTACATATAATGTATGTCCATGTGTATATATAATGTTTGTCCATGTGTACATATAATGTGCGTCCACGTGTACATATAATGTGTGTCCATATGTACATATAATGTGCATCCACGTGTACATATAATGTTTGTCCGTGTGTACATATAATGTGTGTACATGTGTACATATAATGTGTGTCCATGTGTACATATAATGTGTGTCCATGTGTACATATAATGTGTGTCCACGTGTACATATGATGTGTGGTCATGTGTACATATAATGTGTGTCCATGTGTACATATAATGTGTGTCCATGTGTACATATGTGCGTCCACGTGTATATATAATGTGCGTCCACCTATACATATAATGTTTGTCCATATCTACATATAATGTGCGTCCACGTGTACATATAATGTGCGTCCACGTGTACATATAATGTTTGTCCATGTGTACATATAATGTTTGTCCATATGTACATATAATGTGCATCCACGTGTACATATAATGTGCGTCCACGTGTATATATAATGTGCGTCCGCGTGTACATATAATGTGCGTCCACGTGAACATATAATGTTTGTCCATGTTTACATATAATGTGCGTCCACCTATACATATAATATTTGTCCATATGTACATATAATGTGTGTCCACGTGTACATATAATGTGTGTCCACGTGTACATATAATGTGCGTCCGCCTGTACATATAATGTGTGTCCACGTGTACATATAATGTGTGTCTACGTGTACATATAATGTGCGTCTGCCTGTACATATAATGTGCGTCCGCCTGTACATATAATGTGCGTCCACGTGTACATATAATGTTCGTCCGCGTGTACATATAATGTGTGTCCGCATGTACATATAATGTGTGTCCACGTGTACATATAATGTGCGTCCACTTGTACATATAATGTGCATCCACGTGTACATATAATGTGTGTCCACGTGTACATATAATGTGTGTCCAGGTGTACATATAATGTGCGTCCATTTGTACATATAATGTTTGTCCATGTGTACATATAATGTGTGTCCATGTGTACATATAATGTGTGTCCATGTGTACATATAATGTGTGTCCATGTGTACATATAATGTGAGTCCACGTGTACATATGTGTGTGCATGTGTACATATAATGTGTGTCCATGTGTACATATAATGTGTGTCCATGTGTACATATGTGCGTCCACGTGTATATATAATGTGCGTCCACGTGTATATATAATGTGCGTCCGCGTGTACATATAATGTGCGTCCACGTGTACATATAATGTTTGTCCATGTGTACATATAATGTTTGTCCATATGTACATATAATGTGTGTCCACGTGTACATATAATGTTTGTCCATGTGTACATATAATGTGTGTCCACGTGTACATATAATGTGTGTCCACGTGTACATATAATGTGTGTCTACGTGTACATATAATGTGCGTCTGCCTGTACATATAATGTGAGTCCGCCTGTACATATAATGTGCGTCCATGTGTACATATAATGTGCGTCCGCGTGTACATATAATGTGTGTCCGCATGTACATATAATGTGTGTCCACGTGTACATATAATGTGCGTCCACTTGTACATATATTGTGCGTCCACGTGTACATATAATGTGTGTCCACGTGTACATATAATGTGTGTCCAGGTGTACATATAATGTGCGTCCACTTGTACATATAATGTGCGTCCACGTGTACATATAATGTGTTTCCATGTGTACATATAATGTGTGTCCATGTGTATATATAATGTGTGTCCATGTGTATATATAATGTATGTCCATGTGTATATATAATGTTTGTCCATGTGTACATATAATGTGTGTCCATGTGTATTTATAATGTGTGTCCATGTATACATATAATGTTTGTCCATGTGTATATATAATGTTTGTCCATGTGTATATATAATGTATGTCCATGTGTATATATAATGTTTGTCCATGTGTATATATAATGTATGTCAATGTGTATATATAATGTTTGTCCATGTGTATATATAATGTATATCCATGTGTACATATAATGTTTGTCCATGTGTATATATAATGTGTGTCCATGTGTACATATAATGTATGTCCATGTGTATATATAATGTGTGTCCATGTGTATATATGATGTATGTCCATGTGTATATATAATGTATGTCCATGTGTATATATAATGTGTGTCCATGTATATATATAATGTATGTCCATGTGTACATATAATGTGTGTCCATGTGTATATATAATGTTTGTCCATGTATACATATAATGTGTGTCCATGTGTATATATAATGTTTGTCCATGTGTATATATAATGTATGTCCATGTGTATATATAATGTTTGTCCATGTGTATATATAATGTATGTCCATGTGTACATATAATGTTTGTCCATGTGTATATATAATGTGTGTCCATGTGTACATATAATGTGTGTCCATGTGTATATATAATGTGTGTCCATGTGTATATATGATGTATGTCCATGTGTATATATAATGTATGTCCATGTGTACATATAATGTTTGTCCATGTGTATATATAATGTGTGTCCATGTATATATATAATGTATGTCCATGTGTACATATAATGTTTGTACATGTGTATATATAATGTTTGTCCATGTGTACATATAATGTTTGTCCATGTGTGTATATAATGTATGTCCATGTGTATATATAATGTGTGTCCATGTGTATATATAATGTGTGTCCATGTGTACATATAATGTGTGTCCATGTGTACATATAATGTGTGTCCATGTGTATATATAATGTGTGTCCATGTGTACATATAATGTGTGTCCATGTGTATATATAATGTATGTCCATGTGTATATATAATGTGTGTCCACGTGTATATATGATGTGTGTCCATGTGTATATATATAATGTGTGTACATGTGTATATATAATGTTTGTCCATGTGTACATATAATGTGTGTCCATGTTTACATATAATGTGTGTCCATGTGTATATATAATGTGTGTCCATGTGTACATATAATGTATGTCCATGTGTATATATAATGTGTGTCCATGTGTACATATAATGTGTGTCCATGTGTACATATAATGTATGTCCATGTGTATATATAATGTGTGTCCATGTGTACATATAATGTGTGTCCATGTGTACATATAATGTGTGTCCATGTGTACATATAATGTGTGTCCATGTGTACATATAATGTATGTCCATGTGTATATATAATGTGTGTCCATGTGTATATATGATGTATGTCCACGTGTATATATAATGTATGCCCATGTGTATATATAATGTGTGTCCACGTGTATATATAATGTGTGTCCATGTGTATATATGATGTATGCCCATGTGTATATATAATGTGTGTCCACGTGTACATATAATGTATGTCCATGTGTATATATCATGTTTGTCCATGTGTACATATAATGTGCGTCCACGTGTACATATAATGTGTGTCCATATGTACATATAATGTGCGTCCACGTGTACATATAATGTTTGTCCGTGTGTACATATAATGTGTGTTCATGTGTACATATAATGTGTGTCCATGTGTACATATAATGTGTGTCCATGTGTACATATAATGTGTGTCCACGTGTACATATGATGTGTGGTCATGTGTACATATAATGTGTGTCCATGTGTACATATAATGTGTGTCCATGTGTATATATAATGTGCGTCCACCTATACATATAATGTTTGTCCATATGTACATATAATGTGCGTCCACGTGTACATATAATGTGCGTCCACGTGTATATATAATGTGCATCCGCGTGTACATATAATGTGCGTCCACGTGTACATATAATGTTTGTCCATGTGTACATATAATGTTTGTCCATATGTACATATAATGTGCGTCCACCTATACATATAATATTTGTCCATATGTACATATAATGTGTGTCCACGTGTACATATAATGTGTGTCCACGTGTACATATAATGTGCGTCCGCCTGTACATATAATGTGTGTCCACGTGTACATATAATGTTTGTCTACGTGTACATATAATGTGCGTCTGCCTGTACATATAATGTGCGTCCGCCTGTACATATAATGTGCGTCCACGTGTACATATAATGTGCGTCCGCGTGTACATATAATGTGTGTCCGCATGTACATATAATGTGTGTCCACGTGTACATATAATGTGCGTCCACTTGTTCATATAATGTGCGTCCACGTGTACATATAATGTGTGTCCACGTGTACATATAATGTGTGTCCAGGTGTACATATAATGTGCGTCCACTTGTACATATAATGTGCGTCCACGTGTACATATAATGTGTTTCCATGTGTACATATAATGTGTGTCCATGTGTATATATAATGTGTGTCCATGTGTATATATAATGTATGTCCATGTGTATATATAATGTTTGTCCATGTGTACATATAATGTGTGTCCATGTGTGTCCATGTGTACATATAATGTTTGTCCATGTGTATATATAATGTTTGTCCATGTGTATATATAATGTATGTCCATGTGTACATATAATGTGTGTCCATGTGTATATATAATGTTTGTCCATGTGTATATATAATGTATGTCAATGTGTATATATAATGTTTGTCCATGTGTATATATAATGTATGTCCATGTGTACATATAATGTTTGTCCATGTGTATATATAATGTGTGTCCATGTGTACATATAATGTGTGTCCATGTGTATATAATGTGTGTCCATGTGTATATATGATGTATGTCCATGTGTATATATAATGTATGTCCACGTGTACATATAATGTTTGTCCATGTGTATATATAATGAGTGTCCATGTATATATATAATGTATGTCCATGTGTACATATAATGTGTGTCCATGTGTATATATAATGTTTGTCCATGTGTACATATAATGTTTGTCCATGTGTATATATAATGTATGTCCATGTGTATATATAATGTGTGTCCATGTGTATATATAATGTTTGTCCATGTGTATATATAATGTTTGTCCATGTGTATATATAATGTATGTCCATGTGTACATATAATGTGTGTCCATGTGTATATATAATGTTTGTCCATGTGTATATATAATGTATGTCCATGTGTATATATAATGTTTGTCCATGTGTATATATAATGTATGTTCATGTGTACATATAATGTTTGTCCATGTGTATATATAATGTGTGTCCATGTGTACATATAATGTGTGTCCATGTGTATATATAATGTGTGTCCATGTGTATATATGATGTATGTCCATGTGTATATATAATGTATGTCCATGTGTACATATAATGTTTTTCCATGTGTATATATAATGTGTGTCCATGTATATATATAATGTATGTCCATGTGTACATATAATGTTTGTCCATGTGTATATATAATGTTTGTCCATGTGTACATATAATGTTTGTCCATGTGTATATATAATGTATGTCCATGTGTATATATAATGTGTGTCCATGTGTATATATAATGTTTGTCCATGTGTACATATAATGTTTGTCCATGTGTATATATAATGTATGTCCATGTGTATATATAATGTGTGTCCATGTGTACATATAATGTGTGTCCATGTGTACATATAATGTGTGTCCATGTGTATATATAATGTGTGTCCATGTGTACATATAATGTGTGTCCATGTGTATATATAATGTATGTCCATGTGTATATATAATGTGTGTCCACGTGTATATATGATGTGTGTCCATGTGTATATATATAATGTGTGTCCATGTGTATATATAATGTGTGTCCATGTGTACATATAATGTGTTTCCATGTGTACATATAATGTGTGTCCATGTGTATATATAATGTGTGTCCATGTGTACATATAATGTATTTCCATGTGTATATATAATGTGTGTCCATGTGTACATATAATGTGTGTCCATGTGTACATATAATGTATGTCCATGTGTATATATAATGTGTGTCCATGTGTACATATAATGTGTGTCCATGTGTACATATAATGTGTGTCCATGTGTACATATAATGAGTGTCCATGTGTACATATAATGTATGTCCATGTGTATATATAATGTGTGTCCATGTGTATATATGATGTATGTCCATGTGTATATATAATGTATGCCCATGTGTATATATAATGTGTGTCCACGTGTATATATAATGTTTGTCCATGTGTACATATAATGTGCGTCCACGTGTACATATAATGTGTGTCCATATGTACATATAATGTGCGTCCACGTGTACATATAATGTTTGTCCGTGTGTACATATAATGTGTGTTCATGTGTGTCCATGTGTACATATAATGTGTGTCCATGTGTATATATAATGTGTGTCCACGTGTACATATGATGTGTGGTCATGTGTACATATAATGTGTGTCCATTTGTACATATAATGTGTGTCCATGTGTACATATGTGCGTCCACGTGTATATATAATGTGCGTCCACCTATACATATAATGTTTGTCCATATGTACATATAATGTACGTCCACGTGTACATATAATGTGCGTCCACGTGTATATATAATGTGCGTCCGCGTGTACATATAATGTGCGTCCACGTGTACATATAATGTTTGTCCATGTGTATATTGTTGTTGTATTTGGTTTCATATAATATTTGTCCATATGTACATATAATGTGTGTCCACGTGTACATATAATGTGTGTCCACGTGTACATATAATGTGCGTCCGCCTGTACATATAATGTGTGTCCACGTGTACATATAATGTGTGTCTACGTGTACATATAATGTGCGTCTGCCTGTACATATAATGTGCGTCCGCCTGTACATATAATGTGCGTCCACGTGTACATATAATGTGCGTCCGCGTGTACATATAATGTGTGTCCGCATGTACATATAATGTGTGTCCACGTGTACATATAATGTGCGTCCACTTGTACATATAATGTGCATCCACGTGTACATATAATGTGTGTCCACGTGTACATATAATGTGTTTCCATGTGTACATATAATGTGTGTCCATGTGTATATATAATGTGTGTCCATGTGTATATATAATGTATGTCCATGTGTATATATAATGTTTGTCCATGTGTACATATAATGTGTGTCCATGTGTATATATAATGTGTGTCCATGTGTACATATAATGTTTGTCCATGTGTATATATAATGTTTGTCCATGTGTATATATAATGTATGTCCATGTGTACATATAATGTTTGTCCATGTGTATATATAATGTTTGTCCATGTGTATATATAATGTATGTCAATGTGTATATATAATGTTTGTCCATGTGTATATATAATGTATGTCCATGTGTACATATAATGTTTGTCCATGTGTATATATAATGTTTGTCCATGTGTACATATAATGTGTGTCCATGTATATATATAATGTATGTCCATGTGTACATATAATGTTTGTCCATGTGTATATATAATGTTTGTCCATGTGTACATATAATGTGTGTCCATGTGTATATATAATGTATGTCCATGTGTATATATAATGTGTGTCCATGTGTATATATAATGTTTGTCCATGTGTACATATAATGTTTGTCCATGTGTATATATAATGTATGTCCATGTGTATATATAATGTGTGTCCATGTGTACATATAATGTGTGTCCATGTGTACATATAATGTTTGTCCATGTGTATATATAATGTGTGTCCATGTGTACATATAATGTGTGTCCATGTGTATATATAATGTATGTCCATGTGTATATATAATGTGTGTCCACGTGTATATATGATGTGTGTCCATGTGTATATATATAATGTGTGTCCATGTGTATATATAATGTTTGTCCATGTGTACATATAATGTTTGTCCATGTGTACATATAATGTGTGTCCATGTGTACATATAATGTGTGTCCATGTGTATATATAATGTGTGTCCATGTGTACATATAATGTGTGTCCATGTGTACATATAATGTTTGTCCATGTGTATATATAATGTGTGTCCATGTGTACATATAATGTGTGTCCACGTGTACATATAATGTGTGTCCATGTGTACATATAATGTGCGTCCACGTGTACATATAATGTTTGTCCACGTGTATATATAATGTGCGTCCGCGTATATATATTGTAATATTACCGACATTGTGCAGTGCACAATAATTAAATAAAAACTATTTTAGATATATGTTGTGTTGTTGATATTTTGTGAGACAATTACTCCATAGGACAATTAATAATCTACCCAGAGATCCACATAGGCGGAAGTTAATCAGAGTCCTACAACACAACACGCTCATTCCACCAGTTACTTCCAGTTTGAAATATGGATCATTGGAGAAATCCAATATATATAGCGGAATGACGATCATCTTTTATGAGATATCTGCAATTACTTTGCATCGACGAAGAAACTTGAACGCGGATGTCTGGTCGTACTCCGTCATTGGGGACACGATACAATCTGGTCGTACTCCGTCATTGGGGACACGATACAATCTGGTCGTACTCCGTCATTGGTGGCAGACACAATCTGGTCGTACTCCGTCATTGGGGACACGATACAATTTGGTCGTACTCCGTCATTGGGGCAAGATACAATTTGGTCGTACTCCGTCATTGAGGGCACGATACAATCTGGTCGTACTACGTCATTGGGGGCACGATACAATCTGGTCGTACTCCGTCATTGGTGGCAGATACAATCTGGTCGTACTCCGTCATTGGGACACGATACAATTTGGTCGTACTCCGTCATTGGGGGAAGATACAATTTGGTCGTACTCCGTCATTGGGGGCACGATACAATTTGGTCGTACTCCGTCATTGGTGGCAGATACAATCTGGTCGTACTCCGTCATTGGGGCACGATACAATCTGGTCGTACTACGTCATTGGGGCACGATACAATCTGGTCGTACTCCGTCATTGGGGGCACGATACAGTCTGGTCGTACTCCGTCATTGGGGACACGATACAATCTGGTCGTACTCCGTCATTGGGGGCACGATACAGTCTGGTCGTACTCCGTCATTGGGGGCACGATACAGTCTGGTCGTACTCCGTCATTGGTGGCACGATACAATCTGATCGTACTCCGTCATATGGTCAAACGGGGGATCGAACCTGCGATCCCTGGATTACCAGTCCAGCGTGATACCACTGGACTACAGATCCGTCTGTACAGTGGGTTTCTTTGGCGAGTAATTATCAGCACCTCACACTTGTCAGGATTGAACTTCATGGATAAATTCTTTTCCCATTGTTCGAAAGCATTCAGGTGGCTTTGTGGGATTTGCGAGGGGAAGGTAACTTTGAGGTGCTTGCTATTGACCTGGTATACTAATGTGAATGTTATCTCTCATCAGTTAAAGAGAAACATAGCTCTAGTTTTGAAAATATATTGGTGTCAGTAAGTGGGTCAATGGATTCAAGTAGGGGTGAGGAATAGTGTACTTGGCCGCATTGAATCTAAATCTCTAGCGTAGGTAGACTCGCCAATACTGTGTCAATTGGTGTGGAACCATTCATATAACAATAAATCAATGTAACGCTGATAATATAAACCCAAACTTTACGGCATGGATATCTTAATTCCATCAACCTTGTATTCAATGTTTCACTGAATACATCTACGTGTCAATCAGTTAATGCAAATTGCTCTTTTCAATAATTTAAATCCAGTTACTCTGTCCAGTGCTTCTATATAATTATCCTTCATAAGTATACAACTACATGTAATTATATATACACATAAATACGTTTTAAGTTCAATTATTTTGGCTCTCCGATTAGAGTAGTGATTAGCGAGATCGCTTCTCACCAATTCAACCCGGGTTCGATCCTCGGACCGGGAAGTATGTTAGATGGTACGGTGGTCGCCAGATCGGACAGGTGGGTTTTCTCCGGGTACTCCGGTTTCCTCCCACACGACTGACCACATTTACGCTTTCATCCGCGCCAACGAGAGTGATTAATATAAATGGTTAGAACTTGCTTCACAATCGTTGTAAAATAAATAAAGTTTAAACTTAAATCCTTCTTAATAATGTTCTATTCCCTTCATGACCTTGCTGATAAAGCTGATTTAAGGGGTGTATGGCCTTGTAGTCTAGAACCTTGTCTTTATTCCGTTCTGGTCCACCTCCGTGGTCGAGTGGTTAAGGTCGCTGACTTGTATACCACTGTAGCCTATCATCACTGATGGTCACGGGTTCGAGCCCCGCTCAGGCCGTGTCTCATAGTAGTATACCCAGCTCTTTGGATGTAAACAAACGGGCGCCATTTTGAATACGAATTATAGTAACTCATTTGCATATAAGGTAATATAAAGTAGGTCACGCGCGTGCGCGTATATTTTTAGTCTATTGATGACGTATCGCGCAACTACCGAGCTCTTTGGATGTAAACAAACGGGCGCCATTTTGAATACGCTTTATAGTAACTCATTTGCATATAAGGTAATATAAAGTAGGTCACGCGCGTGCGCGTATATTTTTAGTCTATTGATGGCGTATCGCGCAACTACCGAGTTCCGTGTAAGAAAGCGTATAGGACGATCTAGTAACAGCGTCTCTAAGCGGCGTCCATTTTGGATGACCTCACGATTAAGTTATTTCCGGGCTTATCGGATAATGTACATCTTATAATTCGAACATAATGCGACATATGTACGCTATTATATATCCGGAGCGTTGTCGCATAAAAATGTTCTTCGAAGACACTAGAGTACGTCAGAATAATCGGTACCCGGTGGCCCCGACACGTACCCTGATGACACCCTACGTCTCATGCTTCCAGTCGGATCCGTTCTCGGTTCAATAACATCCGCGCAGAGCCGCTTCCAACTGGTCCGTACTGGAGGGTTCCGTACCTACATTCCCCGCCCACACACGGATTCAGATCCGGGCTTACCGCTGGCCTGGGGTGGAGTTGTCACTGCATCGGCCCTCATGTACGGTATGTGAGGCCTGTCGTCCGTGTACCGAGGTCGTGTAGCGAGTGGATGGTTGTCGCGGGACAACGACTGGCTGTCACGGATGTCCGGTTACCTGATGGTGACCAAATCCAGCTCGCAATCATGGGTCGCCACCTCCGTACGACAGGAAGTCTCGATAGAGCAGCGTTCGATTCAGGTCCGGAGTTCGAGCCCCGCTGGAGCCGTTACGAGAGTGCCCTTGGCATTTGAATTCCCTCTCCATCAGGAACGAGGTCTCGAGTGTCGGAATAACTCGTTTCGCGATCGAGCTAAAATAAATTTGTATAAAAACCGGATGAAGTTAAGCGAAGCGAAACGAACTCACGTTCTTTTACGACATCGATATACCGATCGGTATAGTAACAGAGTGAAAGTGGTGTATAAGAAAACGAAGCGACTACACTACACTACATACCCGATTGCACCGACCAATGAGAGACACCAATGGCGAGCGCGTACGTTTCTATAAATAATGACTACGAAACGATCCATAAATAACGATTACGAACGCTTCTATAAATATAGACCGATTAGAACGGACTTAGTCCTCAATCGTTTCATAAGCTTCACGAACTTCAACCATGCTGTCAACGGGTAAGTTCATTATATTATTCAAACTCGGCGTACGTTTTTATCGAGTAAGAAATCCTAATTATACGCTATATACAAACTTAACCTATGTACTTTAGCGAAAATGAATAATATATATCTTATCTCGTTACGTATAATTCCATAAAAACGCGATAAATTATTAATAATCCGTAATGTACGTTTTAGAGGGCGATGGATTCCATCAGGAATGAGATATCCAGAGCGATTAATATAACGTCGTAAGAACTTGTTTCGCGATCGAGCAAATAGAAATTTGTAATAAAATAATTGTGTTCAAATTATAAAGCCCGTCTGCGCGAACGTATGTCTGGTGGCAATAGAGGTTTGTCATATAAATACCTCATATATCTCCGAATAAATCCTATGGTTTCGTATGACGCATGTTAGTTGTCTGCTCAATACATCGGAA
Source organism: Archivesica marissinica (assembly GCA_014843695.1). Lineage (NCBI taxonomy): Eukaryota > Metazoa > Mollusca > Bivalvia > Venerida > Vesicomyidae > Archivesica > Archivesica marissinica. The sequence goes on from CM026386.1 coordinate 65,702,718, forward strand.
TGGCTCCGATAATGCATGCGAGGTATGAGGTATGCCTGTCTGCTTGTATGTTTGTCAGTTGACCCTAAATAATCTTAACAATTTATCTAGAAATGCGAGAGAAATTTCTAGCCCAAAATGACGCAGGTAATTATAAATATCGCTTGGCAAATTGTTTCATGATTCTAAAGTAATTAATACGTTTACATACCGAGTTTGTCAATGCCAGCCTTTAAAAGCTAAAGGTAAGACCAATAACATTTCTCTAAACTGCAACATAGAGGATTAACTGATAAGACCAGAGTGCGTACATAACTTAATCGGGAGGTCATCCGCAGCTAATTGGTCCTAATTGATGCGGAGATAACCCAATGATGTTGAAGACAGGGCTTGCTTCTGAGTTATCACAACTACGCTATCTCATAAGACAAGAACCGTCAGTGATGATTCATTAATGGACAATATTTTATTAACACCCAAACAAGATTGTCTTTAAGACGTATCTGCAAATAATTAAAATCGCTTTCGTTCGCTAAATGTATGCGTACTTGCCGTGGGGAATTCTTGTAATCACTGCTTGCCCGTCCGTCCGTCCGTCCGTCCGTCCGTCCGTCCCATAATACTTAATTAAATAAAGGGAGGTAATATTCATTAATATTATTTTCAATATTTCCTAAATGCTTCTAAATTATTATTAATTTAATATCATATGATAGTAATGTAATTAAGATTAAGGCGATAAATACTCTATATATATAATAATGACTACTATATAAAAGTGATTCGATAATATTAATCAATCCATATAAATAATTTGTAACCGCTGTGTTATAATAAACAGATGGATCTGTAGCCCAGTGGTAAAACGATGGACTGGTAATCCAGGGAACGCGGGTTCGATCCCCCGTCTGACCCTAATAAAATTAACGGTCTTTCAGATGGGACGTTAAACTGAGGTATCGTGTCTGTGCACGTAAATGAACCAGAGGAGACTCTGTAATGGGTCTCTGTCTGTATCATCGCAATATCCTCCAACATTACTAATCTCTTCAGGAGAGCGACGCTCGTACGGGTAACCGGTAGCGACGATAAATAAACGTAAAACATATCCTGAATATGCAGAGAAACACATGCAAATTATGTAAATTATATTATTATGTAATTATGTAAAACTGCGAAATAATTGAAAGAACACACATGTGTACATATTCTAATGTTTTGTTAATCCTTTCCCTCATGGAAGCACCAATTGACGCCATTACCAATACCACATAGGTACATTGACAATGTAGTAGCCAAACCAATGTTCATAATTAAGGCCAGCATCTCATGTAGTCCCAGTAATATCTATGAAGGTGGGGTAGATATTGCGACTACTTATATACTGCATGATAGCTAAATGGCCATCGTTTGTATGGAGGTATAATAGTGTATGAACCTAAATCTCTATGTAGTCCCAGTAATATCTATGGAGGTGGGATAGATATGGCAACTACTTATCCACTGCATGATAGCTAAATGGCCATCGTTTGTATGGAGATATAATAGTATATGAACCTAAATCTCTATGTAGTCCCAGTAATATCTATGGAGGTGGGATAGATATGGCAACTACTTATCCACTGCATGATAGCTAAATGGCCATCGTTTGTATGGAGATATAATAGTATATGAACCTAAATCTCTATGTAGTCCCAGTAATATCTATGGAGGTGGGATAGATATGGCAACTACTTATCCACTGCATGATAGCTAAATGGCCATCGTTTGTATGGAGATATAATAGTATATGAACCTAAATCTCTATGTAGTCCCAGTAATATCTATGGAGGTGGGATAGATATGGCAACTACTTATCCACTGCATGATAGCTAAATGGCCATCGTTTGTATGGAGATATAATAGTATATGAACCTAAATCTCTATGTAGTCCCAGTAATATCTATGGAGGTGGGATAGATATGGCAACTACTTATCCACTGCATGATAGCTAAATGGCCATCGTTTGTATGGAGATATAATAGTATATTAACCTAAATCTCTATGAAGGAAAGGGTTAAGCAAATAAATAACAAGTACATGAATTGGGACCTCCTGTGAAAACATGACTAACGAGAATACTATGATGGCTTGTATTTGGCAACGGTAAAATGGCTGGCTTGTACATGTATGTGGCAACCTAATGATAGCATATATTTGGCAACCTAATGATGGCTTATATTGGTAACCTAATAATAGCTTGTATTGGCAACTTAATGATGGCTTGTATTTGGCAACCTAATGATGGCTTGTACTTGGCAACATAATGATGGCTTGTACTTGGCAACATAATGAGGGTTTGTACTTGGCAACATAATGATGGTTTGTATATGGCAACCTGATAATAGCATGTATTTGGCAACATAATGATGGCTTGTATTTGGCAACCTATTTTATGCAGGTGGAAGATGAGGTGAGAACTGCTCCTGCCAAATGCCGACCACATGAGAAAGTGGAAAAACTGGTTGGTGTAAGTAACGTTTTATATGTATATATATATCATGAAGCGTCCCCCTTTAAGAGAGTTCAAATTTCTTTCAAACAAGTCATGTTTGCCCCTTAACCCATTTCATTCTGGATACATTTAAAGGCTTTTGCAAACAACATAGATCCAGATCAGCTGCAGCGTGACGCTGCATGCTGATCAGGATCTATTGGTTTATATGAATAGCAGACGGAATGTCTGGAAAATGCAATGTCAAAAATGAGAACGAAATATTTATTTCGCTATAAACTGCTTATCAACTCGAAGGTATTTTCCATGGAACAGTATTCGGCTCGTTTCAAGTTTGATTTATTTGACATCTTGACACGCGTACATTTTGACGCGTAAACCCCACGTTGTATCTCCGCGTTGTACCTGCCTGCCTGCCTGCCTGCCTGCCTGCCTGCCTGCCGGTCGGTCGGTCGGTTGGTTGGTCGGTCTTTTTGGCTGTCATGGTAGTCAATATGTTGATTTTTGTAGAGGTTGGCCCCCGCGGCAACACCAAATTACACAAATCGTCAACTTGTGGCGAAATTGGCACAGGCCGACCCCGTGGCATGATTAAAACATGGGGTTTCCCAAGATGACGTCACACATACTCTGGAGTTCCCTCTACGGTAGCATTCGGAGCGACGAGTATTTTCAGTCCGGCAACATTCGCAGCGGCAGATTAGTTTCGTATCGAAACCGCATGCATGTGCGGGTGTCAATGAATTGCTGCTTGATTTTCTGTCCGGCTATCGCATGCGAAAAAATAACGCATCGGACCAGAGATTCGTTGCCATAACCGCAAGCATGTGCGCCTAGATTTAGTATAACTGTCTTTAATAAAAGAATGACCAAACTAGTATGGGTTACCCCTAAAATATAAATATACAACTAAACCCATATATCTTTGCATCAAATTGCAATAAGTGAAAGTTCATTTTCACTTGAAACATAGTATGTTACTGAGGATGTGATTTTGTGTTCCCTCATATTCCCGCCCCCATGTTTTATGTTTCCCCGTGTACTGGGATCATTAATTGTTATAAAATAACAACTAAACCCCTGTGTGACATCATTTATGATCAGTACGTTAAAAAACACTTCCGTAGCAATTTCAACGGTCACCTTAGTAGAACCAGTAAAATTGTAATAATTTTTAAAATATACTTACATTAAAAAACAGTCATCCAGGAAATAGCCAAACAAATAATAACCGTAGATCCTTGTCGTATCAAAAACCCGTATGGCAGTAAACCGGTTCCGTTGTTCATGTTTGATTTTTCGGAGATAGACCGACAGCACGCACGCATTATTCGCGACGAGACTATTCCCATGGATATGCGGTTTGCTCTCATAATGTTCCTACCTATGCGTCTTTTACTAAATTAAACTAAACTGGATTCTTGCATGGATTTGGACAATGAAGAATTTCATAAATAGATGGCATGAAACGATATCTGAAATTTCCTCTAATATCCTAGCATAATTCCAGGGATAAAGGATAATTTTTGCAAGAATCTTGAGACATATGTTCATATTAGCATTCCCCGTCACTAATATTTATTTAGAGTAAGTGGCTTATGATGGGAATACATCAGGAAGAAAGGTAGTTTAAAATACACAGAAAGAAGGAAGGCTGTTAAAAGGACACGTGTCTGTCGGAGAGATGTTGACAGCTCATAATGTGTCCTTCATATCTCCCAAGATCCTTGTTATTACATTATCTAAATGGGAGAGTACCATGCGCGAGTCCAGATATATATTGTGTTGCGAATGAGCTGGGCAAGTTAGCCCATGTTCATCATCACCACATTTCATAGTGTTGTAATTATACCAAAATTAATTTATTATGACAGCCCTACCCATGGGTATGTCCAATACAAAGATCTTCTGCATAAGTTTCAGCCAGTTTCATAAGCTATACAGCTTTCTGTCCAATTCCTTATATCAGTTGTTGTAAATAATCATGTATTGACAGAAAATAAATATGTTTAAATTAAGTGTCAGCCAGCTAAGTTACTTATATCGCTTAAACTATTATATAGTAATTTTAATTTATGTATGACACACGACGAAAATCTATATTGATTGATTCATATCTAGATAGGAAAATACCACTGGATTTCAGTAGGTTCCCTAGCAGATACACACATTATACCTGGATGTGGTCATATTGAACCCATTATTGGTTGTGAATTAGACACACTCAATGGGCATCAAAAGAGTCCATGTCAGTTTTTCAACCTGATAAAAAGTGTAACTTTTGTACCTCTAGAGTTAAACTATTCTGCATTTACTGTGTTAATAGTGTAGTTTGTGTGGTGGCGACCAATCAAAATTGAGAAGCCCTGTGACGGTAAGACATTTATTTTATATAGGTGTTATGTTTTAACACAGGAACCTAGGGCACCCCCTCTATAAAAGAAAATACAAGAGGGGAGTGTCCTAGGATAAAGGTACGAGACCTTTGGTGGCTTATGGATAAAATTTCAAGTTCCTGTGGTTTTAAATACTAGCAAAATATGAGATAATTTATTATCGTGGCATAGTGGTTATGGCGTCCACATACGGAGCGGGAGGTCGAAGTTTCGAACCTCGTCAGGGATTCGTTCTGACATGGCCGGTTGGTGAGCCACTAGCTAGTTAAATACTGTTTACCCATTGCCTACCAGCCTGGCGCCTGACATTCAAGCATAGGATTCAGGAAGTACTGATGTTCATAAAACGAGGTGTCTCATAAGTCAGAAATGGCTGGCTCTTTAAACTTTTATTTATATGGGTGACACTATAATAATCAAACACTTTACTTTTACTTTTATAATTAAATGCATGCTAATAGGAAATCGATCCCAATACTTTCGCACAAAGCGTCCAAATCGCGATTGATCCCTCACGGTAACGTGCATGAGCACCAACGTGCATATATATACATGTATCATTTAAGGTACTCATTCCGTGACTGTCCTAATTCCGGTACTATTTGTTTACATCTCGCATCGCTCGATGTTTGGTGACGTCATACACGCGCTCACGTGTACATATTTACCAATGCTGACGCTATCTGCAAACAGAGAAACAAGAGTTAAATGGGACCAAAACAGGTAAAAATGTGTGGAAATATGTCACGCATGTAAAATAATACATTTTTATACTATTACCAAATAAATGTTCATTTAAATAGCCTTTATTGGCCCCAAAAACATTGTTCAGAAATGTTACCTTCCGTCTGCTCTTGAACCAAGCTTTCATTGACAGATCTAATTCGGAAGTTGACATTTTCTATAAGGCCAAGCCTAATTTATTTATTTTGTTTTCAGTCCTATCTCTTATAAAAATGTATTGGTTTTTTTATGCTAATCCTAGGCAGATGAGGAGAATGAACAGACACTAAAGAGATTTCCGAGTGTGTATATCTAATATTTGCAAAGTGAGGACGGTGTGACAGAGTTAATAGGGGCAAACTCTGCAATGGACTGTTGAATAATGTCCTGTGATGAAGCTATCCAGCAGCTAGTTCCATGCCGTAGCCAATATGATTAAACTAAATTGTTGATTCGAACAATGGGCTGTTGAATAATGTCCTGTGATGAAGCTATCCAGCAGCTGGTTCCAGGCCCGTAGCCTATATGATTAAACTAAATTGTTGATTCGAACAATGGGCTGTTTAATAATGTCCTGTGATGAAGCTATCCAGCAGCTGGTTCCATGCCCGTAGCCTATATGATTAAACTAAGCTGTTGATTCGAACAATGGGCTGTTGAATAATGTCCTGTGATGAAGCTATCCAGCAGCTGGTTCCATGCCCGTAGCCACACTGAGGCAGCTTCCTCGGTTAGAATTTCCAAAGCAAAGAACAAATAAATGAAAATTTAAATAAATAAAATGCATAAAATATCCTTTTGCTCTATAAAATATTAACTGCTAGAGAGCTGAAAGGTCAGTACATAATTATACGTCTAAACTCATTAAATCAGAAAACGCAGGAAATCGCTTCTATACACCAACAATTTTAAGGGGGAACATGCCCCCGGACCACCCTAGATTGCCTCGGTTGAAATTTTCCTCTGGCTACGGTACTGGGTTCTACTCGAGTACTCGTTCGCGGCTGCCGTACTGCTTGATGACATAAGCTAAATTCACGTATAATTGATCGATCTCACTTTTATCAGAAATCAATTCAAAACTGTTCAGTCGTACGCATCAAATTAGCATCACCAAATGCGCGCGCATTATTTGCCCATTAACCGCCCCGTGCCATTGAATAAGGAATACACAAATAACGTGTGACTTAAACATATTGTGTTTCATTTCTATTCAAGGTATCATATTACATATATTGAATTAAAAAATGTGCTATTTAAAAAAGATATGATACAAACTGGCCATGACGAGTAGTTTAATAATCTAAACGAAAATATGAAATCAGAACATGCCCTAAAATAACTTAATCGATCAAAATGAGGCACCAATTTAGAAACATTGAAATTATTTTAAAGAATAGAGCAGGCATATTACTAAACTATTCATTCAACATGAAGCGATATATAATAAGATGATTAATTCGTGTTATTCGAACCCTGCAAATACCCCTAGATTATTTGAAAAGGCAGATCTTATAAAGCATACGTAGCTATATATGATATCTACATAGACAATAGGTTGTTACCGTCATTTATCAGTTGTCTTTCTTATTGAATATATTTTGCAAATTGTTTATATTCTGTTGATAATGAGAGGTATTAACAGATGAAACATGTAGTGTCAGATAACTTATATGTTCTGGTATGGTTTCAAATTAGAATTTAATGGCGGATAAACAATTAACTGTAAGTATATACTAACAGTGTTACTAATTCATATGACATCAGACGAATCTGTAGTCCAGTGGTAACTGTGACGCTGGACTGGTAATCCAGGGATCGCAGGTTCGATCCCCCGTCTGACCATAATAAAATTAACAGTCTTTCAGATGGGACGTTAAACCGAGGTCTCGTGTCGGTGCTTTACACCGTGCACGTAAAAGAACCAGAGGAGACTCTGGAATGGGTCTCTGTCTGTATTGTATCACTGCACTATCCTCCAAAATCTAAAATGACTAATATCTTCAGGAGGCGTCGCTCATATGGGCAACCGGTAGCGACGATAAATAAACGTAAAACAACATCAAATGACAGGAATAAATAAGCATATGTGTGTTATGTGTTTAATATTTAAATGTCGTAATCAGCCTTATACCAAGACATCCGAAGGAATTTAAGAAACGAACAGTATGTTCTTTTGTGTGTTTGTGTTGTTCAATTATTAATCAGATTTATTCTGGACTTCCTTGCAATAACTGTATTATTTAAAATTGAAAATCGTGGAAATCGTGATAGCGCAGTGGGTGCGCGTTCGCTTCAGGTGCGATAGGTCCGGAATTCAAGCCCGCCCCGCTGGGGCCGTTACGATTGTGCCCTTAGGCAAGGCATTTAAATTCCACGTGCCTCTTCTCTCTCCTTCATGGCGATGGATTCCATCAGGAATGAGGTCTCGAGGGTGATTAATATAAGTTGAAAGAACTTGTTTCGCAATCGAGCTAAAATAAATTTGTAAAATTGAAACTTGTGTGCTAGTGTTCGCAGTGTGATATATATACGATGTGCAGCTGTCATAACGGTATACGAATAGCCTCAGTTAACATGCTAACATATTCTAGTCAAACCAGTTTTGGGCTGTCCGATTAGCGCAGTGGTTAGCGCGCTGGCTTCTCAATGCAACCCGGGTTCGATCCTCGGACCGGGAAGTATGTGAGATGGTACGGTGGTCGCCAGATCGGACATGTGGGTTTTCTCCGGGTACTCTGTCCGCCCCCCCCCCCACACACACACACGAATGACCACATTTACGCTTTCATCCGCGACAACGAGAGTGATTAATATAAGTTGTTAAAACTTGCTTCGCAATCGTTGTAAAATAAATAAAGTTTTAAAAAATGAACCTAGATAATAGCACTGGGAGATGTAAACCCTCGTATTCGGTACGCTCTGTGGACATGATAAGACAAACAGTAACTGTTGTTAATGGATGTGTATGTGTTTTACGTTTATTTATCGTCGCTACCGGTTGCCCATATGAGCAACGCCTCCTGAAAAGATTAGTCATTTTAGATGTTGGAGGATAGTGCATGATACAGACAGAGACACATTCCAGAATCTCATCTGGTTCTTTTACGTGCACTGCGTAAAGCACGGACACGAGACCTCGGTTTAACGTCCCATCTGAAAGACTGTTAATTTTAGTAGGGTCAGACGGGGGGTCGAAGCTGCGATCCCTGGATTACCAGTCCAACGTGTTACCACTGGGCTACAGATCCGTCTGTGTTGATGGATTTTGATGGAACATTGTTTATATGTGGAGGGTTGGTCTAATAGGAAGTGAGTCGGGAGATTGTTGGTGAAAGCCGCCATTGCTTGTCGGGTTAAGGCGGTCGGCGAATTGTTCACGTTGTCCCGTTGATTGTTGTTGTAAATTGGACAGTTCACTTCGCTGGAGGCCCTGACCACATGTGTTCACCGAGTATGTATTAATGGTGTTATAAATATTGAATGTAGAGCTGAACTTATTTCAATATAATTATATAATATTTTATTTCCTCCAGAATTGAAGAGCATACTACAAATTCAAACATATAATGTACATACATTAAATGCAAGGATATAAATCAATCATGAAGTACAAGCGAACAGTAATGCACACATTACACATAATGTTATATTACACAGTGAACGTTTTCTTTGAGGGGGTGGGGTGGGACGGGTGGTAACATCGTACCAACAGCTTAGGTCGCAGGAGATTATTGGTAGAGGAAGACCCCGGATGGCCCTCCGACCCCCCGAGCAGTATTTCAGACAGGGACGGTCGCACGGGTAGAACCATCGACCCACCGCAAGCCAGATTGATATCTTCGTCACTCGAAAGAGTTCGACACCCATAGTGAGATGAGCATCTAATAGAAAGGAACCTGATTGATACACTGTGCCGATATATGTATTATGTCACTTTTCGAAACGGAATATAAGTGTACATTATCAGGCTTATCAGTTTTGCACGAGGCAGACTGATTAATTATGTTTATATTCCGCATGTTTGACATATACTCATTCCAATGCCCACACGTCGCTTGTCAGTTCTGACATATTCTCATTCCAATGCCCACACTTCGCTTGCCAGTTCTGACATATACTCATTCCAATGCCCACACTCCGCTTGCCAGTTCTGACATATACACATTCCAATGCCCACACTTCGCTTGCCAGTTCTGACATATATTCATTCCAATGTCCACACTTCGCTTGTCAGTTCTGACATAGTCATTCCAATGCCCACACTTCGCTTGCCAGTTCTTTTTGTGTTGTTTGACATATACTCATTCCAATGCCCACACTTCGCTTGCCAGTTCGGACATATACTCATTCCAATGCCCACACTTCGCTTGCCAGTTCGGACATATACTCATTCCAATGCCCACACTTCGCTTGCCAGTTCTGACATATACAAATCCCCAGTTCTGACATATACTCATTCCAATGCCCACACTTCGCCGCTTGCCAGTTCTGACATATATTCATTCCCATGCCCACACTCCGCTTGCCAGTTCTGACATATACTCATTACAATGCCCACAATTCGCTTCCCAGTTCTGACATATACTCATTCCCATGCCCACACTTCGCTTGCCAGTTCTGACATATACTCATTCCAATGCCGACACTTCGCTTGCCAGTTCTGACATATACTCATTCCAATGCAAACACTTCGCTTGCCAGTTCTGACATATACACATTCCAATGCCCACACTTCGCTTGCCGGTTCTGACATATACTCAATCCAATGCCCACAATTCGCTTGCCAGTTCTGACATATACTCATTCCTATGCCCACACTTCGCTTACCAGTTCTGACATATACTCATTCCAATGCCCACACTTCGCTTGCCAGTTCGGACATATACTCATTCCAATGCCCACACTTCGCTTGCCAGTTCGGACATATACTCATTCCAATGCCCACACTTCGCTTGCCAGTTCGGACATATACAAATCCCCAGTTCTGACATATACTCATTCCAATGCCCACACTTCGCCGCTTGCCAGTTCTGACATATATTCATTCCCATGCCCACACTCCGCTTGCCAGTTCTGACATATACTCATTACAATGCCCACAATTCGCTTGCCAGTTCTGACATATACTCATTCCCATGCCCACACTTCGCTTGCCAGTTCTGACATATACTCATTCCAATGCCGACACTTCGCTTGCCAGTTCTGACATATACTCATTCCAATGCCCACACTTCGCTTGCCGGTTCTGACATATACTCAATCCAATGCCCACAATTCGCTTGCCAGTTCTGACATATATTCATTCCTATGCCCACACTTCGCTTACCAGTTCTGACATATACTCATTCCAATGCCCACACTTCGCTTACCAGTTCTAACATATACACATTCCAATGCCCACACTTCGTTTGCCAGTTCTGACATATACACATTCCAATGCCCACACTTCGTTTGCCAGTTCTGACATATACACATTCCAATGCCCACACTTCGCCTGCCAGTTCTGACATAAACTCATTACAATGACCACACGTCGCTTGCCAGTTCTGACATATACCCATTCAAATGCCCACACCTCGCTTGCCAGTTCTGATATAAATTATACTCATTCCAATGCCCACATTTGGTTGCCAGTTCTGATATAAATTATACTCATTCCAATGCCCACACGTCGCTTGCCAGTTCGGACATATACTCAATACAATGCCCACACATCGCTTGCCAGTTCTGACATATACTCATTCCAATGCCCAAACTTCGATTGCCAGTTCTGATATAAATTATACTCATTCCAATGCCCACACTTCGCTTGCCAGTTCTGATATAAATTATACTCATTCCAATGCCCACACGTCGCTTGCCAGTTCGGACATATACTCAATACAATGCCCACACATCGCTTGCCAGTTCGGACATATACTCAATACAATGCCCAAACATCGCTTGCCAGTTCGGACATATACTCATTACAATGCCCACACGTCGCCTGCCAGCTCCGACATATACTCATTCCAATGCCCACACGTCGCTTCCAGTTCGGACATATACTCAATACAATGCCCACACGTCGCTTGCCAGTTCGGACATATACACATTCCAATGCCCACACGTCGCTTGACAGTTCGGACATATACTCATTACAATGCCCACACGTCGCTTGCCAGTTCGGACATATACTCATTACAATGCCCACACGTCGCCTGCCAGTTCGGACATATACTCATTCCCATGCCCACACTTCGCTTGCCAGTTCTGACATATACTCATTCCAATGCCGACACTTCGCTTGCCATTTCTGACATATACTCATTCCAATGCCCACACTTCGCTTGCCAGTTCTGACATATACACATTCCAATGCCCACACTTCGCTTGCCGGTTCTGACATATACTCAATCCAATGCCCACAATTCGCTTGCCAGTTCTGACATATACTCATTCCTATGCCCACACTTCGCTTACCAGTTCTGACATATACTCATTCCAATGCCCACACTTCGCTTGCCAGTTCGGACATATACTCATTCCAATGCCCACACTTCGCTTGCCAGTTCGGACATATACTCATTCCAATGCCCACACTTCGCATGCCAGTTCTGACATATACAAATCCCCAGTTCTGACATATACTCATTCCAATGCCCACACTTCGCCGCTTGCCAGTTCTGACATATATTCATTCCCATGCCCACACTCCGCTTGCCAGTTCTGACATATACTCATTACAATGCCCACAATTCGCTTGCCAGTTCTGACATATACTCATTCCCATGCCCACACTTCGCTTGCCAGTTCTGACATATACTCATTCCCATGCCGACACTTCGCTTGCCAGTTCTGACATATACTCATTCCAATGCCCACACTTCGCTAGCCGGTTCTGACATATACTCAATCCAATGCCCACAATTCGCTTGCCAGTTCTGACATATATTCATTCCTATGCCCACACTTCGCTTACCAGTTCTGACATATACTCATGCCAATGCCCACACTTCGCTTACCAGTTCTGACATATACACATTCCAATGCCCACACTTCGTTTGCCAGTTCTGACATATACACATTCCAATGCCCACACTTCGTTTGCCAGTTCTGACATATACACATTCCAATGCCCACACTTCGCCTGCCAGTTCTGACATAAACTCATTACAATGACCACACGTCGCTTGCCAGTTCGGACATATACACATTCCAATGCCCACACGTCGCTTGACAGTTCGGACATATACTCATTACAATGCCCACACGTCGCTTGCCAGTTCGGACATATACTCATTACAATGCCCACACGTCGCCTGCCAGTTCGGACATATACTCATTCCCATGCCCACACTTCGCTTGCCAGTTCTGACATATACTCATTCCAATGCCGACACTTCGCTTGCCATTTCTGACATATACTCATTCCAATGCCCACACTTCGCTTGCCAGTTCTGACATATACACATTCCAATGCCCACACTTCGCTTGCCGGTTCTGACATATACTCAATCCAATGCCCACAATTCGCTTGCCAGTTCTGACATATACTCATTCCTATGCCCACACTTCGCTTACCAGTTCTGACATATACTCATTCCAATGCCCACACTTCGCTTGCCAGTTCGGACATATACTCATTCCAATGCCCACACTTCGCTTGCCAGTTCGGACATATACTCATTCCAATGCCCACACTTCGCTTGCCAGTTCTGACATATACAAATCCCCAGTTCTGACATATACTCATTCCAATGCCCACACTTCGCCGCTTGCCAGTTCTGACATATATTCATTCCCATGCCCACACTCCGCTTGCCAGTTCTGACATATACACATTACAATGCCCACAATTCGCTTGCCAGTACTGACATATACTCATTCCCATGCCCACACTTCGCTTGCCAGTTCTGACATATACTCATTCCCATGCCGACACTTCGCTTGCCAGTTCTGACATATACTCATTCCAATGCCCACACTTCGCTAGCCGGTTCTGACATATACTCAATCCAATGCCCACAATTCGCTTGCCAGTTCTGACATATATTCATTCCTATGCCCACACTTCGCTTACCAGTTCTGACATATACTCATGCCAATGCCCACACTTCGCTTACCAGTTCTGACATATACACATTCCAATGCCCACACTTCGTTTGCCAGTTCTGACATATACACATTCCAATGCCCACACTTCGTTTGCCAGTTCTGACATATACACATTCCAATGCCCACACTTCGCCTGCCAGTTCTGACATAAACTCATTACAATGACCACACGTCGCTTGCCAGTTCTGACATATACTCATTCCAATGCCCACACGTCGCTTGCCAGTTCTGATATAAATTATACTCATTCCAATGCCCACATTTGGTTGCCAGTTCTGATATAAATTATACTCATTCCAATGCCCACACGTCGCTTGCCAGTTCGGACATATACTCAATACAATGCCCACACATCGCTTGCCAGTTCTGACATATACTCATTCCAATGCCCAAGCTTCGATTGCCAGTTCTGATATAAATTATACTCATTCCAATGCCCACACTTCGCTTGCCAGTTCTGATATAAATTATACTCATTCCAATGCCCACACGTCGCTTGCCAGTTCGGACATATACTCAATACAATGCCCACACATCGCTTGCCAGTTCGGACATATACTCAATACAATGCCCAAACATCGCTTGCCAGTTCGGACATATACTCATTACAATGCCCACACGTCGCCTGCCAGCTCCGACATATACTCATTCCAATGCCCACACGTCGCTTCCAGTTCGGACATATACTCATTACAATGCCCACACGTCGCTTGCCAGTTCGGACATATACACATTCCAATGCCCACACGTCGCTTGCCAGTTCGGACATATACACATTCCAATGCCCACACGTCGCTTGCCAGTTCGGACATATACTCATTACAATGCCCACACGTCGCTTGCCAGTTCGGACATATACACATTCCAATGCCCACACGTCGCTTGCCAGTTCGGACATATACTCATTCCAATGCCCACACGTCGCTTGCCAGTTCGGACATATACTCATTCCAATGTCCACACTCCGCTTGCCAGTTCTGACATATACTCATTCCAATGCCCACACTTCGCTAGCCAGTTCTGACATATACACATTCCAATGCCCACACTTCGCTTGCCAGTTCTGACATATACTCATTCCAATGCCCACACTTCGCTTGCCAGTTCTGACATATACTCAATCCATTGCCCACACTTCGCTTGGCAGTTCTGACATATACTCATTCCAATGCCCACGCTTCGCCTGCCAGTTCTGACATATACTCATTCCAATGCCCACACTTCGCTTACCAGTTCTGACATATACTCATTCCAATGCCCACACTTCGCTTGCCAGTTCGGACATAAATTATACTCATTCCAATGCCCACACTTCGCTTGCCAGTTCTGACATACTCATTCCAATGTCCACACTCCGCTTGCCAGTTCTGACATATACACATTCCAATGTCCACACTCCGCCTACCAGTTCTGACATATACTCATTCCAATGCCCACACTTCGCTTGCCAGTTCGGACATATACTCATTCCAATGCCCACACTTCGCTTGCCAGTTCTGACATATACTCATTCCAATGCCCACACTCCGCTTGCCAGGTCGGAAATATACTCATTCCAATGCCCACACTTCGCTTGTCAGTTCTGACATATACACATCCCCAGTTCTGACATATACTCATTCCAATGCCCACACTTCGCTTGCCAGTTCTGACATATACACATTCCCAGTTCTGACATATACTCATTCCAATGCCCACACTTCGCTTACCAGTTCTGACATATACTCATTCCCAGTTCTGACATATACACATTCCCAGTTCTGACATATACACATTCCCAGTTCTGACATATACTCATTCCAATGCCCACACTTCGCTTGTCAGTTCTGACATATACACATCCCCAGTTCTGACATATACTCATTCCATTGCCCCCACTTCGCTTGCCAGTTCTGACATATACTCAATCCAATGCCCACACTTCGCTTGCCAGTTCTGATATAAATTATACTCATTCCAATGCCCACACGTCGCTTGCCAGTTCGGACATATACTCAATACAATGCCCACACATCGCTTGCCAGTTCGGACATATACTCAATACAATGCCCACACATCGCTTGCCAGTTCGGACATATACTCATTACAATGCCCACACGATGCCTGCCAGCTCTGACATATACTCATTCCAATGCCCACACGTCGCTTGCCAGTTCGCACATATACTCAATACAATGCCCACACGTCGCTTGCCAGTTCGGACATATACACATTCCAATGCCCACACGTCGCTTGCCAGTTCGGACATATACACATTCTAATGCCCACACGTCGCTTGCCAGTTCGGACATATACTCATTACAATGCCCACACGTCGCTTGCCAGTTCGGACATATACTCATTCCAATGTCCACACTCCGCTTGCCAGTTCTGACATATACTCATTCCAATGCCCACACTTCGCTAGCCAGTTCTGACATATACACATTCCAATGCCCACACTTCGCTTGCCAGTTCTGACATATACTCATTCCAATGCCCACACTTCGCTTGCCAGTTCTGACATATACTCAATCCATTGCCCACACTTCGCTTGGCAGTTCTGACATATACTCATTCCAATGCCCACGCTTCGCCTGCCAGTTCTGACATATACTCATTCCAATGCCCACACTTCGCTTACCAGTTCTGACATATACTCATTCCAATGCCCACACTTCGCTTGCCAGTTCGGACATAAATTATACTCATTCCAATGCCCACACTTCGCTTGCCAGTTCTGACATACTCATTCCAATGTCCACACTCCGCTTGCCAGTTCTGACATATACACATTCCAATGTCCACACTCCGCTTACCAGTTCTGACATATACTCATTCCAATGCCCACACTTCGCTTGCCAGTTCGGACATATACTCATTCCAATGCCCACACTTCGCTTGCCAGTTCGGACATATACTCATTCCAATGCCCACACTTCGCTTGCCAGTTCTGACATATACTCATTCCAATGCCCACACTCCGCTTGCCAGTTCGGAAATATACTCATTCCAATGCCCACACTTCGCTTGTCAGTTCTGACATATACACATCCCCAGTTCTGACATATACTCATTCCAATGCCCACACTTCGCTTGCCAGTTCTGACATATACACATTCCCAGTTCTGACATATACTCATTCCAATGCCCACACTTCGCTTACCAGTTCTGACATATACTCATTCCCAGTTCTGACATATACACATTCCCAGTTCTGACATATACACATTCCCAGTTCTGACATATACTCATTCCAATGCACACACTTCGCTTGTCAGTTCTGACATATACACATCCCCAGTTCTGACATATACTCATTCCTTTGCCCCCACTTCGCTTGCCAGTTCTGACATATACTCATTCCAATGCCCACACTTCGCTTGCCAGTACTGACATATACTCATTCCAATGCCCACGCTTCGCCTACCAGTTCTGACATATACTCATTCCAATGCCCACACTTCGCTTGCCAGTTCTGACATATACTCATTCCAATGCCCACACTTCTCTTGCCTGATCTGACATATACACATTCCAATGCCCACACTTCGCTTGCCAGTTCTGATATAAATTATACTCATTCCAATGCCCACACGTCGCTTGCCAGTTCGGACATATACTCAATACAATGCCCACACATCGCTTGCCAGTTCGGACATATACTCAATACAATGCCCACACATCGCTTGCCAGTTCGGACATATACTCATTACAATGCCCACACGTCGCCTGCCAGCTCTGACATATACTCATTCCAATGCCCACACGTCGCTTGCCAGTTCGGACATATACTCAATACAATGCCCACACGTCGCTTGCCAGTTCGGACATATACACATTCCAATGCCCACACGTCGCTTGCCAGTTCGGACATATACACATTCCAATGCCCACACGTCGCTTGCCAGTTCGGACATATACACATTCCAATGCCCACACGTCGCTTGCCAGTTCGGACATATACTCATTCCAATGCCCACACTCCGCTTGCCAGTTCTGACATATACTCATTCCAATGCCCACACTTCGCTAGCCAGTTCTGACATATACACATTCCAATGCCCACACTTCGCTTGCCAGTTCTGACATATACTCATTCCAATGCCCACACATCGCTTGCCAGTTCGGACATATACTCATTACAATGCCCACACGTTGCCTGCCAGTTCTGACATATACTCATTCCAATGCCCACACTCGCTTGCCAGTTCTGACATATACTCATTCCAATGCCCACACTTCGCTTGCCAGTTCTGACATATACACATTCCAATGCCCACACTTCGCTTGCCAGTTCTGACATATACACATTCCAATGCCCACACGTCGCTTGCCAGTTCGGACATATACTCATTACAATGCCCACACTTCGCTTGCCAGTTCGGACATATACTCATTCCAATGCCCACACTTCGCTTGCCAGTTCGGACATATACTCATTCCAATGCCCACACTTCGCTTGCCAGTTCTGACATATACTCATTCCAATGCCCACACTTCGCTTGCCAGTTCGGACATATACTCATTCCAATGCCCACACTTCGCTTGCCAGTTCTGACATATACACATCCCCAGTTCTGACATATACTCATCCAATGCCCACACTTCGCTTGCCAGTTCTGACATATACACATTCCCAGTTCTGACATATACTCATTCCAATGCCCACACTTCGCTTACCAGTTCTGACATATACTCATTCCAGTTCTGACATATACACATTCCCAGTTCTGACATATACACATTCCCAGTTCTGACATATACTCATTCCAATGCCCACACTTCGCTTGTCAGTTCTGACATATACACATCCCCAGTTCTGACATATACTCATTCCAATGCCCACACTTCGCTTGCCAGTTCTGACATATACTCATTCCCAGTTCTGACATATCCTTCATTCGATTTTATACTCATTCCAATGCCCACACTCGCTTGCCAGTTCGGACATATACTCATTCAATGCCACACTCGCTTGCCAGTTCGACATATACTCATCCATGCCCCACTGCTTGCCAGTTCTGACATATACTCATTCCAATGCCCACACTTCGCTTGCCAGTTCTGACATATACTCATTCCAATGCCCACACTTCGCTTGCCAGTTCTGACATATACTCATTCCAATGCCCACACTTCGCTTGCCAGTTCTGACATATACTCATTCCAATGCCCACACTTCGCTTGCCAGTTCTGACATATACACATTCCAATGCCCACACTTCGCTTGCCAGTTCTGACATATACTCATTCCAATGCCCACACTTCGCCTGCCAGTTCTGACATATACTCATTCCAATGCCCACACGTCGCTTGCCAGTTCTGACATATACACATTCCAATGCCCACACTTCGCTTGCCAGTTCTGATATATACTCATTCCAATGCCCACACTTCGCTTGCCAGTTCTGACATATACTCATTCCAATGCCCACACTTCGCTTGCCAGTTCGGACATATACTCATTCCAATGCCCACACTTCGCTTGCCAGTTCTGACATATACTCATTCCAATGCCCACACTTCGCTTGCCAGTTCTGACATATACACATTCCAATGCCCACACTTCGCTTGCCAGTTCTGACATATACTCATTCCAATGCCACACTTCGCTGCCAGTTCTGACATATACTCATTCCAATGCCCACACTTCGCTTGCCAGTTCGGACATATACTCATTCCAATGCCCACACTTCGCTTGCCAGTTCGACATATACTCATTCCAATGCCCACACGTCGCTTGCCAGTTCGGACATATACTCATTCCAATGCCCACACTTCGCTTGCCAGTTCGGACATACTCATTCCAATGCCCACACTTCGCTTGCCAGTTCGGACATATACTCATTCCAATGCCCACACTTCGCTTGCCAGTTCTGACATATACTCATTCCAATGCCCACACTTCGCTTGCCAGTTCTGACATATACTCATTCCAATGCCCACACTCCGCTTGCCAGTTCGGAAATATACTCATTCCAATGCCCACACTTCGCTTGTCAGTTCTGACATATACACATCCCCAGTTCTGACATATACTCATTCCAATGCCCACACTTCGCTTGCCAGTTCTGACATATACACATTCCCAGTTCTGACATATACTCATTCCAATGCCCACACTTCGCTTACCAGTTCTGACATATACTCATTCCCAGTTCTGACATATACACATTCCCAGTTCTGACATATACACATTCCCAGTTCTGACATATACTCATTCCAATGCCCACACTTCGCTTGTCAGTTCTGACATATACACATCCCCAGTTCTGACATATACTCATTCCATTGCCCCCACTTCGCTTGCCAGTTCTGACATATACTCAATCCAATGCCCACACTTCGCTTGCCAGTTCTGATATAAATTATACTCATTCCAATGCCCACACGTCGCTTGCCAGTTCGGACATATACTCAATACAATGCCCACACATCGCTTGCCAGTTCGGACATATACTCAATACAATGCCCACACATCGCTTGCCAGTTCGGACATATACTCATTACAATGCCCACACGATGCCTGCCAGCTCTGACATATACTCATTCCAATGCCCACACGTCGCTTGCCAGTTCGCACATATACTCAATACAATGCCCACACGTCGCTTGCCAGTTCGGACATATACACATTCCAATGCCCACACGTCGCTTGCCAGTTCGGACATATACACATTCCAATGCCCACACGTCGCTTGCCAGTTCGGACATATACTCATTACAATGCCCACACGTCGCTTGCCAGTTCGGACATATACTCATTCCAATGTCCACACTCGCTTGCCAGTTCTGACATATACTCATTCCAATGCCCACACTTCGCTAGCCAGTTCTGACATATACTCATTCCATGCCCACACTTCGCTTGCCGTTCTGAATATATATACTCATTCCAATGCCCACACTTCGCTTGCCAGTTCTGACATATACTCATTCCAATGCCCACACTTCGCTTGCCAGTTCTGACATATACTCATTCCAATGCCCACACTTCGCTTGCCAGTTCTGACATATACTCATTCCAATGCCCACACTTCGCTTGCCAGTTCTGACATATACTCATTCCAATGCCCACACTTCGCTTGCCAGTTCTGACATACTCATTCCAATGTCCACACTTCGCTTGCCAGTTCTGACATATACTCATTCCAATGTCCACACTCCGCTTGCCAGTTCTGACATATACTCATTCCAATGCCCACACTTCGCTTGCCAGTTCGGACATATACTCATTCCAATGCCCACACTTCGCTTGCCAGTTCGGACATATACTCATTCCAATGCCCACACTTCGCTTGCCAGTTCTGACATATACTCATTCCAATGCCCACACTCCGCTTGCCAGTTCGGAAATATACTCATTCCAATGCCCACACTTCGCTTGTCAGTTCTGACATATACACATCCCCAGTTCTGACATATACTCATTCCAATGCCCACACTTCGCTTGCCAGTTCTGACATATACACATTCCCAGTTCTGACATATACTCATTCCAATGCCCACACTTCGCTTACCAGTTCTGACATATACTCATTCCCAGTTCTGACATATACACATTCCCAGTTCTGACATATACACATTCCCAGTTCTGACATATACTCATTCCAATGCCCACACTTCGCTTGTCAGTTCTGACATATACACATCCCCAGTTCTGACATATACTCATTCCAATGCCCACGCTTCGCTTGCCAGTTCTGACATATACTCATTCCAATGCCCACACTTCGCTTGCCAGTTCTGACATATACTCATTCCAATGCCCACACTTCGCTTGCCAGTTCTGACATATACTCATTCCAATGCCCACACTTCGCCTGCCAGTTCTGACATATACTCATTCCAATGCCCACACTTCGCTTGCAGTTCTGACATATACTCATTCCAATGCCACACTTCTTTTGCCTGTTCTGACATATACACATTCCAATGCCCACACTTCGCTTGCCATTTCTGATATATACTCATTTAATGCCACAGTGTTTGCCTGTTCTGACATATACACATTCCAATGCCCACACTTCGCTTGCCTGTTCTGATATATATTATACTCTTTCCAATGCCAACACTTCGCTTGCCAGTTCTGACATATACTCATTACAATGCCCACACGTCGCTTGCCAGTTCGGACATATACTCATTTGTTGTTTGGTTTGTTTTTGGTTTTTGGTTTGTATACATTATGCCCACACTTCGCTTGCCAGTTCGGACATATACTCATTACAATGCCCACACTTTGCCTGCCAGTTCTGACATATACTCATTCCAATGCCCACACTTCGTTTGCCAGTTCTGACATATACTCATTACATTGCCCACACTTCGCTTGCCAGTTCTGATATATACTCATTCCAATGCCCACGCTTCGATTGCCAGTTCTGACATATATTCATTCCAATGTCCACACTTCGCTTGTCAGTTCTGACATACTCATTCCAATGCCCACACTTCGCTTGCCAGTTCTGACATATACTCATTCCAATGCCCACAATTCGCTTGCCAGTTCTGACATACTCATTCCTATGCCCACACTTCGCTTGCCAGTTCTGACATATACTCATTCCAATGCCCACACT
>CM026386.1:65725973-65773473 GCA_014843695.1 Archivesica marissinica
AAACAGTATATTCCGGGAATTGTACCTAAATTCACAGACAGCTTTATTCCGACAAATGGAAAATATGGTTACGATCTGTCTGCATTAGGCGGTGCAGCGTTTGAACAGACCGATCCAATTGGCGATGTGTTGCTTAGATCACGCGTGAACATATATGGAGGAATATGGCATATATGCGTAAACGACTTTGAAATTCCAATGATGCCTCTATTCATTCCGGAAATCTGTGTGTTCTTGGAGAATAAGCGTGGGTTCTATTTTCCACCATCGAGTGACGGTAAGATTGTATTGGAAATTAACAGGATTAAATAGTATGTATCTGTAGATACCACCATGTCCTAGTACATGCACACCGTGACCGACTAGTCCGTCCGTCTGTCCGTCCGTCAACCCATTGTTAGGTTCTAAATGCGAATGGTATATCGGATTGGTCCAGGTCAGACTTTGGGATGAGAGGTCAATCGCTTGCTTCAGGTATTCCATGCTAACCAATGGAGACAAATCATGAAACATTAAAGTATTGTTCGGGATAAATGAGACAGTTGAAAATGGGACCAGTGCCTCGCAGGTTAATGCCTCACTTAGGGATTCAATATCTAATTGTATGCTGTATCTGCAGAAACGTTCTAAGTACCAGATAGAACTTTTAAAAATAGGGCACAATTCTTTGGCAAAAATATACTATTGTAGAAAATATACCATTAAGTCATATTAGATCACTATGTTATACTCTATAAACACACATCACTAAGTCATATTAGATCACTATGTTATACTCTATATAACACATATCACTAAGTCATATTAGATCACTATGTTATACTCTATATAACACATCACTAAGTCATATTAGATCACTATGTTATACTCTATATAACACATATCACTAAGTCATATTAGATCACTATGTTATACTCTATAAACACACATCACTACGTCATATTAGATCACTATGTTATACTCTATAAACACACATCACTAAGTCATATTAGATCACTATGTTATACTCTATAAACACACATCACTACGTCATATTAGATCACTATGTTATACTCTATAAACACACATCACTACGTCATATTAGATCACTATGTTGTACTCTATATAACACACATCACTAAGTCATATTAGATCACTATGTTATACTCTATATAACGCACATCACTAAGTCATATTAGATCACTATGTTATACTCTATATAACAAACATCACTAAGTCATATTAGATCACTATGTTATACTCTATATAACGTACATCACTAAGTCATATTAGATCACTATGTTATACTCTATATAACGCACATCACTAAGTCATATTAGATCACTATGTTATACTCTATATAACACATATCACTAAGTCATATTAGATCACTATGTTATACTCTATATAACACATCACTACGTCATATTAGATCACTATGTTATACTCTATATAACACATCACTAAGTCATATTAGATCACTATGTATACTCTATTAAATCACTAAGTCATATTAGATCACTATGTTATACTCTATGTAACACATCACTAAGTCATATTAGATCACTATGTTATACTCTATATAACCACATCACTAAGTCATATTAGATCACTATGTTATACTCTATATAACACACATCACTAAGTCATATTAGATCACTATGTTATACTCTATATAACACAATCACTAAGTCATATTAGATCACTATGTTATACTCTATATAACACATCACTAAGTCATATTATCACATGTATACTCTATATAACACATCACTAAGTCATATTAGATCACTATGTTATACTCTATTAAACACATCACTAAGTCATATTAGATCACTATGTTATACTCTATATAACGCACATCACTAAGTCATATTAGATCACTATGTTATATCTATATAACACATCACTAAGTCATATTAGATCACTATGTTATACTCTATATAACACATCACTAAGTCATATTAGATCACTATGATATCTATATAACACATCATAAGTCATATTAGATCACTATGTTATACTCTATATAACACATCACTAAGTCATATTAGATCACTATGTTATACTCTATATAACACATCACTAAGTCATATTGGATCACTATGTTATACTCTATATAACACATCATTAAGTCATATTAGATCACTATGTTATACTCTATATAACACACATCACTAAGTCATATTAGATCACTATGTTATACTCTATATAACACACATCACTAAGTCATATTAGATCACTATGTTATACTCTATATAACAACATCACTAAGTCATATTAGATCACTATGTTATACTCTATATAACACATCACTAAGTCATATTATATCACTATGTTATACTCTATATAACGCACATCACTAAGTCATATTAGATCACTATCTTGTGCTCTATTAACACATCACTAAGTCATATTAGATCACTATGTTATACTCTATATAACACATCACTAAGTCATATTGGATCACTATGCTATACTCTATATAACACATCATTAAGTCATATTATATCACTATGTTATACTCTATATAACACATCACTAAGTCATATTAGATCACTATGTTATACTCTATGTAACACACATCACTAAGTCATATAAGATAACTATGTTATACTCTATGTAGCACATCACTAAGCCATATTGGATCACTATGTTATACTCTATATAACACATCATTAAGTCATATTAGATCACTATGTTATACTCTATATAACACATCACTAAGTCATATTAGATCACTGTGTTATACTCTATATAACACATCACTAAGTCATATTAGATCACTATCTTGTGCTCTATTAACACATATCACTAAGTCATATTAGATCACTATGTTATACTCTATATAACGCACATCACTAAGTCATATTGGATCACTGTGTTATACTCTATATAACACACATTACTAAGTCATATTAGATCACTATGTTATACTCTATATAACACATCACTAAGTCATATCAGATCACTATGTTATACTCTATATAACACATCACTACGTCATATTAGATCACTATGTTATACTCTATATAACACATCACTACGTCATATTAGATCACTATGTTATACTCTATGTAACACATCACTAAGCCATATTGGATCACTATGTTATACTCTATATACCACATCTCTACGTCATATTAGATCACTATGTTATACTCTATATAACACACATCACTAAGTCATATTAGATCACTATGTTATACTCCATATAACACATCACTAAGTCATATTAGATCACTATGTTATACTCTATATAAACACATCACTAAGTCATATTAGATCACTATGTTATACTCTATATAACACATCACTAAGTCATATGAGATCACTATGTTATACTCTATGTAACACACATCACTAAGTCATATTAGATCACTATGTTATGCTCTATATAACAAATCACTACGTCATGTTAGATAACTATGTTATATTCTATGTAACATACATCACTAAGTCATATTAGATCACTATGTTATGCTCTATATAACACATCACTACGTCATATTAGATCACTATATTATACTCTATGTAACACATCACTAAGTCATATTAGATCACTATATTATACTATATATAACACATCATTAAGTCATATTAGATCACTATATTATACTCTATATAACACATCATTAAGTCATATAAATCACTTTGTTATACTCTATATAACACATCACTAAGTCATATTAGATCACTATGTTATACTCTGTGTAACAGACATCACTAAGTCATATTAGATCACTATGTTATACTCTATTTAACATACATCACTAAGTCATATTAGATCACTATGTTATACTCTGTGTAACACACATCACTAAGTCAAATTAGATCACTATGTTATACTATATTTAACATACATCACTAAGTCATATTAGATCACTATGTTATACTCTATATAACACATCACTAAGTCATATTAGATCACTATGTTATACTCTATATAACATACATCACTAAGTCATATTAGATCACTATGTTATACTCTATATACCACATCACTAAGTCATATTGGATCACTGTGTTATACTCTATATACCACATCACTAAGTCATATTGGATCACTGTGTTATACTCTATATAACACACATTATTAAGTCATATTAGATCACTATGTTATACTCTATATAACAAATCATTAAGTCATATTATATCACTATGTTTTACTCTATATAACACATCACTAAGTCATATTAGATCACTATGTTATACTCTATATAACACATCATTAAGTCATATTAGATCACTATGTTATACTCTATATAACACATCACTAAGTCATATTAGATCACTATGTTGTGCTCTATTAACACATATCACTATGTCATATTAGATCACTATGTTATACTCTATATAACGCACATCACTAAGTCATATTGGATCACTGTGTTATACTCTATATAACACACATTACTAAGTCATATTAGAACACTCTGTTATACTCTATATAACACATCACTAAGTCATATTAGATCACTATGTTATACTCTATATAACGCACATCACTAAGTCATATTAGATCACTGTGTTATACTCTATATAACACACATCATTAAGTCATATTAGATCACTATGTTATACTCTATATAACACATCACTAAGTCATATTAGATCACTATGTTATACTCTATATAACATACATCACTAAGTCATATCAGATCACTATGTTATACTCTATATAACACATCACTACGTAATATTAGATCACTATGTTATACTCTATGTAACACATCACTAAACCATATTGGATCACTATGTTATACTCTATATAACACATCACTACGTAATATTAGATCACTATGTTATACTCTATGTAACACATCACTAAGCCATATTGGATCACTATGTTATACTCTATATAACATACATCATCAAGTCATATTAGATCACTATGTTATACTCTATATAACGCACATCACTCTAGTCATATTAGATCACTATGTTGTGCTCTATTAACACATATCACTAAGTCATATTAGATCACTATGTTATACTCTATATAACGCACATCACTAAGTCATATTAGATCGCTATGCTATGCTCTATATAACACACATCACTAAGTCATATTAAATCACTATGTTATACTCTATATAACACATCACTAAGTCGTATTAGATCACAATGTTATACTCTGTGTAACACACATCACTAAGTCATATTAGATCACTATGTTATACTCTATATAACACATCACTAAGTCATATTAGATCAATATGTTATACTCAATATAACACACATCACTAAGTCATATTATATCACTATGTTATACTCTATATAACGCACATCACTCTAGTCATATTAGATCACTATGTTGTGCTCTATTAACACATATCACTAAGTCATATTAGATCACTATGTTATACTCTATATAACGCACATCACTAAGTCATATTGGATCACTGTGTTATACTCTATATAACACACATTATTAAGTCATATTAGAACACTCTGTTATACTCTATATAACACATCACTAAGTCATATTGGATCACTATGCTATACTCTATATAACACATCAAGTCATATTAGATCACTATGTTATACTCTATATAACACATCACTAAGTCATATTAGATCACTATGTTATACTCTATGTAACACACATCATAAGTCATATAAGATCACTATGTTATACTATATAGCACATCACTAAGTCATATTAGATCACTATGTTATACTCTATATAACACATCATTAAGTCATATTAGATCACTATGTTATACTCTATATAACACATCACTAAGTCATATTAGATCACTGTGTTATACTCTATATAACACACATCACTAAGTCATATTAGATCACTATGTTATACTCTATATAACACATCACTAAGTCATATTAGATCACTATGTTATACTCTATATAACACATCACTAAGTCATATTAGATCACTATGTTATACTCTATATAACACATCACTACGTCATATTAGATCACTATGTTATACTCTATGTAACACATCACTAAGCCATATTGGATCACTATGTTATACTCTATATAACACATCACTAAGTCATATTAGATCACTATGTTATACTCTATATAACACATCACTAAGTCATATTAGATCACTATGTTATACTCTATATAACACATCATTAAGTCATATTAGATCACTATGTTATACTCTATATAACACATCATTAAGTCATATTAATCACTTGTTATACTCTATATAACACATCACTAAGTCATATTAGATCACTATGTTATACTCTATATAACACATCACTAAGTCATATTAGATCACTATGTTATACTCTATATAACACATCACTAAGTCATATTAGATCACTATGTTATACTCTATATAACACATCACTAAGTCATATTAGATCAATATGTTATACTCAATATAACACACATCACTAAGTCATATTATATCACTATGTTATACTCTATATAACGCACATCACTCTAGTCATATTAGATCACTATGTTGTGCTCTATTAACACATATCACTAAGTCATATTAGATCACTATGTTATACTCTATATAACGCACATCACTAAGTCATATTAGATCACTATGCTATACTCTATATAACACACATCACTAAGTCATATTAAATCACTATGTTATACTCTATATAACACATCACTAAGTCGTATTAGATCACTATGTTAACTCTATATAACACATATCACTAAGTCATATTATATCACTATGTTATACTCTATATAACACATCACTAAGTCATATTAGATCACTATGTTATACTCTATATAACACATCACTAAGTCATATTAGATCACTATGTTATACTCTATATAACCACATCACTAGTCATATTAGATCACTATGTTATACTCTATTAACACATATCACTAAGTCATATTAGATCACTATGTTATACTCTATATAACACATCACTAAGTCATATTAGATCACTATGTTATACTCTATATAACACAATCACTAAGTCATATTAGATCACTATGTTATACTCTATATAACACACATCACTAAGTCATATTAGATCACTATGTTATACTCTATATAACACATCACTAAGTCATATTAGATCACTATGTTATACTCTATATAACACATCACTAAGTCATATTAGATCACTATGTTATACTCTATATAACACATCACTAAGTCATATTAGATCACTATGTTATACTCTATATAACAATCACTAAGTCAATTAGATCACTATGTTATACTCTATATAACACATCACTAAGTCATATTAGATCACTATGTTATACTCTATATAACACATCACTAAGTCATATTAGATCACTATGTTATACTCTATATAACACATCACTAAGTCATATTAGATCACTATGTTATACTCTATATAACACATCACTAAGTCATATTAGATCACTATGTTATACTCTATATAACACAATCACTAAGTCATATTAGATCACTATGTTATACTCTATATAACGCACATCACTAAGTCATATTAGATCACTATGTTATACTCTATATAACACACATCACTAAGTCATATTAGATCACTATGTTATACTCTATATAACCACATCACTCAGTCATATTAGATCACTATGTTGTGCTCTATTAACACATATCACTAAGTCATATTAGATCACTATGTTATACTCTATATAACGCACATCACTAAGTCATATTAGATCACTATGTTATACTCTATATAACACATCACTAAGTCATATTAGATCACTATGTTATACTCTATATAACACATATCACTAAGTCATATTAGATCACTATGTTATACTCTATATAACACATATCACTAAGTCATATTAGATCACTATGTTATACTCTATATAACACATCACTAAGTCATATTAGATCACTATGTTATACTCTATATAACACATCACTAAGTCATATTAGATCACTATGTTATACTCTATATAACACACATCACTAAGTCATATTATATCACTATGTTATACTCTATATAACACATCACTAAGTCATATTAGATCACTATGTTATACTCTATATAACACACATCACTAAGTCATATTATATCACTATGTTATACTCTATATAACGCACATCACTAAGTCATATTAGATCACTATGTTGTGCTCTATTAACACATATCACTAAGTCATATTAGATCACTATGTTATACTCTATATAACGCACATCACTAAGTCATATTAGATCACTATGTTATGCTCTATATAACACACATCACTAAGTCATATTAGATCACTATGTTATACTCTATATAACACATCACTAAGTCATATTAGATCACTATGTTATACTCTATATAACACATATCACTAAGTCATATTATATCACTATGTTATACTCTATATAACACATATCACTAAGTCATATTAGATCACTATGTTATACTCTATATAACACATCACTAAGTCATATTAGATCACTATGTTATACTCTATATAACAACATCACTAAGTCATATTAGATCACTATGTTATACTCTATATAACACATCACTAAGTCATATTAGATCACTATGTTATACTCTATATAACACACATCACTAAGTCATATTAGATCACTATGTTATACTCTATATACACACATCACTAAGTCATATTAGATCACTATGTTATACTCTATATAACACACACACTAAGTCATATTAGATCACTATGTTATACTCTATATAACACATCACTAAGTCATATTAGATCACTATGTTATACTCTATATAACACATCACTAAGTCATATTAGATCACTATGTTATACTCTATATAACACATCACTAAGTCATATTAGATCACTATGTTATACTCTATATAACACATCACTAAGTCATATTAGATCACTATGTTATACTCTATATAACACATCACTAAGTCATATTAGATCACTATGTTATACTCTATATAACACACATCACTAAGTCATATTAGATCACTATGTTATACTCTATATAACACATATCACTAAGTCATATTAGATCACTATGTTATACTCTATATAACACATATCACTATGTCATATTAGATCACTATAATGCTATTCTCTAAACACATATCACTAAGTCATAATTATTAGATCACTATGTTATACTCTATACACACTTATATGTATGTTCCATTAATGGCAAACCCCTTGCGGGACCTAGAGATGTTTTCTTGGACAGGCTTAACCGACCAATACTAAGCAATGGGTGCGAGGTGCCTTGCTCAATGACACTACATACGTGGCCTGACCTAGTTTAGAACCCGGGACCGTTCGATTCCAAATCCGATGTTCTACCACTGGACAACGGACGCCACATGTATATTAACTGCTGCATGTGCAGTTACATTGTTATATAAGGACTGTTAATGACGTTATCAAAATATTCAAGTGTAGGACTACATGTATACTATATAACAATTGTGCTTATTTTTGTCAGTTATATAATTATGTTTTCATTATTTTGTATTTTCCATGCGCTCAGTGTAAACACGATCTGGAGTGTATCTATTTGTTTGCAGACTGATTGATCCTACTGACAAGATAGCATTCCGTTTGTCCCTTATGCGAGATCTTATATTCTCTCAATACTAGACACTTTCTGGCAGCCTGCTTAGGTACTCTAACCTACAGATATATCTTCATGCATATTATTGACCACGGTATTACAGATTTCCTGTGCTGTGTGTTTTTACGTTTATTTATCGTCGCTACCGGTTGCCCATATGAGCGACGCCTCCTGAAGATATTAGTCATTTTAGATTTTGGAGGATAGTGCAGTGATACAGAGAGAGACCCATTTCAGAATCTCCTCTGGTTCTTTTACGTGCACGGTGTAAAGCACTGACACGAGACCTCGGTTTAACGTCCCATCTGAAAGACTGTTAATTTTATTAGGGTCAGACGGGGGATCGAACTTGCGATCCCTGGATTACCAGTCCAGCATGTTACCACTGGGCTATAGATCCGTCTGTTTTCCTGTGCTGCTCTGTTGTACAGTTTATATAATCCATTCATGACATAGTTCCGTTCATTATACAAGAGTGTTTCTATGCTATAGTAGGACAAGTAAATCCGTGTTTGTTGAAGGATATATGTTTTTACTCCCAGATCTAACATCTGAAAAGGTCGTGATGGCGCAGTGTGGTAGCGCGTTATCTTCAAGTGCGAACAAAGGCCAGGAGTTCGAGTACCGCTGGAGCCGTTACGATTGTGCCCTTCGGCAAGGAATTTAAATTCCATGGTGTCTCTTCTTTCTCCCTCATGGCTATGGGTTCCATCAGGAATGAGGTATCGAGGGTGATTAATATAAGTTGTAAGAACGTGTTTCACAATCGAGCTAAAATAAATTTGTATAATAAAAAAGAAATAACATCTGGAGATGAACATCTTACCGTATGAAGTGTTTTTTGTGTATCTGTTTCAATGACACTTCTCCAAACAAAAGAGAGACACTGATATAATATTGGTTGGTCTAACATGTCTACGTCCCCGCTAGGGGTTCGACATTAAAGGAAGATAGATAGATAGTTGGTGTACGATACCCGTCAGTTTGCTTGATATGTATAGGATATAAGCCGAAAACGATCAGATATGTAAAATAATGGACTGTGTGATGAGGCGCGTAGCTCAGACAGTACCAATAGTTTACATATTCGATCAGTTTGAGGCTTATATCTTACTTAAAACACACACTTATAATTAAAATTGTTAATTTCGTGCGTGTACGCGTAGGATTTAATATAATACTCTGGCCTTTTGACAGCAGTCCAATATTAATTACAATGCAAAAGTATGACGTCACGACAGTGTTTTAATACAAGTTATTCTATCTTTTTTAATCATTTTATTTTGAAATGATAATTTTTCAATAAACAATGCTTATGTTTCGTTTCAATCGGTTTTGCCACACCATGTATGCATATATATGAAGTTGTCTGTAGTTCCTTTTACCTAACTATATCCTTTATGGACACTCCACTTTCACTAACTCACAAACACCTAGATTGGTCATGACCTCCGTCAACCATCGTATTCAATAAAAGTACATCAGAGACAAATAAACAACAACAGTAATAGATCTATATTCATTTCAATATGTCAGCTTATACTTTGGATATAGCACTTGGGATGACCATTTGACATCGATGGCATGATATTCTTGCTGTCCGATTAGCGCAGTGGTTAGCGCACTCGCTTCTCACCAATGCAACCCGGGTTCGATCCTCGGACTGGGAAGTATGTGAGATGGTACGGTGGTCGCCAGCTCGGACAGGTGGGTTTTCTCCGGGTACTCCGGTTTCCTCCCACATGAATGACCACATTTACGCTTTCATCCGCGCCAACGAGAGTGATTAATATAAGTTGTTAGAACTTGCTTCGCAATCGTTGTAAAATAAATAAAGTTTTAAAAAAAAGAAGATATTCTTGATAACATAAATAATTGACTATCAATTATACAAGTTTCGCCACGTTGATTAACATATTAATACACATACATTATTCAACATTTGTACATTTGGAAGTCGTGATTGCTCAGTGGTAGCGCGTTCGCTTCACGTGCGAAAGGCTCGGAGTTCGAGCCCCGCTGGAGCCGTTACGATTGTGTCCTTAGGCAAGGCGTTTAAATTCCACATGCCCCTTCTCTCTCCCTCGTGGCGATGGATTCCATTAGGAATTAGGTCTCGAGAGTGAGTAGTATATGTTATAAGAACTAAAAGAGCTAAAATAAATGTGTATAAACTAACTTTTGTACCTTACAAACCTCAATATGAGTAACACTCTTGCCGAGTTTGAAATGATATAATTAAAACTATTGTGTTCGAATTGGTCAACGTCCCAAATGTGTGTGTATTGTATGTTTATTTATCGTCGCTACCGTTTGCCCATATGAGCGACGACTCCTGACGAGATTAGTCGTTTTAGATTTTGGAAGATAGTGCAATGATACAGACAGAGACCCATTCCAGAGTCTTCTCTGGTTCTTTTACGTGCACGGTGTAAAGCACCGACACGAGACCTCGGTTAACGTCCCATCTGAAAGACTGTTCATTTTATTAGGGACAGACGGGGGGTCGAACCCACGATCCCTGGATTACCAGTCCAGTGTGTTACCACTGGACTACAGATCAGTCTTTGATGTTACGTTTGACTTTCCCGCCTGATCCAGTCACGCCAGTGACAACCGTACACCTAGAGGAGATTTATTACAATAAGCGGGACATTAGTTTCCCTCTAATTCGCCTCAACAAAAAGTAGGAAAATTATATTTCTTTTCAACGACGTATATGTTAATAAAATTGTATCCATGTTTAAGTTCGAGCCCCGCTGGAGCCGTTACGAGTGTGCCCTTAGGCAATGCATTTAAATTCCACGTTGTCTCTTCTCTCTCCCTCGTGGCGATGGATTCCATCATGAATGAGGTCTCGAGAGTGATTAATATAAGTTGAAATAACTTGTTTCTCAATCGAGCTAAAATAAATATGTATAAGTTGTATGTAATTCTTGTTTCGCCATCGTGTATAGGAAATAGCATTGTATCCAAGTGTATGCTATAGTTAATATGTTTCAACTGACATTTTATCCTTGTTTACGATGTAAGTAGGTATTTTCACCATCGTGTAGGAACTGTTATCCATGTTTATGTTGTATTTATGTAAGATGTATCTATTCTCAGAAATGACGTTTAATCGTTATTTTTCTTTTATACTTGAAGAGTGGAAACGGGCAGACTGGTATATTCCCCGAGCAATGTTGTTTCTTGCCATATTCAGCACGACCGCAAGTCTTCTATGTATTTTCGGAATCAGTTTCATGCTCCTGCAAAATACGATACTTCTAACAGTTGCTACAGCACTAACGTTTTTGTCAGGTAAGTTGATTATAAACGTAGAAATAGAAATATTTGAGATGTGTGTAATCTTAAATTGTTACTCGTACTCATGCTTTTGAAAATGAATGATTACCATGTTATTACGGTCATAAGATGCGCCTATTTTACGTTACGTAATTTTTTTTGAATAATATTTTATTGCATTTTTTCATACAATACATTACATATATACATACAATACTAAGAACAAATCAGAGATTAATATGTAATTATATGATTGCAGTATACGATACTTTTGTTTTGTAAAGGGAAAAAAGCAAATGGGTTGGGCTACAAGTTATAACAACATTATTTACAGCCCTCCCCGTACCTTCGAACTTAATAAACAATGTTGGATGAACAATTTCTGTAATGTATGATCTGCTGTAGAAAAATAACACATAAAATTAAGTTTCGTGGTAAATATTTGTTAATTATTATATCATATGCGGAAACAAAATGACACAACGAAATGGGAAAACGAACAGTTAGTTACGTTACGTTACGTTATGTTACGTTACGCTACGCTACGCTACGTTACGTTACGTAATACTGGACCTCCGTGGCAGAGTGGGTACTGGTACAACGCGATATGTGAAATATGTATATAAACAGAAAACCAATAAAATAAACACGATATAGGTGATCCAGGTACTGGTACAACGCGATATGTGAAATATGTATATAAACAGAAAACCAATAAAATAAACACGATATAGGCGATCCAGGTACTGGTACAACGCGATATGTGAAATATGTATATAAACAGAAAACCAATAAAATAAAGACGATATAGGCGATCCAGGTACTGGTCCAACGCGATATGTCAGTGAAATATGTATATAAACAGAAAACCAATAAAATAAACACGATATAGGTGATCCAGGTACTGGTACAACGCGATATGTGGAATATGTATATAAACAGAAAACCAATAAAATAAACACGATATAGGTGATCCAGGTACTGGTACAACGCGATATGTGAAATATGTATATAAATAGAAAACCAATAAAATAAACACGATATAGGCGATCCAGGTACTGGTACAACGCGATATGTGAAATATGTATATAAACAGAAAACCAATAAAATAAACACGATATAGGCGATCCAGGTACTGGTACAACGCGATATGTGAAATATGTATATAAACAGAAAACCAATACAATAAACACGATATAGGTGATCCAGGTACTGGTACAACGCGATATGTGAAATATGTATATTAACAGAAAACCAATAAAATAAACACGATATAGGTGCTCCAGGTACTGGTACAACGCGATATGTGAAATATGTATATAAACAGAAAACCAATAAAATAAAGACGATATAGGCGATCCAGGTACTGGTCCAACGCGATATGTCAGTGAAATATGTATATAAACAGAAAACCAATAAAATAAACACGATATAGGTAATCCAGGTACTGGTACAACGCGATATGTGGAATATGTATATAAACAGAAAACCAATAAAATAAACACGATATAGGTGATCCAGGTACTGGTACAACGCGATATGTGAAATATGTATATAAATAGAAAACCAATAAAATAAACACGATATAGGCGATCCAGGTACTGGTACAACGCGATATGTGAAATATGTATATAAACAGAAAACCAATAAAATAAACACGATATAGGCGATCCAGGTACTGGTACAACGCGATATGTGAAATATGTATATAAACAGAAAACCAATAAAATAAACACGATATAGGTGATCCAGGTACTGGTACAACGCGATATGTGAAATATGTATATAAACAGAAAACCAATACAATAAACACGATATAGGTGATCCAGGTACTGGTACAACGCGATATGTGAAATATGTATATTAACAGAAAACCAATAAAATAAATACGATATAGGCGATCCAGGTACTGGTACAACGCGATATGTGAAATATGTATATAAACAGAAAACCAATAAAATAAACACGATATAGGTAATCCAGGTACTGGTACAACGCGATATGTGAAATATGTATATAAATAGAAAACCAATAAAATAAACACAATATAGGCGATCCAGGTACTGGTACAACGCGATATGTGAAATATATATATAAACAGAAAACCAATAAAATAAACACGATATAGGTGATCCAGGTACTGGTACAACGCGATATGTGAAATATGTATATAAACAGAAAACCAATAAAATAAACACGATATAGGTGATCCAGGTACTGGTACAACGCGATATGTGAAATATGTATATAAACAGAAAACCAATACAATAAACACGATATAGTTGATCCAGGTACTGGTCCAACGCGATATGTGAAATATGTATATAAACAGAAAACCAATAAAATAAACACGATATAGGCGATCCAGGTACTGGTCCAACGCGATATGTGAAATATATATATAAACAGAAAACCAATACAATAAACACGATATAGGCGATCCAGGTACTGGTCCAACGCGATATGTCAGTGAAATATGTATATAAACAGAAAACCAATAAAATAAACACGATATAGGTAATCCAGGTACTGGTACAACGCGATATGTGGAATATGTATATAAACAGAAAACCAATAAAATAAACACGATATAGGTGATCCAGGTACTGGTACAACGCGATATGTGAAATATGTATATAAATAGAAAACCAATAAAATAAACACGATATAGGCGATCCAGGTACTGGTACAACGCGATATGTGAAATATGTATATAAACAGAAAACCAATAAAATAAACACGATATAGGCGATCCAGGTACTGGTACAACGCGATATGTGAAATATGTATATAAACAGAAAACCAATACAATAAACACGATATAGGTGATCCAGGTACTGGTACAACGCGATATGTGAAATATGTATATTAACAGAAAACCAATAAAATAAACACGATATAGGTGATCCAGGTACTGGTACAACGCGATATGTGAAATATGTATATAAACAGAAAACCAATAAAATAAAGACGATATAGGCGATCCAGGTACTGGTCCAACGCGATATGTCAGTGAAATATGTATATAAACAGAAAACCAATAAAATAAACACGATATAGGTAATCCAGGTACTGGTACAACGCGATATGTGGAATATGTATATAAACAGAAAACCAATAAAATAAACACGATATAGGTGATCCAGGTACTGGTACAACGCGATATGTGAAATATGTATATAAATAGAAAACCAATAAAATAAACACGATATAGGCGATCCAGGTACTGGTACAACGCGATATGTGAAATATGTATATAAACAGAAAACCAATAAAATAAACACGATATAGGTGATCCAGGTACTGGTACAACGCGATATGTGAAATATGTATATAAACAGAAAACCAATACAATAAACACGATATAGGTGATCCAGGTACTGGTACAACGCGATATGTGAAATATGTATATTAACAGAAAACCAATAAAATAAATACGATATAGGCGATCCAGGTACTGGTACAACGCGATATGTGAAATATGTATATAAACAGAAACCAATAAAATAAACACGATATAGGTTATCCAGGTACATGTCCAGCGCGATATGTGAAATATGTATATAAACAGAAAACCAATAAAATAAACACGATATAGGTAATCCAGGTACTGGTACAACGCGATATGTGAAATATGTATATAAATAGAAAACCAATAAAATAAACACGATATAGGCGATCCAGGTACTGGTACAACGCGATATGTGAAATATATATATAAACAGAAAACCAATAAAATAAACACGATATAGGTGATCCAGGTACTGGTACAACGCGATATGTGAAATATGTATATAAACAGAAAACCAATAAAATAAACACGATATAGGTGATCCAGGTACTGGTACAACGCGATATGTGAAATATGTATATAAACAGAAAACCAATACAATAAACACGATATAGTTGATCCAGGTACTGGTCCAACGCGATATGTGAAATATGTATATAAACAGAAAACCAATAAAATAAACACGATATAGGCGATCCAGGTACTGGTCCAACGCGATATGTGAAATATATATATAAACAGAAAACCAATACAATAAACACGATATAGGCGATCCAGGTACTTGTCCAACGCGATATGTGAAATATGTATATAAACAGAAAACCAATAAAATAAAGGTGATCCAGGTAGTTGGTATCGACTAGGGATAATGAGATACAATCATTTAGTCAAAATAAAAGCGTGTTTCACTATATCTTAGTGTAATGGTATCGTCCTCAATATCGCGATGCATTTGTATGCATTCAAAGACATGTTGACTTTATATACTACTACTACTAATAATAATAATAATAAAGACTTTATTTAATAAGAGAACCCGTCCGCCTCCTTGGTCGAGTGGTTAAGGTCGCTGACTTGTATACCACTGTAACCTATCATCACTGATGGTCACGGGTTTGAGTCCCGCTCAGGACGTATCTCATTTATATGAAAAAGTTGGCAGTTTCTTACGGAGGTTGGTGCACCCAAGTACTGGTTAACCGCTGGAGCCTGCCCAGGAAATGTGTTGTTAGGTAAACTGCCCGCCGGCGATATAGCCCAGAATGGTGCTGATGCAGGCGTAAAACCCGAAATATAACATAACTTAATAAGAGAACTCATTTGAACATATAGTCAATCTACCATGAGGCCCTCAACAAATTAAAACATGAAATAGCATAATGAAACATGTAAACAGTAACCAGTAAAACGTTCATAGGAAATCGGATATAAGGTGCAAGAACTAATACTTATATTCATGTATAATTGTAAATTATCAGTTTATTAGGTTATTTGTCTGTTCTTTGCACCACCTGCTATATAAAGTCGCTTGCCCACTCAACGCTGTAGTCCGATTAGCGCAGTGGTTAGCGCACTCGCTTCTCACCAATGCAGCCCGGGTTCGATCCTCGGACGGGAAGTATGTGGGATTGTACGGTGGTCGCCAGATCGGACAGGTGGGTTTTTCCGGGTACTCCGGTTTCCTTCAACAAGAATGACCACATATACGCTTTCATCCGCGCCAACGAAAGTGATTAATATAAGTTGCTAGAACTTGTTTAGAAAAGAAACAGTGAAAGATGGCATTTTCTCATCCACCGTTTGCATTACGTATTCCTACGCGGATATATGTATTTGTTTTTATAATATCTATTTTTGGACAACAATGGACAGTTAATTATTAAGTAAGACTGATGATGATTGAGCTTATGTACCCTCGCCGCCGGCGAACCATATGGGCGAGCGTAAGTAAGACTTCCACTTAGCTTATGTTATGTATGTTATGAAGAAGACAACTTATGTTATGTATGTTATGAAGAAGACAACTTATGTTATGTATGTTATGAAGAAGACAACTTATGTTATGTATGTTATGAAGAAGACAACTTATGTTATGTATGTTATGAAGAAGACAACTTATGTTATGTATGTTATGAAGAAGACAACTTATGTTATGTATGTTATGAAGAAGACAACTTATGTTATGTATGTTATGAAGAAGACAACAACACGGTGCTTCTCTATTAAATTTTACTATTTCCAGGTATTTTCTACATCGCCGGATTCTCGTATTTCGTTGACAGGATGAAGTTGGAATTTCTAGATTACCAGATTGCGTTCTACTTCTGCATCCTATGTTGGTTGATGTCCTGGACATCCGCTGGTCTACTTATAGCTGCCAGAAGATCACACAAAGAGTCGGCAATTTTATAGACATGCTATGTTTTAGGTGTGTGTCATATCTTATCCACTGTTGCGGATATATGTACATAACATTAAGCTGCTGTATTTAGGTGTAGTAGGCGAGTTATTCCTACTCTAGAATTAGTTCAGGTTAGGAAGCTATCCAGCTGGCTTGCGCAAGGCCGATGGTTCTACCCGGGTACCCGTTCGTGCCTGAAATACTGCTCTGAGGGCACCCGGGGTCTTCCTCCACCAATAACTTGTGCCTGACCGTGTCTGCAATACTGCTCGGGGACACCCGGAGTATTCCTCCACCAATAACGTGTGCCTGCCCGTGCCTGAAATACTGCTCGAGGACACCCGGAGTATTCCTCCACCAATAACGTGTGCCTGACCGTGTCTGCAATACTGCTCGAGGACACCCGGAGTATTCCTCCACCAATAACGTGTGCCTGCCCGTGTCTGCAATACTGCTCGGGGACACCCGGAGTATTCCTCCACCAATAACTTGTGCCTGACCGTGTCTGCAATACTGCTCGGGGACACCCGGACTCTTCCTCCACCAATAACGTGTGCCTGCCCGTGTCTGCAATACTGCTCGGGGACACCCGGACTCTTCCTCCACCAATAACTTGTGCCTGCCCGTGTCTGAAATACTGCTCGAGGACACCCAGACTCTTCCTCCACCAATAACTTGTGCCTGCCCGTGCCTGAAATACTGCTCGAGGACACCCAGACTCTTCCTCCACCAATAACTTGTGCCTGCCCGTGTCTGAAATACTGCTCGAGGACACCCGGACTCTTCCTCCATCAATACTAGTTGTAGCGTCGTCATACGACGTAAGTTGAAATACTGCTCGCGGGGCACCCGGGGTCTTCCTCCACCAATACTAGTTGTAGCGTCGTCATACGACGTAAGTTGAAATACTGCTCGCGGGGCACCCGGGGTCTTCCTCCACCAATACTAGTTGTAGCGTCGTCATACCACGTAAGTTGAAATACTGCTCGCGGGGGGGCGGGCACCCGGGGTCTTCCTCCACCAATACTAGTTGTAGCGTCGTCATACCACGTAAGTTGAAATACTGCTCGGGGGGGGGGCACCCGGGGTCTTCCTCCACCAATAATAGTTGTAGCGTCGTCATACCACGTAAGTTGAAATACTGCTCGGGGGGGGGGCACCCGGGGTCTTCCTCCACCAATAATAGTTGTAGCGTCGTCATACCACGTAAGTTGAAATACTGCTCGGGGGGGGAGGCACCCGGGGTCTTCCTCCACCAATAATAGTTGTATCATCGCGACTAAAGTTGTTGACGCGACTTTAATCCCCAGAAGTTAGTTAACAAGACGAGATTCGGCGAGTTGGAGAACATACGGAGAGCTATGACAGGTGTAATGTGTAGGCATATACATGTGTCAGTGAATACAATAGTCTAACTATCCAATCTTCCGTTTTAATCTATGACCTGACATGTATCATACTAGCCGTGAAGATATGATACAACGGTGCTATGATGTCACAAGTTTATTAGTCGATGCATAATAAATGACGTCATGTATCCATATCATTTTAACCGTTATTATGGCAGAATGTAGTGTAATAATAGATATTCCTCCAAGTAGCAAACAGCAAAACACAGACGGATCTGTGGTCCAGTGGTAACACGCTGGACTGGTAATCCAGGCATCACAGGTTCGATCCCCCGTCTGACGGATCTGTAGTCCAGTGGTAACACGCTGGACTGGTAATCCAGGCATCACAGGTTCGATCCCCCGTCTGACGGATCTGTAGTCCAGTGGTAACACGCTGGACTGGTAATCCAGGCATCACAGGTTCGATCCCCCGTCTGACGGATCTGTAGTCCAGTGGTAACACGCTGGACTGGTAATCCAGGCATCACAGGTTCGATCCCCCGTCTGACGGATCTGTAGTCCAGTGGTAACACGCTGGACTGGTAATCCAGGCATCACAGGTTCGATCCCCCGTCTGACGGATCTGTAGTCCAGTGGTAACACGCTGGACTGGTAATCCAGGCATCACAGGTTCGATCCCCCGTCTGACCCTAATAAAATTAACAGTCTTTCAGATGGGACGTTACACCGAGGTCTCGTGTCGGTGCTTTACACCGTGCACGTAAAAGAACCAGAGGAGATTTTGGAATGGGTCTCTGTCTGCATCATGCACTATCCTCCAAAATCTAAAATAACTAATCTCTTCAGGAGGCGTCGCTCATATATAACGTAAAACACACAAACAGCAAAACACAATAGATTCTCTAACATTTATATTTTCCATTTCTGTTTGTTGTTATGCCAGAATGTAGTGTAACAATCAATATTTATCAAACAACAAAACACAACAGATTCACTAGCATTGTTTCTGTTTTATGGATGGGACAATACATTTGTGGCGTCCGTGGTCCACGGTCCCGGGTTCGATACTCGGTCAGGTCACGTATGTAGTGTAGTGTCATTGAGCACAAGGCACGTCATACACATTGCTTAGTACTGGTTAACCACTTAGGTCGGCTAAGCCTGCTCAGGACAACATGTCTAGGACCCCGCGATGGGTTTGACATTGATGGAACATACACTTGTCAGCATGTGTGTTTTACGTTTATTTATCGTCGCTACCGGTTACCCATATGAGCGACGCCTCCTGAAGAGATTAGTTATTTTAGATTTTGGAGGATAGTGCATGACTTGTCATCTGTTCATTTTACGCAGGTTTCATTTATTTATCATGCGTGGCTGACATATTTCTCGCCTGTACATGGGGGAAATCACAATTGACGTGTATCCGTCAGGTCTAAATGATGTATTTGCAGAGTCTGGCACCACTTTTTAATTTATTCATTAGAGCACAAAACGGTATCAATACGCCAGTAGCCTGATTAAAGCCCATACTTACGACATAGATTGAAGTATTGATCACGGTCGTTTCATAAATAAATGAATAGCGCAAAGAACGAAATCAGTTGTTTGTATATTA
Organism: Archivesica marissinica; assembly: GCA_014843695.1. NCBI lineage: Eukaryota > Metazoa > Mollusca > Bivalvia > Venerida > Vesicomyidae > Archivesica > Archivesica marissinica. The sequence goes on from CM026386.1 coordinate 65,747,391, forward strand.
TAGTATACAAGTATATTTGCATATTGGTAGTTCCAATACATTTCGTTTCATTACTTTCTTCCAGAGTAAAGACTTGATAGTGAGAAATTTTTAAACTTGCTTGAATACTAATATCTCCTAATTATTGTGTGTGTATAATGCCATTGTGTATCCGTATGTCCCTAAAGAACTAGGTTGGGACTAACACCATCCCCTAGCACTAGACATCAGTTGTCGAGAACCCAACCGTATGTTGTCGTGCCAATTATGTCATGGTCTGGACGATGAATTTCACTTCTTGCTGAAATGCGAATTTATAGTTATTTATAGTACCATCTCACATACTTCCCGGTCCGAAGATCGAATCCGGGTTGCATTGATGAGAAACGAGCGCGCTAACCACTGCGCTAATCGGACAGCAAGCTTACTGATAGGCATGGTGCTTTGCTATGTGTGGTTTACGTTTATTTATCGTCTCTACCGGATGCCCATATGAGCGACGCCTCATGAAGAGATTAGTCATTTTAGATTTTTGGAGGATAGTGCAATGATACAGACAGAGACCCATTCCAGAGTCTCCTCTGGTTCTTGTACGTGCACGGTGTACAGCACCGACACGATACCTCGGTTTAACGTCACATCTGAATGACTGTTAATTTTATTAGGCTCAGACGGGGGATCGAACCTGCAATCCCTGGATTACCAGTCCAGGGTGTTACCACTGGAATGCGAATTTATAGTTATTTATAGTACCATCTCACACATACTTCCCGGTTCGAAGATCGAATCCGGGTTGCACTGGTGAGATAATCCAGGGATCCCAGGTTCGATGCTGTACACAATCAAAAGGACCAATGCACATTTCGGGATAAATCGGACATTATCTGTCAAGGGAGGAAATAGAAACACGAGAAATGTCTCGCATACAAGGAGACAGGTGTTGTCAGTATTCTACTCTTCCTAGTATAAAATTGTACAATCTTGTTTTGGTTGTTTCCCTTTGATGGCGTTCCCAAACCATTAGTTTATACAAATTTAGCTTAGCTCGATTGCGAAATCAGTTCTTACAACTTATATGAATTACTCTCGAGACCTCATTCCTGGTGGAAACCATCGCCACGAGGGTGAGAGAAGAGGAAATGTGGTATTTAAATGCCTTGCATAAGGGCGGAATCGTAATGGCTCAAGCGAGGATCGAACTCCAGATCATTCGCACGTGAAGCGAACACGCTACCACTGCGCTATCACGACTTCCAATTAACTTATGTTATGTACGTTATATCATGATGAAGGCAATAGCACATAACTAAACTACAGTGCTTCTCTATTTACCATTTCCTAAATATCAGTTAGTTGGTCCTTTGTGAGAAGGAATATCGAAACATTGAAGACGAACAGTGGCGTATGTGCTATATGCTTCTGGTGGACACGTTTGCATAGTGTATTTGCTATTGTAATCTAATACTTGCCAACTATCTGCCTTTTTTTTTTATTCTTTTTTTTTATTACTATTTATTTTCCTTTTATAGCATACACAACATAATTATCACATGTTAACACTATACATGTGTTAATGAACATATAATTATAATTCGTATCTATTTAATATGACTTTGTGCTGACAGTTACAAATATTTCCTATTTCAAAAATTTTGCATCTGATGCATGGATGCCATAAAAGGTGTCTGACTATCTTGACAAAATGGATAATTGAACTATTTTCCAAATGTGTTTATAACTTTTATTTGATCAGTGTGTGTGTGTGTTTTACATTTATTTATCGTCGCTACCGGTTGCCCATATGAGCTATGCCTCCTGAAGAGATTAGTTATTTTAGATTTTTGGAAGATAGTGCAATGATGCAGACACAGATCCATTCCAGAGTCTCCTCTGGTTCGTTTACGTACACGGTGTACAGCACCGATACGTTACGTCGGTTTAAAGTCCATCAGTTAATTTTATTAGCGTCAGACGAATTTGATCAGTCGACCTACTTCCATGAATTTGTGACAAATGGCAGCCAATCAACATCCCGTACTTGTGATGTTATACTTAGCATCTACATTGTTCTAAGCATATTTAGAGTGGTGGAACCTATGCTCGGCGTATTCCTATGCTCGGCGTAGTTTCCATTTTCATCCGTGTTTAAAATATTTATATAGGTCTATGCTAATTTCGCCGACAGAGCTGAAGCATGGCTCAATATCATTCCGTTGAGTGTATCGGTAGTCTGGTGCAACTGTCACGTGACTTGTCCAGCAGACGAATATAAACAAGCAAATCATTGGGAGAATATTTCCACCGAAACTGTTACGGTGTATTAGCAATTCGGGTAGCTATCCGAATAAAATAAATCTACACCTAACCTGAAAAATAGCTTCTATACTATTTCTGATTAAGACCAATAAATGTTTTACTCAATGATGTACTATATCAAAATAGGATATTCAACAAGTTATGGTGGATAAATAACAAAATAACAAGTACGCCGTGCATAGGTGCCCTGAAGTCTTCAGTTCCTTATATAAACGGGTGCCGACCGACACCGTTGCGATAGTTGTATTGAGCAGCAAGGTCACGTGATGAAATTAAAACTGTCGACAAGAGTGTTTTGAAAGTTGTTTTCACGACTTAAGAAAATAATAATATATGGCATGTGCAATTAACATTTTATACTGGTCATTATATGTGGGATTTACGCCGAACATAGGTTCCACCACTCTATTCGTTCATAATGTACAGAAGATCTATATTGTATTCAAAACGAAAATGGAGTTCTGTCATTTCTAAGCAATATGCACACTTAGTATACATGTATTAGTTCCACACCGTCCACTATATTGCTGTGTATTTTGAACTGCAAGAAGAGAAACTATATAAGCTCTGCTTCCGTTTTAATCCTTTCCTATATACTTACTTCTTTGATTTTGTGTACATGTATTGTTTTGTGAATGTATATAGTGGAATAAAAAATGGATTAAAACGATTAGCCTGTATGTTGGGCATCAATTCATTGCTGATGCCAACTACTGTGGCATTCAAGAGTTTCCAAACGTTTAAAACTTATGTCCAATGTAGCAACATATAATTGACAAACATACCGTGGCAATTCGTTCAGTCGAGTTAACTTCAAATTACTTGTATTTCTTTCATTCGGCACCGTGGAAGTCGTGATAGAGCAGTGGATGCGGGTTCGCTTCAGGTGCGAAAGGTCCCAGCTGAGTTCGAGCCCCGCTTACGAGTGTGCCCTTAGGGAATGCATTTAAATTCCACGTTGGCTCTTCTCTCTCCCTCGTGGCGATGGATTCCATCAGGAATGAGGTCTCGAGAGTGATTAATACAAGTTGTAATAACTTGTTTCGCAATCGAGCTAAAATAAATTTGTATAAACCATTCGGCAATGTATAAAATATATTACTTCATGTCGTGACCTATACCAGAGAGGATGCTAATTGTAAATTGGAAGTCCGTAGCATGTAGATAGATGTAACTCAATATTGTAATCAGCAGATTTGACAAATGCCATAATACGTTACTAATTGATAGATATCAATTTATGACACTAGTTTCTGCAAAAAATACCCACTCGCCTCATCATGTTTACAACTCGACAACTATAATTAGACTATTGGTGTTGAACATCGCACAGCGTAGGTCGTATGGCGACTATCCAGCTGTGTTTGGTGGTGGGGGAGACCCAGGTGCCCCACCGAACAGTATAACAGGCACATACGGGTACCCTGGTAGAACCACCGACCGTCCACGAGCCAGCTGGATCGCTTCCTCACATGATATAATAATAGACGCGACCAGTGGGAGTCGAACATACAACGACGGGGACAATGAATGTACGGTTAACTACCGCAATCAAAACTAATTAAATTGATAAGACACTAACCTAATAGTGAATCTCAATGTTAAACAATTGTATTGTCTTCATCTTATTTGTGGCATGCTTTGTACTGTAATATAAACATATATAAATAGTGAAATATGGTTACACTTGATGTAGACGGATCTGTAGTCCAGTGGTAGCACGCTGGACTGGTAATCCAGGGATCGCAGGTTCGATCCCCCGTCTGATCCTAATAAAATTAAGTCTTTCAGATGGGACTTTAAACTGAGGTCTCGTGTCGGTGCTTTACACCGTGCACGTAAAAGGACCAGAGGAGACTCTGGAATGGGTCTCTGTCTGTATCATTGCACTCTCCTTCAAAATCTAAAATGACTAATATCTTCAGGAGGCGTCGCTCATATGGGTAACCGGTAGCGACGGTAAATAAACGTAAAACACACTGGGTGAAATAACCACTTTATTCCCACTGTTTACACGTATTTTTCATAGCTAGAGCAATATAAGAGAACGTCAATATGAACACTGTTGGACTCAATCCGCCATTGAACTTTATTTAATTGTAGCAATGTTTTCTGTCACGTGATCGATCGAATTGCATTTCGCTCACTACATGAACATTGAAAACTAACATTATCTCTGGGGACTAGTGCCACTCGTGATAATATAGCATTCAGTGAACTATAATGTTATCATACGTTCATAATTAACCAGGTATTTATCTCCATATCTCTCAAAACCATTACCTTATATTATTACATTTGCTCTAGCGGAGGTAATTTCGTCTTCCCAATGGTGAATTGACGTTCACATGTGATTCATGATTTGATTGTAGATATTATTTCAAGAATTATTTTGAAATGCTAGAGAATGTCCACTTTCGTGGCGCCGATGCGTCATATTACATACTTGAGACAATCATAATATCAGTAGTGTCCACAATCGGATCCGATTCTAGAACAACAGCTAGCCTAACTTGCCAGGACCATCCCTGGATTGAGACCGATAAAACGTAAGACATTTACGTAATCGCCATTCCAGTATTGAGAACTGACACTGGTACTGTACTGGTCCAGAGCTTGTTAAAAGCATCTTATAAAACGACCAACTGTTTAATAATTCAAATGAGACATACGGATATGTAGTCCAATAGTAACACGCTGGACTGGTAATCCAGGGATCGCAGGTTCGATCCCCCGTCTGACCCTAATAAAATTAACAGTCTTTCAGATGGGACTTTAAACCGAGGTCTCGTGTCGGTGCTGTACACCGTGCACGAAAAAGAACCAGAGGATACTCTAGAATGTGTCTCTGTCTGTATCATTGCACTATCCTCCAAAAATCTAAAATAACTAATCTCTTCAGGAGGTCTTCGCTCATATGGACAACGGTAGCGACGATAAATAACCGTAAAACACACTCATTCCAATGAAATCAAGTTGTCGGGAAATCCATATTAAGCAATTATAGAAATTGTTATTGCTTTTTATTAACCCAATAGTAGTGTCGTCGTTGTTCCAATATTCCACATAGGTGTACATGTAACAAAATGAAAGTAACAGTATTGACTACTGTGTGTATTTTGTGCCTCTTTGTCAATGGATATGGTCCGCCTCCGTGGTCGAGTGTTTAAGGTCGATGACTTGTATACCACTGTAACCTATCATCACTGATGGTCACGGGTTCGAGCCCCGCTCAGGCCGTGTTTCATTTATATGAAAAAGTTGGCAGTTTCTTACGGAGGTTGGTGCACCCAAGTACTGGTTAACCGCTGGAGCCTGCCCAGGAAAGGTGTTGTTAGGTAAACTGCCCGCAGGCGATATAGCCCAAAATGGTGCTGATGCGGGCGTAAAACCCGAAATATAACATAATTGTCAATGGATATACGGATTGTATGGCTTACCAATGGAAGATTAGCGCAGTGGTTAGCGCTCTCGCTTCACACCAATGCAACCCGGGTTCGATCCTCGGACCGGGAAGTATGTGAGAGTGTACGGTGGTCGCCAGATCGGACAGGTTGGTTTTCTCCGGGTACTCCGGTTTCCTCCACATGAATGACCACATTTACTCTTTCATCCGCGCCAACGAGAGCGATTAATATAAGTTGTTAGAACTTGCTTCGCAATCGTTGTAAGATAAATAAAGTTTAAACTTTAGTAGCCAGACGGTATCATATTCCGTAATACTGTAGTCACTTCGCGCTCAATCCATGAGCATTGGGAAAGAAAGTCAACTGGCCTTGATCCGGTTCTGCCGTAACGAGAACTCGGGGAGAAGCAGTCTGTGGCACGGATCGACTGGCTTATTCAGTCGGTGGAGCTAGTGGGGTCGCCATACATTGGGACGTGTCATTCGTTAGCGGTGGTTGGACAGATGTCCAGCATCGAGTCCGCCGTCAGAGGACCGATAGTTCGAACATCACATACGACGATTGGAAATATCGCGTGTCGTACCCCTTCTGGAAATGTGTATAAGAACTTAAGAAGTCAAAGTATGTCTTCTCTATGAACGGCATTATAAGAAGCCGGTGTGCATGGACAATAAAACTACCACATACTTGTGAACGGCATAATTAGCCGATTGTGCAGTAGAAATTAATGTACACGGCAATCCTCGTCCACAGACACCAGCAATCCACTAGACAGTATTCGTAGACTGTAGTCATGGTGGAATTAGGATTTAACTAGCTGCCAACGTCACAATATATTAGTATAAACTTTGTTTATTTTAAAACGATTGCGAAGCAAGTTTTAACAACTTATATATTAATCACTCTCGTTGGCGCGGATGAAAGGGTAAATATGGACACTCGTGAGGGAGGAAACCATACGAAATGCCCTGTGTACATGCCCAGCTGTTGCCGTTACGATCGTGCAAGGCACTTCAATTCCACATTGCCTCTACTCTCTCCATCATCGCGATGGATTACATCAGTAATTGGGTCTTGCGAACGATTAACTAATGGCGTGAGAACTTAAGCTTAATCTTTATTTATTTTACAATGATTGCAAGCATGTTTTAACAACTTATATCAATCACTCTCGTTGGCGCGGATGAAAGCGTAAATGTGGTCATTCGTACGAGTACGCGGAGAAAATCCACATGTCCGATCTGGCGACCACCGTATCATCTCACATACTTCCCGGTCCGAGGATCAAATCCGGGTTGCATTGGTGAGGAGCGAGCGCGCTAACCAATGCGCTAATCGGACAGCAAACATTTATTCGAACTGGAATATGCACATGACGACCTACACTATATATCGTGTAATTCGTGATTGCCATTGTTATTATTGTTGTATGTATTAAAGTGTGTCAATATGCTTTGAGTTTGTATGCTTGACTGTGAGAGAAGCTAGCATCCCTCGTGTCAATTCTTTGACAGCCCAATGAGAGATATTATTGGGTTTTCGATTACCTCCCTTAACAGATAAAGTCCGATTTATCCCGAAATATGTATTGGTCATTTTAGTTCAAATCTTTGTTTTTATTGGTGTTCACTAATCACATGTTGCGGTATGATAAATTTGATTTTATCAAATGCATGTTAATTAATTTATAATCAATTCAATCCAAAACAAGAGGATATCTGTCGAGATTTAGTATTTTAATAATTATAAGATAAGAAAACTAATGAAAACATGTGGTCCAAAGGAAACAACGATAACAACAGAGGAAGCCAATTAAGAGGACCAATCTATTTTCATGAGTATTCAGTGGCAGTAACTGACTAATGTCTCTCATTGTAGAAAACCGGATGCTATAATTATACAGTCACGTGCACGCGAAGTTGGAACACTAATGTAGATCAAAATAGTTGCTTCGTGCTATAATACTCAACATCCTAGTTTCAGAAATCAAAGTGTTGATTATTAAAATGTATTGGTTTCTACAAGCTTGTTATCGAATTCACAGATCTGCACTGCAATGCAATTTACTTACTGGCTTCTCAAAAATAAATACCACAATTTTAATGAAACAACATGCATCTCTAACCAAAAAAATCAAAGTTTTATAACGGTAGTGTTTTGTCCATTTACAAATATAAACATTTAAAGAAAACTTCATTCAAGCGTGGATATATTCCGGAATAAACCCGTTCCTACAAAGAGTGTAGCATTAAACCGCCTATTGTTCCTGATTATCAAATGCTACAGCTAAGACAGGGGGAAAGCAATTGTGAAGACAAAATCCAATCTTCAAATGAGTTCGTTGCCAGATGACAACATTTAGAATAAAAATGTTTAGCATATATTTTCCTCCGCTGGATGTTTTGTGTTATTCTTCTGTTTCGAATGTTTATTCTCATTGATTATGGGGTAATTCTAAACCCCAGATTGTAATTAATTTTGTCGTGAAACTATGACAATGGACTCGACTACATTACTTTTCAGATAAATGCAAACTTAGAATATAGAACACTGCACCGATGCTCCCTCGATTAGAGAAAATAAGTATAGAGCGCGTTCATGCTTTGTGATGTGGTTATGGTCGTTGACGTCAATTTACTTGCCCTTCACAGTTGTATGTTCGAATCCCACTGGATGTGTTGAATTTTGTCAAGTAAGTTAACTATCCAACTAGTTTGTAGTTGGTCGGTGGTTCTAACCGGGTATCAATCAGTGTGTGAAATAGTCTCGGAATGGCACCAGTTGTCTTCCACCAATACTATCTGGAGAGTCGCCATATGACATAAACTGTTTGAATAAACATTCAAGTATAGATGTTGGCGAAACGCTATTTTGTGATGTAATGTCGCTTTAAAGGTAAGATAAGAGACATTTGGGATATTAGAACATTTTTTCTTCTTTTAATACTTTATTTATTTTACAACGATTGCGAAGCAAGTTTAAACAACTTATATTAATCACTCTCATTGGCTCGGATGTAAGCGTATATGTGGTCATTCAGAACTTGTGTTGTGTATAATATTTGTTAATATCAAGCTACGTGTATTGATCGCCACATCGTGTGTTATACTGTATATATGTGTCAAGAAACTGTGTATGGTGTACGACAATAAAAGATTATGTCTGTCTGTCTGTCTGTCTGTCTGTCTGTCTGTCTGTCTGTCTGTCTGTCTGTCTGTCTGTCTGTCTGTCTGTCTGTCTGTCTGTCTGTCTGTCTGTCTGTCGTCTGTCTGTCTGTCTGTCTGTCTGTCTGTCTGTCTGTCTGTCTGTCTGTCTGTCTGTCTGTCTGTGTCTGTCTGTCTGTCTGTCTGTCTGTCTGTCTGTCTGTCTGTCTGTCTGTCTGTCTGTCTGTCTGTCTGTCTGTCTGTCTGTCTGTCTGTGTCTGTCTGTCTGTCTGTCTGTCTGTCTGTCTGTCTGTCTGTCTGTCTGTCTGTCTGTCTGTCTGTCTGTCTGTCTGTCTGTCTGTCTGTCTGTCTGTCTGTCTGTCTGTCTGTCTGTCTGTCTGTCTGTCTGTCTGTCTGTCTGTCTGTCTGTCTGTCTGTCTGTCTGTCTGTCTGTCTGTCTGTCTGTCTGTCTGTCTGTCTGTCTGTCTGTCTGTCTGTCTGTCTGTCTGTCTGTCTGTCTGTCTGTCTGTCTGTCTGTCTGTCTGTCTGTCTGTCTGTCTGTCTGTCTGTCTGTCTGTCTGTCTGTCTGTCTGTCTGTCTGTCTGTCTGTCTGTCTGTCTGTCTGTCTGTCTGTCTGTCTGTCTGTCTGTCTGTCTGTCTGTCTGTCTGTCTGTCTGTCTGTCTGTCTGTCTGTCTGTCTGTCTGTCTGTCTGTCTGTCTGTCTGTCTGTCTGTCTGTCTGTCTGTCTGCTATACACCAACATTTAATATACCAATCAATCGTACATGGTGATGTATTCACAAATGACTACCTTGTCGTTGTTAGCTGCTAAATGATTGTGTGATTGAAGTGCATAGCAAACACATATCAGCTAGATTCATAAGTACCTAAAGCATGTTGTAGAGAAGATATTGTGCAATGGAGTTTACTCCCTTTCATTTATATCATACCGGAAGTAGTATGCAGTATATTGTCTTCGCGGACTTAGCCGCTACATGATTGTGTGATTGAAATGCATAGCAAACGCATATCAGCTACATTCACAAGTACCCAAAGCATGTTGTAGAGAATATATTGTGCAATGGAGTTTACTCCCTTTCACTTATATCATACCGGAAGTAGTATGCAGTATATTCTCTTCACGGACTTAGCCGCTACATGATTGTGTGATTGAAGTGCACAGCAAACGCATATCAGCTAGATTCACAAGTACCTAAAGCATGTCATAGAGACGATATTGTGCAATGGAGTTTACTCCCTTTCATTTATATCATACCGGAAGTAGTATGCAGTATATTCTCTTCACGGACTTAGCCGCTACATGATTGTGTGATTGAAGTGCACAGCAAACGCATATCAGCTAGATTCACAAGTACCTAAAGCATGTCGTAGAGACGATATTGTGCAATGGAGTTTACTCCCTTTCATTTATATCATACCGGAAGTAGTATGCAGTACATGATTGTGTGATTGAAGTGGAGTTTACTCCCTTTCATTTATATCATACCGGAAACGGAAGTATGTGGTATGTTCTCTTCATGGACTACCGTTTTTCTCCTCTCTGAACTATTGTGAAAGAAAGAAATGCATTAGCTCATCAACAATGCTGTATGAAATACGACTTGATATGAGCCATTAGCTGTCTTTGAGGTTATACTAGACACGCAAATAGAATTTCCATCGGCTACATAAAGGATTAGAATAGCAAATCAGTATTTACCACGTCGTTCGTGTCCGCTAATGTATTGTTACAATACACCATTGCATGTTGTTGTGCATTGCATGTACATTCTCGATATGTGTAGAAACATTTCCCAGTAGCTCGTGCTAATGTTTATGGGACTATATAGCAATATTTGAATATGTCAATATAATAATATATCAGTAGACTGCGATAGTTTGATTATCTGTGATTATAGTCTTTTATAATTCTTTTATAATGAATGGTGTTGTACTTTGCCACGATAATTTGTTGTGTACAGTCAAACCTGTGTTAGTGGTCACCTCCATTAAGCAGCCAACCTGTAGTAAGCAGCCAGTTTCCAGATTCCCAATCGGTTGTTTTATTATATATTTGACCTCTATTAAGCAGCCACCTGCGCTAAGCAGCCACTTTCTCGGACTCCCTTGGCTGGCTGCTTAAGACAGGTTTGACTGTATATTGTATGCATTGTACAACGATGAGACTTATTACGGAGGTTGGTGCACCCAAGTACTGGTTAACCGCTGGAGCCTGCCCAGGAAAGGTGTTGTTAGGTAAACTGCCCGCCGGCGATATAGCCCAAAATGGTGCTGATGCAGGCGTAGAACCCGAAATATAACATAATAACAACGATGAGACTGAAATAAAGAATACATCTTTGATACGTTTTGTACTGTGTTTGATGTGTTTGATTTTATTGGTGAAGTCGCAACAACAGCTGTAGAAATTAAGAATTAAACGTGGAAGTCGCGATAGCACAGTTGTAACGCGTTCGCTTCAGGTGTGAGAGGTCTGGAGTTCGTGCCCAGCTGTAACCGTTACGGCTGTGCCCTTTTAAACTCTTACCACAGCTTATTTTCATTACCTTCTTAAATTATACTTTTAACTACTCATACTTTTAACTTCTTTGCGGTTTTTGACGCACAACATGTCTACGTCCCCGCGAGCGGTTCGACATTAGCGGAAGATAGATAGGTAATGCACTTAAATTCCACATTGCCTCTTCGCTCTCCCTTGTAAGTGATGAATTACATCACGAATGACGTCTCGAGAGCGACTAATATAATGTTGTAAAACCTCGTTTCGCCGTCAAGCTAAACAACATTTGTATAAACTAACAATTAAGCGACATTCATCACCCGAAGTACATGCATGTATAGTATATCTTATGCACCATCTTTACAGTTATTATACAAATACATTTCTTTAAAACATTAATACTTAGCATACATAACCGCACAATCAGTACTGCATGCATCTTGACATTTTACTCATTATAATTAATTAATGCATGTACAGTAATCTAAATTATGTGTGTCTCTCCATAGATCGAAATGCTGCGTGACGTCACGTCAATGCAAAACATTCACAAAGCAACGGCAATCCGATATACCAAAACCTCCACCACGCTGACACGTGTCCATTTTGCCATATATCACAGTGCTTCCTTGATCCACATCCGGATCACCTCCAACCTGTAATGCCCTCGTCCCTCGACCCGATGCCCACCCGTCTACCAAAGTTCATGAAAACCGTCCTTAACAGTTTGCGCAATCCTGATAGCAGATAAACAGACACACACATAACCTCCATGGCGGACATATTTATTAATCAATTAAGCGGCCTCCATGGCAGAGTTGTTAATGTCGTCGATTTCAAATTAATTTGCACCTCACATCTGCTGGTTCGAATCCCACTGGGGGTGTCGATTTTTTTTCATGTGATGAAGCTATCCAGTTGGCTTGCAGAACGTCGATTGTTCTACTCAGGTGTCTGCTATTCTGCTCGGAAGGGCACACTGCACTGGCTCGTACTTCAACCAAACAAAAATAGTTGGAAAGTCGCCGTATGACTTCGGCAGTTGGTGTGACTCAAACAATTGAACAATTGAAGTATAATATTTAAATCATTAATATATTGTGCAATAAAGTAAACCAAGTTTTGTTGTTGTTTTTGGAAAGGAGTTTATTTTGTATTCCGATTTAAAACATTCACTAGTTTCTGTTTATATTTCCACATTAAAGCGACACTGCATGGCAAAAAACCAAAATATGCATTTTTAAGTATACTTAGCAGGTCAACTACAAATTCTTCCGAAATAATTCCAACACCAACATTCAATCAATAAAAGTGCTTAAGGGTCTACATACACTCAAAAGGTAAAAATAGGATTTCATATAAGGGTCAGCCACGTTCCAGAATTGACGCGTATTAAAAAAAGTATTATTGTAGTCTATGCTAACCACGAGTATCCTGTCGTTTAGAGATGATTTAAATCAGATTAGTCTAATAATATTTACATCGCTCTTGCATTTCCTTCGATGAACGTATGTGCCCTGCTTGCATACATGTTCGTACGAGGTTCCCAACTAATGATTTGCAGATGACATGCGCACTCGAAGTTACGGGCATGCGCATTGGCAATGTTGGGCAGCGTTCGTCGCGAGAAAATGCGTGCCATACAGTTTTCGCTTTTCCAAGGATGGTCTATTACCTGTTTCGGAACACGGTAGGTTGCAAATATGGACTAAAAACATGTTAAATATTAAGTGTGTTATATTTTCTTAGTGTCATTGAAAAGAATAATTAATGTAAATATAAGTAATGAATCGCGATTCACTTGTTTCCATCGGGGTATGAACTACACTGGACGTGCTTAACGTTAGCGTGGATACCTTCGGCGGCAACACACTTTAACCACCCAGTCCAATATAGTTCATACGCCGATGGAAACTGTTAACCCTCGATTCATTCCTTAAATAGATATGAATAGGCACATGGATGTTGACCCTATTTACATTATTTTGTTATGCTAACAAACGTCGTATATAGTTGAAATACTCGTACGATGTGGCCAATATTTAAATAAATAGTATACAATATAATAGGAAATTGCATTATGTAGTCTGTAACAATGAACTGTCGTTTTAACTGTTTTACGAGGCAATGACTGTTGACATGAACTAATTTTCGTGATGTCCTAAATTTGGGATTTCTGAATAATAAAAAATAAAATTTGCGTAATGTCCTAAATTTGGGGATTTCTGAAAATTAAAAAAATTAATTTTCGTGATGTCCTAAATTTGGGGATTTCAAAAAAAAATACAATCACTTTTCTACTAATGTATCATAATTAGTGATATTTCTTAGTTCTATTCTGTAAGCGAAATAACACTCAAAACACAAAACATGTCATAATAATGTCATTGTCCTCGTTGTCTAGGCTACTCCACATACATGTACGAGCGATATTTTGTTTCTTTAAAGCGGTAACCACGTGATACTTGCCCAGCAACATTTTTCTGCTTGTGAATGCATACAACCATCTTTCATATTGTAGAACTGAACACCAATTGATGATCACAATACTAGCAGTTATAAGTATTCGTTTATCAGGTATTTAATCTATACGATTTGCTTACTTTCAGTTTCACTTTCACTAGTTTTAACGACACTATATATATATTAACCTGATTGACGTGCACCATTATACTATTGATCCTATCTTCAATCATAATAATGGTCATAAACTGCCTGCCTAATTAAGTATGCTTTAATAGTCAGTGCCTAATAAAATCGTTCGTGACGTCATAACGCTGTGTGAATGGTGTCATATGTTCACAGATGGTATGATAAACTTCCGGTCATGAATATTCCTCTATAACGTCCTTTGTATCAGAAGATAGGATAAATAGAATATTAGGTTACTGTATTATGACTTATAAATTATTCGGCTCTTCTCCGAAAAAAATACAAAGCTCGTTAGAGACGCGCCATGTATGTTTTCTCCAACTCGCCTAATAAATTAAAATGTATAAGACAGTAACCCAATAGTCTCCACTTATATATATATAATTATTGCTTGTTCATTTTATAATCAATATAATCTTCCTCTCTACCAAATCTCCATGGCGTATGCGGCTTTTTTTCCACTTCTGAGTTCCTTCCAAACATAGAGCTCATGTCACTTGACTTTTTACCAAACCGAAACAGGGAACTACGCTTGTCTAATGGACCTTCAGTATATGTATAAAAGTCTGATGGGACGTATTCGCTGACGTCATAATCTCCGAAATCATATGTTGATGGACGTTTGCCAAATCTTAAGATGCTTCCACGCTTTCCAAACCGGAACAATGAGCGGCGCTTTCCGAAGCGGAATAAAGATCGTCGCTTGTCTGGTGTGTTGAAGTCGTCCAATTCACTTGGTAGCAAGGCATACAGTGAGTTTATGCGTTCCAAGTGGGATTCTAAATCAGAACCAACTTCCTGGGAGGAATCTGAAATATAGAGTTAGATGTTGTTACAACAGCAAGTAAATGATTACTAGGTTAAACGATATTTTATTTATTTGTAGTGTGGGTGAATTTTGCAGTGCGCAATGTACTGCTGACAGTGAACAGTACATTGTTGTTCTGTAAGCAGTGGGTAGAGTAATCCAGCAGTGAACAGTGTACTGCTGTTCTGTGAGCAGTGGGTAGTGTACTGCTGTTCTGTGAGCAGTGGGTAGTGTACTACTGTTCTGAAAGCAGTGGGTAGTGTACTGCTGTTCTGTAAGCAGTGGGTAGTGTACTGCTGGTCTGTAAGCAGTGGGTAGTGTACTGCTGTTCTGTAAGCAGTGGGTAGTGTACTGCTGTTCTGAAAGCAGTGGGTAGTGTACTGCTGTTCTGTAAGCAGTTTGTAGTGTACTGCTGTTCTGTAAGCAGTGGGTAGTGTACTGCTGTTCTGAAAGCAGTGGGTAGTGTACTGCTGTTCTGTAAGCAGTGGGTAGTGTACTACTGTTCTGTAAGCAGTGGGTAGTGTACTGCTGGTCTGTAAGCAGTGGGTAGTGTACTGCTGTTCTGTAAGCAGTGGGTAGTGTACTGCTGTTCTGAAAGCAGTGGGTAGTGTACTGCTGTTCTGTAAGCAGTTTGTAGTGTACTGCTGTTCTGTAAGCAGTGGGTAGTGTACTGCTGTTCTGAAAGCAGTGGGTAGTGTACTGCTGTTCTGTAAGCAGTGGGTAGTGTACTACTGTTCTGTAAGCAGTGGGTAGTGTACTGCTGGTCTGTAAGCAGTGGGTAGTGTAATCCAGCAGTGAGCAGTGTACTGCTGTTCTGTGAGCAGAGTGTAGTATAATCCAGCAGTGAGCAGTGTACTGCTGTTCTGTGAGCAGAGTGTAGTGTAATCCAGCAGTGAGCAGTGTACTGCTGTTCTGTAAGCAGTGGGTATAGTAATCCAGCAGTGGGCAGTGTACTGCTGTTCCATCAGTGTGTAGTGTAATCCAGCAGTGTGCAGTGTACTACAGCAGTGTGTAGTGTAATCCAGCAGTGAGTAGTGTACTAGCTGTGCGTGGTGTAGCAGTGTGTTGTGTAATCCAGCAGTGGGTAGTGTAATACGGTGGGTGGTGTTTTAGCAGTGGGTAGTGTAATCCAGCAGTGAGCAGTGTACTGCTGTTCTATGAGCAGTGCGTAGTGTAATCCAGCAGTGAGCAGTGTACTGCTGTTCTGTTAGCAGTGTGTAGTGTAATCCAGCAGTGAGCAGTGTACTACTGTTATGTGAGCAGTGCGTAGTATAATCTAGCAGTGAGCAGTGTACTGCTGTTCTATGAGCAGTGTGTAGTGTAATCCAGCAGTGAGCAGTGTACTGCTGTTCTATGAGCAGTGTGTAGTGTAATCCAGCAGTGAGCAGAGTACTGCTGTTCTATGAGCAGTGGGTAGTGTAATCCAGCAGTGAGCAGTGTACTGCTGTTCTATGAGCAGTGGGTAGTGTAATCCAGCAGTGAGCAGTGTACTGCTGTTCTATGAGCAGTGGGTAGAGTAATCCAGCAGTGAGCAGTGTACTGCTGTTCTATGAGCAGTGGGTATAGTAATCCAGCAGTGAGCAGTTTACTGCTGTTCTATGAGCAGTGGGTAGTGTAATCCAGCAGTGAGCAGTGGGTAGTGTAATCCAGCAGTGAGCAGTGTACTGCTGTTCTATGAGCAGTGGGTAGTGTAATCCAGCAGTGAGCAGTGTACTGCTGTTCTATGAGCAGTGGGTAGAGTAATCCAGCAGTGAGCAGTGTACTGCTGTTCTATGAGCAGTGGGTATAGTAATCCAGCAGTGAGCAGTTTACTGCTGTTCTATGAGCAGTGGGTAGTGTAATCCAGCAGTGAGCAGTGGGTAGTGTAATCCAGCAGTGAGCAGTGTACTGCTGTTCTATGAGCAGTGGGTAGTGTAATCCAGCAGTGAGCAGTGTACTGCTGTTCTATGAGCAGTGTGTAGTGTAATCCAGCAGTGAGCAGTGTACTACTGTTATGTGAGCAGTGTGTAGTATAATCCAGCAGTGAGCAGTGTACTACTGTTATGTGAGCAGTGTGTAGTATAATCCAGCAGTGAGCAGTGTACTGCTGTTCTATGAGCAGTGGGTAGAGTAATCCAGCAGTGAGCAGTGTACTGCTGTTCTATGAGCAGTGGGTATAGTAATCCAGCAATGAGCAGTGTACTGCTGACAGCTAACAGTACACTGCTGTTCTGTAAGCAGTGGGTATAGTAATCCAGCAGTGAGCAGTGTACTGCTGTTCTATGAGCAGTGGGTAGTGTAATACAGCAGTGGGCAGTGTACTGTTGTTCTGTGAGCAGTGAGTAGTGTAATCCAGCAGTGAGTAGTGCATTCTAGTAATGAATGATGTGTTAATGGAAAATTTGTAAAACAAAATAGATTTTGTATTTTCGCTTTACTTCAGCAATGAACGGGGCCTTTTAGCAGTGAGCGACTCATGACAGTTCTGTGCTGCTGCATTGTTGGCAAAAGCGTTAGAGTTGGGAAAGAGATACACGGTAATTTTGAATCCCTTTCCTTGACATGAAACCATATTGTGATTACACATCGTCGTAGCTATTAAATTGTAAAATGGACGGACAACGTGCACGATTGTTCTTGACCAATTAATCTGGCGAATAAATTGAAATAAAATCACCCATCATTGATACCCGCCGTACCGCAATGTTGCGCGCAACACGGAATAATGCAATTTGTCATGATCCGTCAGATGTCAGCAGGCATCCTGTAAATCCACCCCGACATTAAAGAGGACGCTAAAGCATGTGAAACAAATCACTATCAACTCTGTAAAACCATATAATTATCGGAAATTAAAACAATGTCGTGATGTCATACCTTTGTACTTGCAGTCCAGTATTATTAATTATAATTAAGTATTAGAGTATATTATATTAAATACTAAGCGTACATGCAGGCAATTAACAGTTTTAATTAGTAGGATATTGTTATATAAACGTGTGCTTTAAGTAAGATATAAACCTCACAGACGGATCTGTAGTCCAGTGGTAACACGCTGGACTGGTAATCCAGGAATCGCAGGTTCGATCCCCCGTCTGACACTAATAAAATTAACAGTCTTTCAGATGGGATGTTGAACCGAGGTCTAGTGTCGGTGCTTCACACCATGCACGTAAAAGAACCAGAGGAGACTCTGGAATGGGTCTCTGTCTGTATCATTGCACTATCCTCCAACAATCTAAAATGACTAATCTCTTCAGGAGGCGTCGCTCATATGGGCAACCGGTAGCGACGATAAATAAACGTAAAACACACACAAAGATATAAACCTCAAACGGATCCAATATGTAAAATATTGGTACAGTCTTCGGCTCTACGCGCCTCACACAGTCCAATAGTTTACATATTGGATCGTTTTCGGCTTATATCCTATACATAGACAAGGGAGATATGACAAGTTGAATAAGTCTGATAAAATAAAGATTTAATCATACATTTTGGGTAAGTTGCTATTAATAGCGAGTTCTAAGCTTCGGGTCCGCTCGCGTAGTGATCTTTACGGTGAGATGAGATTGTCGATATGTTATCTAAATTAAATTCTTCGTAGCGGAAAACGAATTATGCGAGCATAGCTAAGAGAGGCCACATCGAGGCAGGACGGACAGAGGACATGGATTGAGCCGTAACGATGTCAGAATGCGTTCTTAATGAGATATATTAGTCCGAAAGCGTTCATATGAGCCAGATTAACATTCACTGATACTCTATCATAGTGGAATCGTATGTTTTACGTTTATTTATCGTCGCTACCAGTTGCCCATATGAGCGACGCCTACTAAAGAGATTAGTCATTTTAGATGTATGGAGGATAGTGCAATGATACAGACAGAGACTCATTCCAGAGTCACCTCTGGTTCTTTTACGTGCACGGTGTACAGCACCGACATGAGACCTCGGTTTAATGTCCCATCTGAAAGACTGTTAATTTTATTAGGGTCAGACGGGGGGTCGAACCTGCGATCCATGGATTACCAGTCCAGCGTGTTACCACTGGACTACAGATCCGTCTGTATATAGTGTATAGTGGAATCAAATCAACAAACACAATATATAGAACAATCATTTACACTTGACTGGACACATGAGTTCTATGCTAGATAACAGCGTGTTAAAGTATAGTATATTTAAGAAATAATAAGTATCAACCGTGGTATATCGGGCTTTAGACCTTCGTGATATATTTCTACGCATAAGAACTTCAAACTCGTGTTATTCTGCGATATACCACGGTTGATACTTATTATTTCGATTCTAACACGACTTACTTCTAATAATTTTAGACGAGTAAGGATGGTTGTGGAGTTGCGTCATGATAACTATATCTATTAATGCACTACCATTGTGAGACATCTGTGTAGCATAATTATTTAACCTAGCCACAATAACGAAGAACTTAATTTCAATTATCAGCAAGAGAAGTGACTTATTGAGAAGGCTTGAAAACTACATGTTCTACTATAAGTAGGTTACTAGAATCATTTCATGATTAAAACAAATTATTGTGACATTTGTAACGTAAAATGTTCGTCCCTAATGGATGGACGACACGTGCGTCTGTCATTCCAACCTAAGTACATTGCATACTTTCGAATTTAATAGAGGTAATGTCGAACCACTGGACTACAGATCAGTCTGTTAAATGTATAAGGATATTGTCAGGATTTATGTATGTTATTAATGTGACAGTATTGTTATTGTGATTTGTAAATTGTATTCATCATTATGGAAAAGGTTGCAATAAAATAGTATTAAGCTATTTTATTATTTGGCTCAATTATCAACACATACAGGTTGGATTTCTTTACAGAAATAGTTGGGTAGCCTTGGAACAGGCGTCGATAAATTTTGCTTGGTAAATCAAATACATATATTTTAACCACGACTATTAATTGAGCTGTATTAAGTTTCTGATCATATCAACGTCATTTTGCCAGAAGCTAAAAAGTGAAAAATCGACAGACTGGTACCCATGGTAATAGTTTGGCATACATTGAGCTATACTGACGCAGCGGTTATAAAACAGTTGGTAGTTTAATCTTAAGCTCAAGTCAAGTTATGTGGTCAACTACAGTCGCAAACTCAGAAAAGAAGGTCATAAAACGTTAGAGTTTGAATTTGATTGATTTTGATCAAACTCAACATGCAATCTCACTCTCATAAACTAGAACTGGCTCTAAATGTTTTATAACCAACATTTCTGTCTCAAATCTCTAGTGAACTTTGAGTTCTTGGAATTTGAGTTGAGCTTTGAGCTAAGATTAAAACAGTTTTATAACATCAGGGTCTTGCTATGTATCAAGTGCAATGACAAGAATAAAATATTTTATTTTTTTTTCACTTTTTTTAAATTTTTTATTTTCCTTTTATACATAATTGTCACATGTTAGCACTATACATAGTACTTAATAAACATATAATTATAATTCTTATCTATTTAATATGACTTTGTGCTGACAGTTACAAATATTTCCTATTTCAAAATTCTTGCATCTGATAAAAGGTGTCCGTCTTAGACAAGAATAAAATATATACTTCCTCCAACATCACATCTATCTCGATGTTCATTTATGTAATATTCAAAGTTAAGGTCTACCTCCAACTAATTGTTTCTAGAATAACTTGTCATTCCAAACATCCACAACCGTTGTAAAGGAACACCAACAATTGAATAGGATATGTTTGCAATTTGTGACAATTATTTTAACAGGAATGTAAATTTAAAATGCAACGTTAATGTCTCTAGCAATTGTGCCACCACGATGGAGGTCGGTATCGAACGTTAATGTCTCTAGCAATTGTACCACCACGATGGACGTCGGTATCGAACGTTAATGTCTCCAGCAATTGTACCACCACGATGGACGTCGGCATCGAACGTTAATGTCTCTAGCAATTGTACCACCACGATTGATGTCGGTATCGAACGTTAATGTATAGCAATTGTACCACCACGATTGATGTCGGTATCGAACGTTAATGTAAAGCAATTGTACCACCACGATAGAGGTCGGTATCGAACGTTAATGTCTATCAATTGTACCACCACCATGGAGGTTGGTATCGAACGTTAATGTCTATCAATTGTACCACCACGATGGAGGTCGGTATCGAACAGTAGTGTCTCTAGCAAGTGTACCACCACGATCGAGGTCGGTATCGAACGTTAATGTATAGCAAGTGTACCACCACGATGGAGGTCGGTATCGAACGTTAATGTATAGCATGTGTACCACCATGCTGGAGGTCGGTATCGAACGTTAATGTATAGCAAGTGTACCACCATGCTGGAGGTCGGTATCGAACGTTAATGCATAGCAAGTGTACCACCATGCTGGAGGTCGGTATCGAACGTTAATGTATTGCAAGTGTACCACCATGCTGGAGGTCGGTATCGAACGTTAATGTATAGCAATTGTACCACCAGTGGGGTGGTTTAATGTATTGCAAGTGTACCACCATGCTGGAGGTCGGTATCGAACGTTAATGTATAGCAATTGTACCACCACGATGGAGGTCGGTATCGAACGTTAATGTATAGCAAGTGTACCACCATGCTGGAGGTCGGTATCGAACGTTAATGTATAGCAAGTGTCACCATGCTGGAGGTCGGTATCGAACGTTAATGTATAGCAAGTGTACCACCATGATGGAGCTCGGTATCGAACGTTAATGTATAGCAATTGTACCACCATGCTGGAGGTCGGTATCGAACGTTAATGTATAGCAAGTGTACCACCACGATGGAGCTCGGTATCGAACGTTAATGTATAGCAAGTGTACCACCATGATGGAGGTCGGTATCGAACGTTAATGTATAGCAAGTGTACCACCATGCTGGAGGTCGGTATCGAACGTTAATGTATAGCAAGTGTACCACCATGATGGAGCTCGGTATCGAACGTTAATGTATAGCAAGTGTACCACCATGCTGGAGGTCGGTATCGAACGTTAATGTATAGCAAGTGTACCACCATGATGGAGCTCGGTATCGAACGTTAATGTATAGCAATGTGTGTACCACCATGTGGAGTCGGTATCGAACGTTAATGTATAGCAAGTGTACAACCATGATGGAGGTCGGTATCGAACGTTAATGTATAGCAAGTGTACCACCATGATGGAGGTCGGTATCGAACGTTAATGTATAGCAAGTGTACCACCACGATGGAGCTCGGTATCGAACGTTAATGTCTCTAGCAATTGTACCACCATGCTGGAGGTCGGTATCGAACGTTAATGTCTCTAGCAATTGTACCACCACGATCGAGGTCGATATCGAAACGAGAATAGCTGACTCCGGTGACTCGCCTATTAAAAGTTTCAAATTTTTAGTATCGGTGTTTGATCGGTTCTTTCATTGTGTTCAATTGTACGAAATCATCACCACAAACTGTAAACCTCTGAATGTGCCGTTGTTAGAGCTCACTAATAGTATATGAATCAACATTGTGTGTCTTAATACATGACATTGACATCACTCCATATCTTCATTCTAATGGTGCTTGGAATACCTGCTTTATGTTTAATGGGTTATTTCTAGGAACATACCTGGTTTAATGGGTTCTTTCTTGGAACATACCTGGTTTAATAGGTTATTTCTAGGTACATACCTGGTTTAATGGGTTATTTCTAGGTACATACCTGGTTTAATGGATTCTTTCTAGGAACATACCTGGTTTAATGGGTTATTTCTAGGTACATACCTGGTTTAATGGGTTATTTCTAGGAACATACCTGGTTTAATGGGTTATTTCTAGGAACATACCTGGTTTAATAGGTTATTTCTAGGAATATACCTGGTTTAATGGGTTATTTCTAGGAACATACCTGGTTTAATAGGTTATTTCTAGGAACATACCTGGTTTAATGGGTTATTTCTAGGAACATACCTGGTTTAATAGGTTATTTCTAGGAACATACCTGGTTTAATGGGTTATTTCTAGGAACATACCTGGTTTAATGAGTTATTTCTAGGAACATACCTGGTTTAATGGGTTATTTCTAGGAATATACCTGGTTTAATGGGTTCTTTCTAGGAACATACCTGGTTTAATGGGTTATTTCTAGGAACATACCTGGTTTAATAGGTTATTTCTAGGAACATACCTGGTTTAATGGGTTCTTTCTAGGAACATACCTGGTTTAATGGGTTATTTCTAGGAACATACCTGGTTTAATGGGTTATTTCTAGGAACATACCTGGTGTAATGGGTTCTGTACTGGTGTATGAAATCTTGAATGCTATTAATGTGAGTACAGAAAGTGCACATATCCGTCCTTCCATGTCTGTCCTGAAAATATAAAGTACGATAATATCAGACGCAGGAAACAGTGTTTCAGATGGGACTTTAAACCAAGGTCTCGTGTCGGTACTGTACACTGTACACGCAAAAGAACCAGACGAGACTCTGGAGTGGGTCTCTGTCTGTATCATTGCACTGTCTTCCAAATATCTAAAATGACTATTCTCTTCAGGAGGCGTTCCTCCTATGGGGGACCGGTAGCGACGATAAATAAATGTAAAACACACATGAAACATACCCAATCTTGTGTAATACATGTACACAATCACCTAATACACACCTAACTTAACACTTCCTTGAAACATGGGTTTCGAGAGTTCATACATGTATGTGTAACGCGGCGTCTTCCTCTACCAAACCTGATACAAATGAATTGCGCTGAAAACAAATTCCTACGCACATTACGTTGTATGCCTCGTTTACTGCATGGGGTCTCAGTGACCGGATGGTTAAGCTTGTTGACGACGTTGAGGTTCCAATCACACTGGAGGTGTCCGTCCGTGCCTGACGTACTGCTAGGAGGTGCACACAGGTTCTTCCTCAACCAATAATAACTGGATTCGCTATATAACCTGAGCTGTTGGTGCGTCGTTTTTAAACTCCCAAATCAATCAAACATAGTCACTAAAACAAGAATTTGACCGAGTGAACCGCGTGAAATAAGTATCGAAACTCCATTGCTGTGATCTACCTGGTAGCATTGTTCTTTGGATTTTGATCTCGACATCTGGAGTTACCCCAAGTGTCTGTTTCTGTCTCGTCTTATATTAATCAAATACGTGTTTTTACGTTTATTTATCGTCGCTACCGGTTGCCCATATGAGCGACGCCTTCTGAAGAGATTAGTTATTTTAGATTTTGGAGGATAGTGCATGATACAGACAGAGACCCATTCCAAAATCTCCTCTGGTTCTTTTACGTTCACGGTGTAAAGCACCGACACGAGACCTCGGTTTAACGTCCCATCTGAAAGACTGTTAATTTTATTAGGGTCATACGGGGGATCGAACCTGCGATCCCTGGATTACCAGTCCAGCGTGTTACCACTGGACTACAGATCCTTCAAATAAGTTAATGATCTAATTGAAAACACCCGTGAGCTTGGTGAGCATTCAGGTGTTTACAACACCACTACCACCAACACAACATAGTATATATTACAGAAACAAAAGATTTGACATTAAGCTGAACTATTCTAAATGGCAATTAACCCTCATCAAAATATTAAAACCACAATTCTTGATCAATATTTATTTCACAACGCACGGCTTGAAACAATACCATCATCTAATTGACATTTCACAAAATTTATCTTTTTTCCTGGGTCAAAATAGATTCGCAAAATAAGTCATAAACAATATTCGGATTCCCAAAAATACATTTCAACGTCGATACATCAACGCTCCCAGCAACTCAAAGCCACGTCATTCAATAATAAGGTTATTCACACATACACACACACCACAGACGGATCTGTAGAGTAACACGCTGGACTGGTAATCCAGGGATCGCAGGTTCGATCCCCCGTCTGACCCTAATAAAATGAACAGTCTTACAAATGGGACGTTAAACCGAGGTCTTGTGTCGGTGCTGTACACAGTGCACGTAAAAGAAACAGAGGAAACTCTGTCTGTATCATTGCACTATCCTCCAAAATCTAAAATGACTAATCTCTTCAGGAGGCGTCGCTCATATGGGCAACCGGTAGCGACGACGGGGGATCGAACCTGCGATCCCTGGATTACCAGTCCAGCGTGTTAAAAAAGTTTCTTGTATCTTGTATCGTTATTTTGTATTAAAACACTGTCATGACGTCATACATTTGTACTTGCAGTCCATTATTATTAATATTGGACTGTTATTAATAGGCCAGAATATTATATTATTTAAATCCTATGCGGAAATATACCATCTCCGTGACATAGTGGATAATGCGTCCGCATATGGATTGGGATGTCGAAGATTCTAATCTCGTAAGAGGTTCATTCTTACTTGGCCGGTTGGTGAGCCGCCAGCTAGTTAAGTAATGGTTACCGATAGCCAGGCGCATGGCCTTCAATGATAGGATTCGGGAAGTGATGTCCATAAGAGGTGCCTCATAAGTCTGAAATGGATGACCCTTTCGATAGGGGTGACATTATAATAAACAAACACAAACGAAAATTATTATTAAGATGATGTTTCATAAGTGTGTGCTTTAAGTAAGACATGTCTGTCTGTCTGTCTGTCTGTCTGTCTGTCTGTCTGTCTGTCTGTCTGTCTGTCTGTCTGTCTGTCTGTCTGTCTGTCTGTCTGTCTGTCTGTGTCTGTCTGTCTGTCTGTCTGTCTGTCTGTCTGTCTGTCTGTCTGTTGTCTGTCTGTCTGTCTGTGTCTGTCTGTCTGTCTGTCTGTCTGTCTGTCTGTCTGTCTGTCTGTCTGTCTGTCTGTCTGTCTGTCTGTATTCTGTCTGTCTGTCTGTCTGTCTGTCTGTCTGTCTGTCTGTCTGTCTGTCTGTCTGTGTCTGTCTTGTCTGTCTGTCTGTCTGTCTGTCTGTCTGTCTGTCTGTCTGTCTTGTCTGTCTGTCTGTCTGTCTGTCTGTCTGTCTGTCTGTCTGTCTGTCTGTCTGTCGGTCTGTCTGTCTGTCTGTCTGTCTGTCTGTCTGTCTGTCTGTCTGTCTGTCTGTCTGTCTGTCTGTCTGTCTGTCTGTCTGTCTGTCTGTCTGTCTGTCTGTCTGTCTGTCTGTTTGACTGTCTGTTTGACTGTCTGTTTGACTGTCTGTTTGACTGTCTGTTTGACTGTCTGTTTGAATGTCTGTATGCCTGTATGTATGCCTGTATATATGACTGTCTGTATGCCTGTCTGTTTGACACTCTGTATGACTGTCTGTATGACTGTCTGTATCTCTGTCTGTCTGTATGCCTGTCTGTTTGACACTC
>CM026386.1:65775973-65836371 GCA_014843695.1 Archivesica marissinica
CCTTTATGTCTACGCTCTATTCTTGAAATAAATATACAGCACTTTCATTCATTCATTGTCACTTTTCTTTGTTTCTTCGCTAAGAAAGCTCGTTTTTTCCATCTGAACATGAGCTATATCTCAGTCTTTTAGCAAAATGAATATCCTTTATACCTTTCCCAATCGTTCTTCAAACGATATTGATGACTTTTTTAATGAAAAACTCCTTGTATGGTAAATTCATGAACTATACATCACATCAGTCAGGTTCATTAAAAATGACAGGAATAAAATAATTGCAAATACTAATCTTGTACATGTACGATTTTTTTTAAACATTGTAGTATTGAAATATTATTAAATAGATGATCGTACGCAATCACCTACATTTGTTTGTTTGTTTGTTCGTTTGTTTGTTTGTTTGTGTGTTTGTTTGTTTGTTTGTTTGTTTGTTTGTTTGTTTGTTTGTTTATTTGTTTGTTTGTTTGTTTGTTTGTTTGTTTGTTTGTTTGTTTGTTTGTTTGTTTGTTTGTTTGTTTGTTTGTTTGTTTGTTTGTTTGTTTGTTTGTTTGTTTGTTTGTTTGTTTGTTTGTTTGATAACTGGTGCGTTAATTCTATTCTTGTGTTTTACGTTTATTTATCGTCGCTACCGGTTGCCCATATGAGCGACGCCTCCTGAAGAGATTAGTTATTTTACATTTTGGAGGATAGTGCAATGATACAGACAGAGATCAATTACAGAATCTCCTCTGGTTCTTTTACGTGCACGGCGTAAAGCACCGACACGATATCTCGGTTTAGCGTGTTACCACTGGACTACAGATCCGTCTGTAAACCTGCGATCCCTGGATTACCAGTCCAGCGTGTTACCACTGGACTACAGGTCCGTCTGTAAACCTGTGATCCCTGGATTACCAGTCCAGCGTGTTACCGCTGGACTACAGATTCTATTCTTATTTATTTCCCCTTAATATTGGTATGTGGAAGTCGTGATAGCGCAGTGGATGTGCGTTCGCTTCAGGTGCGAAAGATCCGGAGTTCGAACCCCGCTGGAGCCGTTACGATTGTGCCCTTAGGCAAGGCATTTAAATGCCACGGTGCCTCTTCTCTCTCCATCGTGGCGATGGATTCCATCAGGAATGAGGTCTCGAGAGTGATTTATATAAGTTGAAATAACTTGTTTCGCAATCGAGCTAAAATAAATTTGTATAAACTAATATTGGTTTTAGTGACGTCATTTTACGTATTGATTGGCCAGCCAGTTCATAAACGCATCATTTTTACGCTTTACTGTACGCGCAAAATACAAAATGTCTTGTAATAAAGGAAATCAATGAGATACATCACTGGCTTTTCTATTACCTCCCTTGTCAGATAAAGTCAGATATATCCCGAAATGTATATTGGTCCTTTTAGTTGGAATGCTTCATGTTTTACTGTTACTGTGTCCGTAGCCAGGTGTTGCGGTATCATAAAATGTGAGTTTATGAAAGTCGTATAGGTGGAAATATAGTAATTTAATAATTATAAGATGAGAAAGTGGACTAAAATTAATAGTATGTTGTGCAAAGGAAGCAACATTAAGAAACTGAGGCAACCACTTAAAGCGACACTACATCTGTGAAAACGCAAATGTCTGCAGAATGTAATTTGCTATTATATGGTATAATTACCATCCCCCAATATGTGTGTGTGTTTTACCTTTATTTATCGTCGCTACCGGTTGCCCATATGAGCGACGCCTCCTGAAGAGATTAGTCATTTTAGATTTTGGAGGATAGTGAAATGGTACAGACAGAGACCCATTCCAGAGTCTCCTCTGGTTCTTTTACGTGCACGGTGTAAAGCACCGACACAAGACCTCGGTTTAACGTCCCATCTGAAATTGTATTAGCGTCAGACGGGGGATTGAACCTTAGATCCCTGGATTACCAGTCCAGCGTGTTACCACTGGGCTACAGATCCGTCTGTGAGGTTTATATCTTACTTAAAACACAATATTTGCCTCAAAAACTGAGTATTTCAACAAATAAACAAACGTGGTATACGCGGTTTGTTGACATAACACAATAATAAGTCAACGTGCATGCGTAATACAAATCGTTTATCCTGAATAACACGAGTTATGCTACATATTTACCGTAATATCTCACATGTTTATTTATTTGTAGTCTAATCTTAATTAAATTATCTCCAAACGAAAGTATCGCGTGTTTAATATTGACTTCAATGACAACAAACGTCAATTCAGGAGCCCAATGAATGACCGTTATATGAAATCCTTCTTTCAGGTTTGAAAGTTTGTAGACCACAAAAACACTGTTTATTGATTCAATGTTAGTGTTCGATGTATTCAGAAGAATTTGTAGTAACAATGCCTTTACTTGAAAACAAATATGCATTTTATTTGCTTTTTGCCATGTAATTTCGCTTTAATGGGGGCATATCTACGTGTAGGGAGTATTCAGGGGCAGTAACTCACTGATGTATCTCATTGGTTTAAACAATATTTTAATATTTAAGAGTAAGACACAACTCAGGAATAGATGTAGCAAACATCTCTCATTGATTTTTCATTTAGTTTGTATATATCCCACGAATCATGGTGAATTGTGTTTAATTGCAATGCAGAATTCGTCGATTTTATAATTTACAATATACATTTTAGCGGCGGGTCCATGGGACGAACATTTAATTTGTTAGTTTCAGCGCTAAATATGCATTGGATCACATTGTGTCAGACAAATTATGTTTTAAATCAATTATTTTATTAAGGTTTCATCATTGATGAGTATGCCTACGCTGCATCATTGGCGGGTATGCCTACGCTGCATCATTGATGAGTATGCCTACGTTGCATCATTGGCGGGTATGCCTACGCTGCATCATTGATGAGTATGCCTACGTTGCATCATTGGCGGGTATGCCTACGCTGCATCATTGATGAGTATGCCTACGTTGCATCATTGGCGGGTATGCCTACGCTGCATCATTGATGGGTATGCCTACGTTGCTTCATTGACGGGTATGCCTACGTTGCATCATTGACGGGTATGCCTACGTTGCATCATTGATGGGTATGCCTACGTTGCTCCATTGACGGGTATGCTTACGTTGCATCATTGACAGGTATGCCTACGTTGCATCGTTGACGGGTATGCCCAAGTTGCATCATTGATGGGTATGCCTACGTTGCATCATTGCCGGGTATGCCCATGTTGCATCATTGATGGATATGCCTACGTTGCATCATTGGCGGGTATGCCTACGTTGCATCATTGACGGGTATGCCTACGTTACATCGTTGAAGGTTATGCCTACGTTGCATCATTCACGGGTATGCCTACGTTGCTTCATTGCTGGGTATACCTACGTCGCATCATTGATGGGTATACCTACGTTGCATCATTGCCGGGCATGCCTACGTTGCATCATTGACGGATATGCCTACGTTGCATCATTGACGGGTATGCCTGCGTTGCATCATTGACGGGTATGCCTATGTTGCATCAGTGACGGGTATGCCTACGTTGCACCATTGACGGGTATGCCTACGTTGCATATATGGTGGGTATGCCTACGTTGCACCATTGACGGCTATGTCTACGTTGCATCATTGATGGGTATAGCTACGTTGCATCATTGACGGGTATGCCTACGTTGCACCTTTGACGGTATGCCTATGTTGCATCATTGACGGATATGCCTACGTTGCACCATTGACGGGTATGCCTACGTTGCACCTTTGACGGTATGCCTATGTTGCATCATTGACGGATATGCCTACGTTGCACCATTGACGGGTATGCCTAAGTTGCATCATTGATGGACATACCGTCGTTGCACCATTGACGGGTATGCCTACGTTGCACCATTGACGGGTATGTCCACGTTGTATCAATGGCGGGTATGCCTACGTTGCACCATTGGCAGGTATGTCTACGTTGCATCATTGAGGGGTATACCTACGTTGCATTATTGACGGGTATACCTACGTTGCATTATTGATGAGTATGCCTACGTTGCATTATTGACGGGTATGTCTACGTTGCATCATTGACGGGTATGCCTATGTTGCATCATTGATGGGTATGCCTACGTTGTATTATTGATGGGTATGTCTACGTTGCATTATTGATGGGTATGCCTACGTTGTATTATTGATGGGTATGCCTACGTTGCATTATTGATGGGTATGCCTACGTTGCATCATTGACGGGTATGTCTACGTTGCATTATTGATGGGTATGCCTACGTTGCATTATTGACGGGTATGTCTACGTTGCATCATTGACGGGTATGCCTACGTTGCATCATTGCCTATTTCAGGATTTACATCGAGAAAGAAATAATTGTAAATACATAGTGTGACAAGTAATCATATTTCAAAGTATTAATTTCCGTTAATGCCGCAGTTTAGACATAAACATCAAAAAACAAGTCTTCACTTGGAAGCTAAACAAATATAATTAACAAGAATAGACAATGGAGAATGTACATGTGTTTTACGTTTATTTATCGTCGCTACCGGTTGCCCATATGAGCGACGCCTCCTGAAGAGATTAGTTATTTTAGATTTTGGAGGATAGTGCATGATACAGACAGAGACCCATTCCAGAGTCTCCTCTGGTTCTTTTACGTACACGGTGTACAGCACCTACACGAGACCTCGGTTTAACGTCCCATCTGAAAGACTGTTCATTTTATTAGGGTCAGACGGGGGGGTCGAACCTGCGATCCCTGGATTACCAGTCCAGCGTGTTACGACTGGACTACAGATCCGTATGAATGTACATGAACGAGAGAGTACATGTGATAAATGTTCTTGTATACGACATATAAAATGGAGTCTGCACTATTAAACACCACTAGTTGAAAAGTCAAGTCAAAACGCATTACATGGATATAGTTACGACAATATAGGTGTTATCTACGATTCACATTTACTATGCACATGGGTTCTTCGTCGTATAATTATACGCAATTCAATCCAATTTAGTTTCTCGCACTCCTTGTCAGCATTGCACTATGGGGTAATCAACAAAGATTCCAGGCATAGCGAAGAAAAATCCAAACAAACAGGACACTAAGGAGTCTTTAATAATTTCAATTTCAAATGTATTGCCATAATCAGCAACTATATTACACATGGCCATTTACAACGCCAATAGAAATATGGCAAATAATTCGCGATGTAAAGAGGACACATTCCATGGCTGTTAGACATACATAAAGTATTTGAACGTCCTAGATCATTTGTCAATATCTAAACAGATCTTAATGGTTAATACTAATATCTACCATTCACGGTGTCTGGATGCAGGTATAATATTAATTTAAATGCCTCCAAAAAAGAAGGAGAAGAAGGAGAAGAAGTAACGTTCGCTTTCTTCACCCGAGATAACGAGTACACAACCCGAGAAACGCACTACCTCGTGCAGTGCTTCTTCTCCCGTGCTTCCTGTGAACGGCATGGCATCTCCAGCATATGTGCAACCCATGAACATGAACAATATGGCCAGCATGAACAAATGCCTTACACCAGCTAATGGGTTCTATACTCCCCCACCACCATCCCAGCCGCCCTCTCAGACTCATCACTATGTGCCTGCACCAACGTATGTCCAGCAATCACCCCAGACGTCGTATCAATCAATTGATAATTTCCAACAGCTTGTTCTTGATAGACTGGCTTCTGTGGATACACTCTTTTGTAAGCTAGACAATATTGAAAAACAGTTATCGTCTCTATCGGATAAGCTATCATCCATTGATACACGCGTGTCATCACTTGAGAAGTCTGAGCAAGAAACTAAAGCTAGTGTATCTGCCGTTGAAAATAGTAGGGCATTTGACTCTCATATATGTGATGATATACAAGCCAAACAGGCTGACATTGATAATGCCATTTATACTGAGCGGGATCGTATTACTGAGTTGAAGAACCAATAAGACTCAATGAAATATATTCCAGACGAGGTAACTGGTCTACAATCACGCTCTATGAGAGATAATCTGTTATTCTTTGGATTCACTGAGTGCACGACGGCAGAGAGTAGGCGATCCGAGAACTGTGCTACTACTGTGCTTGACTAGTGTCAGAAAATGCTGGATATTCCTGATGCACATACATCAATTAGGCTTGAAAGGGCGCACCGACTAGGCAATAAATACGAACATGATAAAACAAGGCCCATTGTTGTGAAGTTTAACCACTACCCAGACAAACTGCTAACTAAACAGAAAACTTCTGAACATTCAAAATCCATCAATACTTCCCAGGAGTCAGACTTACGCGATACTCTACATGGCGCAGGTGCCCCCAGACCTATCCGTCCCCAGATCCGTGTCAGTGACCAATTCTCCAAAGTGATCCAAGAACGCAGGCGCAAATTGATCCCGACTATGATCAAGGCGAAGGAAAATGGAAGAAATGCATATATTTCCTACGATAAACTGTTCATTGACAATAGAATGTATACTGTCGATAATGTGTCGAGATCTGGTTATATCTAGGACTATGTTGAGAAACAGTTATCATTCCTATTGTGGAATGTACAGGGTAGTTAAATGATTGTGATTTTATAAATTTTATTTCAGATTTTGATGTGCTATTATTTGTGGAAACATGGAATTCCAACTTAACAAATGTAAACATTGACGGTTTTGATCATTTTAGCTGTCCCCGTCCGAAAAGCAATCGAAGGGCAAAACGTGACAGCTGGGGTGTAATCGTGTATTATAAAGAATGTTACAGAAACTATTTCCAACTGGTTTAAATTGCACAAGGCGTATTCACAATCCATATCTGATGCATATTTTTGTGTATGCTATATAACCCCTGAGAGTTCTGCCATGTATAGGAATGTACAATCCATATCTGATGCATATTTTTGTGTATGCTATATACCCCCTGAGAGTTCTGCCATGTATAGGAATGTACAATCCATATCTGATGCATATTTTTGTGTATGCTATATACCCCCTGAGAGTTCTGCCATGTATAGGAATGTACAATCCATATCTGATGCATATTTTTGTGTATGCTATATACCCCCTGAGAGTTCTGCCATGTATAGGAATGTACAATCCATATCTGATGCATATTTTTGTGTATGCTATATACCCCCTGAGAGTTCTGCCATGTATAGGAATGTACAATCCATATCTGATGCATATTTTTGTGTATGCTATATACCCCCTGAGAGTTCTGCCATGTATAGGAATGTACAATCCATATCTGATGCATATTTTTGTGTATGCTATATACCCCCTGAGAGTTCTGCCATGTATAGGAATGTACATTCCACTTTATTTGATTTTGATTTTTTCGAAACTCTTAACACTGATATACGAAAATATAATGACCTTGGTGATGTATACTTATCTGGTGACCTAAATTCTCGCACGAGCGCCCAGCTAGATTACGTACCTGACCTACATTTAGACCGTTATGTTGAGCTTCCACAGCCTAATGCGCATGTACTTAGCTTACCAGTGCGTCGAAATCAAGATACTTATGTGAACAATGTTGGGGGGGGGAATTATTAACACTTTGCAAAGAAAATGATCTCTGTATTGTTAATGGCCGGTTGAATGAAGGAAAATGTACTTTCCATGCAAATTATAGAAATAGACCGGTTTCTAGCTTAGTTAATTATGTGATTACTAGTTACGAATGTTATAACGGTATAAATGGTATGCATGTGTTTGATTTAACCGAATATTCGGACCACTGTCCTCTTACTTTTACTTTGAAATGCAACATAGATTTACCACAAGATAGTCGCATTGAATATGACAAAATATGCTGGGACACAGCTAGAAAATATATTTTATTGGAACAGGTGAACAGTCAGTCTGTATTATTTAATGACATTGATGCTAAATTGTTGTCCGGTGAATATGATATTGACGAATGTATGAGCAAATTTTCAAACTTAGTACATGACATTTCTTCTAGATGTTTTTCAAAATCAGTAAACAGGCGTCCTAAACCTAAAAAGAAAAAGTCAGCTTAGTTTGATGAAAGTTGCCGAATAGCCAAATCTAACTTTTTTACAGCTAAGCGTAGATTTCAGGGGGAAATCCGATGTAAATAAACTTGAGTTTTTGAACTTTAGAAATGTATATATTAAAGCTAAATATCAATATTACAATAAAGAGAAAGTGAAACTGTCTAAGATGAGTAAGACATCTCCACGTATATTCTGGAAGTATATAAACAAACTAAAAAATAAGAATAGTGCTGCAAGCGATGATAGCCTCGAAGACTTTGTTACACATTTTTCCGATAGTTCAAATGAATCTCAAGGCCAATATAATAGCGATGACCATAATTCGTAACGTGATGAAGCGGTAAATATTGAACAGTTAGATGATCGGATTACTATTGGTGAAATTCAAAAAACAATATCTTTGTTAAACCGTTATAAAAGCTGCGATTACGAAAATAATGTTGCGGAATTTTTCATAGATGCAAACTATTTTATATCGCCCTATTTGTGCAACATTTTGAACAATATATTTGACACTTGTATTTATCCCAAGGCATTGTCTAAGGGAGTTAATGTTCCTATCTATAAAAATGGTGACAAAGGAAATCCATCTAATTATAGGGGAATCACATTGGTGAATGTTATCGGTATAATATTTTCACTGTTATTAAGAAATCGAATAAATAAATGGTGTGAATCAGAGAATGTATTCAATAATTCACAGTTCGGTTTCCGTGATGGCCGTTCTACAGCTGATGATAGTTTCTTGTTACATGCAATCATTCAAAAGTATTATCAAAAAAATCGAGGCTATGGTGTATTTTATCGACTACAAGCGAGCTTTTGATATTGTTAACAGAGATGCATTGTGGGTAAAATTAATCCAACAAGGTATCAGCTGTAAAATGGTCAACATGATTAAATGTATTTATAATGATGTCCAATCGTGTGTTAAATTATCCAGTACTATGGAGTTGTCCAATTTCTTTGATGTTATAATAGGTTTGAAGCAGGGTGAACCGTTATCTCCCCTTCTGTTTATTTTATTTATTAACGATATCAATAGTCAAATAAATGTAAATTCACTAACTGATAAAGATCTTGAACTTTTGTCAATGTACATGATTATCAGTATTCTGAAAAATGGGGTCTTAAAATTAACATTGATAAAACTAAGATCTGTGTCTTTGATACACGTAAGCAAAGAGTTTATACAGACCTTTTCATTAACGGGGAAAATATTGAACGTGTTGATAATTTCACCTATTTAGGTGTCAAATTTACCTACACTGGAACTATGTCGGGAGCGGTTAAAGCTTTATATAACCAAGCATTAAAGGCTTGCCATAATCTGTTATCTTTATTTGACAAAGTTAAATTTGATGTTAAAACTAAACTTTCTTTATTTGATTCAATGGTTATGCCAATACTGTTGTATGGTTGTGAAGTGTGGGGTATTTATAATAATAATAGTTACAAACAGGTGGATAAATTGCATATCCGATTTTGTAAATATATACTTGGAGTCAAACAACAGACACCAAATAATGCTGTTTATGGCGAAATCTTTCAAACTTTGATCGAATATATTTTAGTAAATCAGCTATAAAACACTAAGCAGGTTAAAGTTTATTAGTACGTATTTAAAAGATGACAGGCGCGATTTTGATGTTTCGGGGTGTCAATCAATGCCGCGGGACGTGTAGAGAGTGAACACAAATAATTTAAAGCACTAAGCAGGTTAAAGTGTATTGCATGGCATGCGCCGTGCCTGACCAATTTAATTTTGTAAATACGTACTAATAAACTTTAACCTATACTTAAATGCTTGTTTTTCAATTCAGTGTGCTATACCATTTTTGTTTTAAATAGTACTTAGATTGAAATTAGTAACAGTTACTGTTTGTCTCTTGGCTTTAGAATGTAATTAACTAGTAGTAACATGTGATATTTATAACATGATATGTTTTGTTGCAATATGTCTCTTATACTTATATTCAGAATGGCTATATACTTTTAATATGATTGTTTAATGTGTGTGTTTTACGTTTCTTTATCGTCGCTACCGGTTGCCCATATGAGCGACGCCTCCTGAAGATATTAGTCATTTTAGATTTTTGGAAGATACAGATAGAGACCCATTCCAGAGTCTTGACTAGTGTCAGAAAATGCTGGATATTCCTGATGCACATACATCAATTAGGCTTGAAAGGGCGCACCGACTAGGCAATAAATACGAACATGGTAAAACAAGGCCTATTGTTGTGAAGTTTAACCACTACCCAGACAAACTGCTAACTAAACAGAAAGCTTCTGAACATTCAAAATCCATCAATACTTCCCAGGAGTCAGACTTACGCGATACTCTACATGGCGCAGGTGCACCCAAACATATCCGTCCCCAGATCCGTGTCAGTGACCAATCCCCCAAAGTGATCCAAGAACGCAGGCGCAAGTTGATCCCGACTATGATCAAGGCGAAGGAAAATGGAAGAAATGCATATATTTCCTACGATAAACTGTTCATTGACAATAGAATGTATACTGTCGATAATGTGTCGAGATCTGGTTATATCTAGGACTATGTTGAGAAACAGTTATCATTCCTATTGTGGAATGTACAGGGTAGTTAAATGATTGTGATTTTATAAATTTTATTTCAGATTTTGATGTGCTATTATTTGTGGAAACATGGAATTCCAACTTAACAAATGTAAACATTGACGGTTTTGATCATTTTAGCTGTCCCCGTCCGAAAAGCAATCGAAGGGCAAAACGTGACAGCGGGGGTGTAATCGTGTATTATAAAGAATGTTACAGAAACTATTTCCAACTGGTTTAAATTGCACAAGGAGTATTCACAATCCATATCTGATGCATATTTTTGTGTATGCTATATACCCCCTGAGAGTTCTGCCATGTATAGGAATGTACAATCCATATCTGATGCATATTGTTGTGTATGCTATATACCCCCTGAGAGTTCTGCCATGTATAGGAATGTACAATCCATATCTGATGCATATTTTTGTGTATGCTATATAGTCCCTGAGAGTTCTGCCATGTATAGGAATGTACAATCCATATCTGATGCATATTTTTGTGTATGCTATATACCCCCTGAGAGTTCTGCCATGTATAGGAATGTACAATCCATATCTGATGCATATTTTTGTGTATGCTATATAGTCCCTGAGAGTTCTGCCATGTATAGGAATGTACAATCCATATCTGATGCATATTTTTGTGTATGCTATATACCCCCTGAGAGTTCTGCCATGTATAGGAATGTACAATCCATATCTGATGCATATTTTTGTGTATGCTATATACCCCCTGAGAGTTCTGTCATGTATAGGAATGTACAATCCATATCTGATGCATATTTTTGTGTATGCTATATACCCCTGAGAGTTCTGCCTGTATAGAATGTACAATCCATATCTGATGCATATTTTTGTGTATGCTATATACCCCCTGAGAGTTCTGCCATGTATAGGAATGTACAATCCATATCTGATGCATATTGTTGTGTATGCTATACCCCCTGAGAGTTCTGCCATGTATAGGAATGTACAATCCATATCTGATGCATATTTTGTGTATGCTATATACCCCCTGAGAGTTCTGCCATGTATAGGAATGTACAATCCATATCTGATGCATATTTTTGTGTATGCTATATACCCCCTGAGAGTTCTGCCATGTATAGGAATGTACAATCCATATCTGATGCATATTTTTGTGTATGCTATATACCCCCTGAGAGTTCTGTCATGTATAGGAATGTACAATCCATATCTGATGCATATTTTTGTGTATGCTATATACCCCTGAGATTCTGCCATGTATAGGAATGTACAATCCATATCTGATGCATATTTTTGGTAGCTATATACCCCCTGAGAGTTCTGCCATGTATGGAATGTACAATCCATATCTGATGCATATTTTTGTGTATGCTATGAGAGTTCTGCCATGTATAGGAATGTACATTCCACTTTATTTGATTTTGATTTTTTCGAAACTCTTAACACTGATATACGAAAATATAATGACCTTGGTGATGTATACTTATCTGGTGACCTAAATTCTCGCACGAGCGCCCAGCTAGATTACGTACCTGACCTACATTTAGACCGTTATGTTGAGCTTCCACAGCCTAATGCGCATGTACTTAGCTTACCAGTGCGTCGAAATCAAGATACTTATGTGAACAATGTTGGGGGGGAATTATTAACACTTTGCAAAGAAAATGATCTCTGTATTGTTAATGGCCGGTTGAATGAAGGAAAATGTACTTTCCATGCAAATTATAGAAATAGACCGGTTTCTAGCTTAGTTAATTATGTGATTACTAGTTACGAATGTTATAACGGTATAAATGGTATGCATGTGTTTGATTTAACCGAATATTCGGACCACTGTCCTCTTACTTTTACTTTGAAATGCAACATAGATTTACCACAAGATAGTCGCATTGAATATGACAAAATATGCTGGGACACAGCTAGAAAATATATTTTATTGGAACAGGTGAACAGTCAGTCTGTATTATTTAATGACATTGATGCTAAATTGTTGTCCGGTGAATATGATATTGACGAATGTATGAGCAAATTTTCAAACTTAGTACATGACATTTCTTCTAGATGTTTTTCAAAATCAGTAAACAGGCGTCCTAAACCTAAAAAGAAAAAGTCAGCTTAGTTTGATGAAAGTTGCCGAATAGCCAAATCTAACTTTTTTACAGCTAAGCGTAGATTTCAGGGGGAAATCCGATGTAAATAAACTTGAGTTTTTGAACTTTAGAAATGTATATATTAAAGCTAAATATCAATATTACAATAAAGAGAAAGTGAAACTGTCTAAGATGAGTAAGACATCTCCACGTATATTCTGGAAGTATATAAACAAACTAAAAAATAAGAATAGTGCTGCAAGCGATGATAGCCTCGAAGACTCTGTTACACATTTTTCCGATAGTTCAAATGAATCTCAAGGCCAATATAATAGCGATGACCATAATTCGTAACGTGATGAAGCGGTAAATATTGAACAGTTAGATGATCGGATTACTATTGGT
This sequence comes from Archivesica marissinica, assembly GCA_014843695.1. NCBI lineage: Eukaryota > Metazoa > Mollusca > Bivalvia > Venerida > Vesicomyidae > Archivesica > Archivesica marissinica. The sequence continues at coordinate 65,789,036 of CM026386.1, forward strand.
GAAATTCAAAAAACAATATCTTTGTTAAACCGTTATAAAAGCTGCGATTACGAAAATAATGTTGCGGAATTTTTCATAGATGCAAACTATTTTATATCGCCCTATTTGTGCAACATTTTGAACAATATATTTGACACTTGTATTTATCCCAAGGCATTGTCTAAGGGAGTTAATGTTCCTATCTATAAAAATGGTGACAAAGGAAATCCATCTAATTATAGGGGAATCACATTGGTGAATGTTATCGGTATAATATTTTCACTGTTATTAAGAAATCGAATAAATAAATGGTGTGAATCAGAGAATGTATTCAATAATTCACAGTTCGGTTTCCGTGATGGCCGTTCTACAGCTGATGATAGTTTCTTGTTACATGCAATCATTCAAAAGTATTATCAAAAAAATCGAGGCTATGGTGTATTTTTATCGACTACAAGCGAGCTTTTGATACTGTTAACAGAGATGCATTGTGGGTAAAATTAATCCAACAAGGTATCAGCTGTAAAATGGTCAACATGATTAAATGTATTTATAATGATGTCCAATCGTGTGTTAAATTATCCAGTACTATGGAGTTGTCCAATTTCTTTGATGTTATAATAGGTTTGAAGCAGGGTGAACCGTTATCTCCCCTTCTGTTTATTTTATTTATTAACGATATCAATAGTCAAATAAATGTAAATTCACTAACTGATAAAGATCTTGAACTTTTGTCAATGTACATGATTATCAGTATTCTGAAAAATGGGGTCTTAAAATTAACATTGATAAAACTAAGATCTGTGTCTTTGATACACGTAAGCAAAGAGTTTATACAGACCTTTTCATTAACGGGGAAAATATTGAACGTGTTGATAATTTCACCTATTTAGGTGTCAAATTTACCTACACTGGAACTATGTCGGGAGCGGTTAAAGCTTTATATAACCAAGCATTAAAGGCTTGCCATAATCTGTTATCTTTATTTGACAAAGTTAAATTTGATGTTAAAACTAAACTTTCTTTATTTGATTCAATGGTTATGCCAATACTGTTGTATGGTTGTGAAGTGTGGGGTATTTATAATAATAATAGTTACAAACAGGTGGATAAATTGCATATCCGATTTTGTAAATATATACTTGGAGTCAAACAACAGACACCAAATAATGCTGTTTATGGCGAAATCTTTCAAACTTTGATCGAATATATTTTAGTAAATCAGCTATAAAACACTAAGCAGGTTAAAGTTTATTAGTACGTATTTAAAAGATGACAGGCGCGATTTTGATGTTTCGGGGTGTCAATCAATGCCGCGGGACGTGTAGAGAGTGAACACAAATAATTTAAAGCACTAAGCAGGTTAAAGTGTATTGCATGGCATGCGCCGTGCCTGACCAATTTAATTTTGTAAATACGTACTAATAAACTTTAACCTATACTTAAATGCTTGTTTTTCAATTCAGTGTGCTATACCATTTTTGTTTTAAATAGTACTTAGATTGAAATTAGTAACAGTTACTGTTTGTCTCTTGGCTTTAGAATGTAATTAACTAGTAGTAACATGTGATATTTATAACATGATATGTTTTGTTGCAATATGTCTCTTATACTTATATTCAGAATGGCTATATACTTTTAATATGATTGTTTAATGTGTGTGTTTTACGTTTCTTGATCGTCGCTACCGGTTGCCCATATGAGCGACGCCTCCTGAAGAGATTAGTCATTTTAGATTTTTGGAAGATACAGATAGAGACCCATTCCAGAGTCTCCCCTGGTTCTTTTACGTGCACGGTGTACAGCACCGACACGAGACCTCGGTTTAACGTCCCATATGAAAGACTGTTAATTTTATTAGGGTCGGACGGGGGATCGAACCTGCGATCCCTGGATTACCAGTCCAGCGTGATCCGATGATTGTTTAACTTTGTATGTGCAGTAAATGTATGTGCATGCATAGATTATACTTGAATAAGATGAAAACTAAACACGAAACACAGACAGTCGATCAAGGTTGATATCAAATCGCAAACTAAATATAACAATTAACATGTAACATATAATATCGCAATTACCGAAGTTGAATAAAATTCATCCAAGAAAAGACCGAACTTTAGATAATCTGAAATTTGGAGAGAAAAAAACCCATGCATCTTCCATTTGAATATTGCTCCCTTCGCTCACGGAAATTATCACTCCGCACATCAAAATATTACAAAACATCCAGACGGTTCTCGAAAGCAAACGTATGTGATTGTGTGCGATTACGTATCTGTTTAATTGTGTACAACTATGTTCATTAAATACTGAATGATTCCACTATAATAGCCATTTAAGTTAAAGTCGGAGAAACAGAATAATAATCGCTGTAAATCATTCGAGGAAATGAAGCGTGTGCATCCGCTGATTTAATCAGAGAGAATCTGGCGTCTGGCGTTAATGGTGTTGTTCAGTCTGTAATGGACGCACATTGATTAATCTCCCGTTCCCAATAGTATTTCAATAAAATACAAACCATAAAGTGCGATACTCACGACGGCGACTTAGTACGCACCACTGAAAAAGTCATGATATGTGACATATAAATTGTTTCGTTATCTCCTATCAAATTCTATCTTATTTATGAGCATAACTACATTAAGCATTTATTTGTCAGCGTTTTATTGCGGAAAATAGAAGAATGCGCTAATAGAATTGGACTGTCACGTTTTACGCGTGCTACATTCACAAATTGTAATAATAAATCTTTAGCAAAGCGTTACTAGGTACAATAGAAACCGATTCAGTTCACAGTTCGATTCAATTCAAACTTTATTTATTGTCAGAGTCTCCCATACGTCGCTAGATGCTAGTGAGAAATGATTATATCTTTTTTTAGAATGAAACATTAATTTATGATTGTACGAACATGAACTTGGTGTACTGTAAGCTGGGGGCAGATTACTAAATGTTGTAAGAATGTGTGGCCATATTCATTTGCTAATTACTTATTTCTTTCAATAGTTGTGTTAATATTTACATGTATATAATGCAATAAAATATTATTAAACTAAACTTCTCGAAACAGTAAAATGGATAGCAACATTTTATTGTACTTATTCGTAGTTTCCTACATATCGTTTGCGCATATACTAATTATATACACATTTTTCTGAAATATTGAAAACGGTACAAATGTCAAAACTTCAATACAAATCGGAGGCAAAGCGGAAAACTATACGATAAACTCTCCAGGAAATCAAATCAAAATAGTATGCATAGCTACAATATGTGCTTATTGTAGGATCAGTGCTGTTCCTCTATATAAATTCACAGTTACGGTATACAACATGTACTCCAAAACGCAACTGCGGCAATCTAGCTGAAACAAAATCAGAGGGTGATACACAATGCATTTTACATGCCCTCTCTGGCGGCCCTATAACCCAGCCTAAGCATTAGTTTCAGTGACACCATACCCACGTGCAATAGAACATGATATAGTTACCCACGTGCAATAGAACATGATATATTTTCAGTAAAACTACACCCACGTACAATAGAACATGATATAGTTACCCACGTGCAATAGAACATGATATAGTTTCAGTGACACCATACCCACGTGCAATAGAACATGATATAGTTACCCATGTGCAATAGAACATGATATATTTCAGTAAAACTACACCCACGTGCAATAGAACGTGATACAGTTACCCACGTGCAATAGAACGTGATATAGTTTCAGTGAAACTACACACACGTGCAATAGAACATGATATAGTTACCCACGTGCAATAGAACATGATATAGTTTCAGTGAAACTACACACACGTGCAATAGAACATGATATAGTTTCAGTGAAACTACACACACGTGAAATAGAACATGATATAGTTTCAGTGAAGCTACACACACGTGCAATAGAACATGATATAGTTTCAGTGAAGCTACACACACGTGCAATAGAACATGATATAGTTTCAGTGAAGCTACACACACGTGCAATAGAACATGATATAGTTACCCACGTGCAATAGAACATGATATAGTTTCAATGAAATTACACACACGTGCAATAGAACATGATATAGTTTCAGTGAAGCTACAAACACGTGCACTAGAACATGATATCGTTACCCACGTGCAATAGAACATGATATAGTTTCAATGAAATTACACACACGTGCAATAGAACATGATGTAGTTTCAGTGAAACTACACACACGTGCAATAGAACATGATATAGTTACCCACGTGCAATAGAACATGATATAATTTCAGTGAAACTACACACACGTGCAATAGAACATGATATCGTTTCAGTGAAACTACACACACGTGCAATAGAACATGATATCGTTTCAGTGAAACTACACACACGTGCAATAGAACATGATATAGTTACCCACGTGCAATAGAACATGATATAGTTTCAATGAAACTACACACACGTGCAATAGAACATGATATAGTTTCAGTGGAACTACACACACGTGCAATAGAACATGCTAGTATGAAGATAACGGAAATGATAATATATAGAAATAGATGATAATCGTCATTGATTCAGACATATTTATATTTCATTGCATTGTACATGATGATATACAATACTCATATATAAAATTCCGAACTTCATCCCATGATTTAGCTATCGAACGTGGAATATATCAAAACATACCCAGAAATCAAAGAATATGTATATATTGCAATACAGGCATGCTAGAAAGTGTATATCATTTCCTTCTTATATGTCCGAAATCTAGAGATCTTAGACAGAAATATTTAAAACATTATTACTATACATGGTCAACTATTAATAAATTCACTAATTTAATGTCACAAAAATCAAAAACCATTGGTAGAAATTTAACTAAATACATATATTTCGCAAATGTATATAGAAACTGAAATTAGTATAAGCAGAGAGTTTATCTTGCTCTTTTGTAAATCCACGTCGTTACCTACATGTATACATCTACTTGCTATATACATTGTATGAATGTTTAATGCAATAAAGGTATTGTTGTTATACAGGATTGGGCAGAAGGCAACATGGCTTCTTTCTGGATACTTTTATTTGTCGTCGCCCCCTGGGTAATCTGGGCTACGCCTCCAGTAGACGTATGTTCGCAATTTTAATGTTTGGAAGATAGTGCAAGGCACAGAAGACACTCCAAATTCCAGAAGCATCCCTGGTTAGTTTATATATCCGATGTACATGAGACCTAGGTTCGTTTTTATTTAGTTTATTTACATGCCAAGTATATATATATATATAGCACCGATATAGTCCAATCGGAAAGACACAGATGGATCCGTAGTCTAGTGGTTAACACGTTGGACTGGTAATCCAGGGATCGCAGGTTCGACACCCGGCCTGACCCTAATAAAATTAACAATCTTTCAGTTGGAACTGTAAACCGCGGTCTCGTGTCGGTGCTTTACACCGTGCACGTACGAGAACCAGATGAGACTCTGGAATGGGTATATGTCTGTATCATTGCACTATCCTCCAAAAATCTAAACATGACTAATCGCTTCATGAGGCATCGCTCATATGGACAACCGGTAGCGACGAAAAATAAACTTAATAAAAAACCCAAGAAAGACTGTTAAAGTATAAGGATTAGACTGTGGTTCGTCTTCCCATCTATGTCTCGTATACAAGGTTGTTAACACTTTAAGTTGGCGAGTGTGCATTTAATGTAGACCCAATGTCAAATATAGTGCAGTATCCTCTAAATTCATATCCGTGACAGGCATTGGATAAGTGTTGTGTTATTTGAGAAATCATGTGAGTTAAGTAGAACTCAGACTAGTTAACTCTTTCAGCGCCGAATAAATTCAGAGCATGTGCAAACAACATAGATCCAGATCAGCCGCGGCGTAACGCCGCGTCTGATCAGGATCTATGTTGTTTGCTATTCGGACAGGTGCTACAGCTCCACTGTCTGAAGAGCAATCAGCATATAGTCTGATCGAACGGCATGTTATATTCTGTCCGATCGTTCTCTACTTTTTTACAAAGTCGCATTTATGCGACATTGGCGCTGAAAGAGTTAATGTGTTCAGACGATCAGATATAAAATGGCAGGTAATTGCATACTGAAGGTGGTGTATACTGTAATATTTGGCGGACGAATACTGTTAACATAGTGACGTCATTCACATGTAACGCAGTGTCACTTCAAGCATTCAACAGACATATATGTAGTCCAGTGGTAACACGCTGGACTGGTAATCCAGGGATCGCAGGTTCGATCCCCTGTCTGACCCTAATAAAATTAACAGTCTTTCAGATGGGACGTTAAACCGAGGTCTCGTGTCGGTGCTTTACACCGTGCACGTAAAAGAACCAGAGGAGATTCTGGAATGGGTCTCTGTCTGTATCATTGCACTATCCTCCAAAAATCTAATATAACTAATCTCTTCAGGAGGCGTCGCTCATATGGGCAACCGGTAGCGACGATAAATAAACGTAAAACACACACAGCATTCAACATTTCATTATTTTGCTTGAGTACCTCTACTCAGTGGGCGTGGTGTCAGAAGAGGTGAATTATGGGAAATGCAAATGAAAAACTGCATGTTTATTTTATATACTACCAACATACTTCAATGATGGTCTTCAGTCAATGGCATTCAACCTGAAGAAGGTCTGCCAATCCAATTGTATTAATATGATTTTGTGTTAGCAATCCAACTTTCCACTATGGAGATGCTATAATTGTATAAACTCAATCAGACAAAAAAGATCTACAAATTATTCCATTTCAAGGGTATTTGTCGGCCATCATTGAACAATGCTATAAGCGACATTATGAGATTTCGGTTAATCCTGAGTCTGATAATGTAATATGTATTATCGTATCATGATAACACACGCGTACTGCGGTTAACCTAGATCATAACAACACAAGTATACGGCGGTTAACCTATATCATAACAACACAATTATACGGCGGTTAACCTAGATCATAACAACACAATTATACGGCGGTTAACCTAGATCATAAAAACACAAGTATACGGCGGTTAACCTAGATCATAACAACACAATTATACGGCGGTTAACCTAGATCATAAAAACACAATTATACGGCGGTTAACCTAGATCATAACAACACAAGTATACGGCGGTTAACCTAGATCATAACAACACAATTATACGGCGGTTAACCTATATCATAACAACACAATTATACGGCGGTTAACCTATATCATAACAACACAATTATACGGCGGTTAACCTAGATCATTATGAGCATTGGTTCTACGGTTCATCAGTACACACAAAATAGCCACATATAGATCTCTTAAAGCGACACTACATCGTGAAAAAGGTATATGAATTTGAAAGCTGATTAACACGTAATCAAGGTAATTAATACGTGTCTAGTAATATTACAAATTTGTGGGAATGGGAACTACTCTTTGTTGCGTTTACTATTCATCTACAACCGACCGGATACAGCACTTCATCGATAGTAACAGAAGCACGGGTACATGATTACATCCAATAATAATATCATATATTCCTAAATACCAACAAAACTGCTTGAATCCGCCTCCGTGTCGAGTAGTTAAAGTCGCTGATTTGTATACCACTGCAACCTATCATCCCTGATATGCACGGGTTCGGCGGTGTCTTATTCTATGAAAAAGTTGGCAATTTCTTACGGAGGTTGATGTACCAATTATTTGTAAATCTGGAGCATGCCCAGGAAAGCTTTCGTATGAGAATGCTATCCAGATGACTATTATGTCGGTCGTTCTGCTTTACTCCACCCCTGCAATTCTGCTCGGAGGGACACCCGTGCTCTCCCTCCTCGAATTACAGATGTAGAGATAGATGGCATATGACCCAAGCGGTCGGTACGACCTCATCCCGAATACAAGCAGAAATAAATGCATCTAATGCTGCATGACCCTCATTTCTCATACAACTGTAAACAGTTTTAATCTGTATTTAAGTCCCATCATTTTACATATAACGATTTCAAAAACTGACAAAGTACCACAAATAAAAGTAAAACGCCGTCCATTTTGTATTATATGAGACCCATACATATTTACCGTTTGTGGAATATAGACAATAGAGTATTTACAATCATAATACATATTAATAAAATACAATATTAAAGCGACATTACATCGCAAAAAGCAAATACAATATGTATAGGTTTTCACATATAAATGCATTGCTACTACAAATTATTCTGAATACATTCGAACACTAACATTAAATCAATAACCAGTGTTTTTGTGGTCTACAAGCTTTCAAAGGTGAAAGTAGGATTTCATATAACGGTCATCTACGCTTCTGAAATGACGTTTGTTTGCCATTGGAGTCAATACTAAACGCACGATACTTTCGATTAGAGATAATTTAACTAAGATTAGTCTACAAATAAATATGCATAGACACAAATGTGAGATGTAACGGTAAATCTGTACAATAAATCGTGATATTCAGGATACACGCATTGTATTACGCATGAATGTCGACCCTATTTACATTATTTTGTTATGTCAACAAACCGCGTATATGACGCTTGTTTATTTGTTGAAATACTCTTTTTTGAGGCAAATATTGGAATATAAATTATACCATAATATAATAGGAAATTACATTCTGCAGACATTTGCGTTTTGACCGATGTAGTGTCGCTTTAACATATATTGATAGATGACCAAAATCCAATTCATAATTCAGCAGGTGGTCAGCGATAAATGGCATGCTGCTCCTTGGATATCACAGTTGACAACTAGTTCGTTCATTATCGATGGCTTTAAGAATTTCACATTCTTCTTTACAGATAAGAACGCACAGTTAGCCAGATTAGAGATAAGTCATGGAATCCGCTGTCAGGATCTCAACCAGCAATCTCTTTACTTGTGACAATAAATGTCTGCCTAAATTAAAATTAATGTAAACGTTTGCATTTTTCATGCCTTCGTGCTGTTATATCTGACATAAATGTTTCTCAAAACATGGTCGAAACTATCGTGAACGTTGTGACAATACATAACCTAACTATGTTTAGACAACACAATAGTTGATGGTGGTGCTTACTTACTTTGACATACTTTGAGCTTACAATGATTTTATTGACATATTTAATATTATTTCATTGCAATATTTTCGCATCGTACTCTACTGCAATCATAGATACAAGCTATTATTCTTGAGCACTTAACCTAGCTAGTTCAATGTTAGAGAGTACAGACATAGCTTTGTGGTCATCATTCATATTTACAAATTCAGCTATGTGGTCATCATTCATATTTACAAATTCAGCTTTGTGGTCATCAAGTATATTTACAAATTCAGCTTTGTGGTCATAATTCATATTTACAAATTCAGTTTTGTGGTCATCATTCATATTTACAAATTCAGCTTTGTGGTCATCATTCATATTTACAAATTCAGCTTTGTGGTCATAATTCATATTTACAAATTCAGCTTTGTGGTCATCATTCATATTTACAAATTCAGCTTTATGGTCATCATTCATATTTACAAATTCAGCTTTGTGGTCATAATTCATAGTTACAAATTCAGCTTTGTGGTCATCATTCATATTTACAAATTCAGCTTTGTGGTCATCAAACATATTTACAAATTCAGCTTTGTGGTCATCATTCATATTTACAAATTCAGCATCTATATGACTGTGTAGCCTTTTCAAAAAGCAAATTTCTCAACGTGTGGAAAGCAGGACAGTAAGATAATACGTGTGTTTCTGTTTCCCAGACGAATAGAGGATACTACACATCAGGACTTAGTTTATAGCTTAGTCTATACAAATATACTTTAGCTCGATTGTGAAACAAGTTCTTACAACGTATATCAATCACTCTCAAGACCTCATTCCTGGTGTAATCCATCGCCACAAGGGAGAGAGAATATGGAAATTTAAAATGCCTTGCATAAGGGCGCAATCGTATCGGCTACATCGGAACTCGAACTCCGGATCTTTCGCACATGAAGCGAACGCTCTACCACTACGCTATCACTATTTCTACCGTATTTAGCTAAAGCACGTGTGCTTGATCAATCTATATGTTCTCAGTTTATTTCTATCATTACTATTTGGTTTATATTAGTTCTCCACCCAATGATATATACATCCATTGATTTATCTTCTACCAATATCACAATGCAATCTGGCAGCCAAACAACTGTACATATATGGTAACATAGGAATATTTATGTTTGACACATGCTGGATATAATAAAACACGCCGTAGATATACTATAGTTCAACCTATTTATATCCATTATCGCAACCGACCTCACTGTATCGAGTTGCAATAGGTATGTAGGCACCGGCCCAGCGGCAAACCACGGCATCTCTTCTCTCTCCTTCATGGCGATGGATTCCACCAGGAATGAGGTCTCGAGAGTGATTAATATAAGTTGAAAGAACTTGTTTCGCACTCGAGCTAAAATTAATTTGTTTAAAATAAACTACACCATGGCAGATAATTGTTAAGTTTGCTATGTATCGGTCTCGCCAGAAACTCCATTACAACGTTACGAAGTGTTTTACGTTTATTTATCGTCGCTACAAGTTGCCATATGAGCGACGCCCCCTGAAGAGATTAGTAATTTTAGATGTTTGGAGGATAGTGCAGTGATACAGACAGAGACCCATTCCAGAGTCTCCTCTGGTTCTTTTACGTGCACGGTGTACAGCACCAACACGAGACCTCGGTTTAATATCCCATTTGAAAGACTGTTAACTTTATTAGGGTCAGACGGGGGATCGATCCCTGGATTACCAGTCGAGCGTGTTACCACTGGACTACAGATCCGTCTGTAACGTTACAAAGCTTAGGAACAGTGGGCATAAGCGAAGACCTTACACGGAATCGGTCATAGCTCCTCTTCCAGGCCCGACAACTAGTAAACTATCGAAAGCTGCTCGGAGCGTTGTCAACCGTTTGTGCAGTGCTTTTAATGTCAACGATGGGTCCATCCGACGCATCAACAGTCACAAGGACATGCTAAATACTGCAGCCTCTAACGTGCGTTAGTGAACTAATAGCCCTCTATAATGTTGCTGGAAGTCTATTAATCATTTGGTTAATACACATCAAATGAAAGGGCCTCAACTGCCGTCACCCAGTGCTAATTTAGAACGTGTCTATCAGCGAACTGTTTACCTGCAGTATAACTTTATGTTGGCATAGTGAGATAACCATCAACTGTGGTCATTTTTCAATTACATATTTTAATACAAATTCGTGTATACACGTAATACGCAAAGGCTCCGTATGAAATAACTTGCATACACATTTATTTGAGCTCGATTGCGAAACAAGTTCTTACAACATATTAATCATTCTCGAGACCTCATTCCTGTCAGATGGAATCCATCGCCACGAGGGAGAGAGAAGAGGCAACGTGGAATTTAAATGCCTTGCCTACGGGCACAATCGTAACAGCTCCAGCGTGGCTCGAACTCCGGACCTTTCGCTCATGAAGCGAACGCGAATCCACTACGCTATCACGATTTCTACCGTATTTAGCTCAAGCAGATCATGTCATGTGTGGGGGGAATTATTTATCAGTGGGATTATTTCCTTTAAATATACACGTATTAACAAATAAATTATAGACCCTAACGCGTAATTCTCACAAATAAAATGAACACATTCGACGACATACAATGTTATTAGTGTCGTATATCATAATATATGTTAACGTTCATTTTATAGTAGACAGTCTTCTTCATTTCCTCTGAAATACGACTCGATATTGCGATACGAATTATTTATTATCAGTATTATTACTCGTTTACAATAAGCGAACTAACAGCATAAACTATTCATTGGTTCCATGTTAGGAATTAATAAAAACATCGATTCAGATATGATTTAATAGATAGATATAAATATATATATATATAGTCGCTATCACGACTTCCAATATATATATATATTTCTTTATTTCTTAATAAGCCATTTCTGGCCCATGAACATACCATCAATACAAAACAAACGATTGCGAAACATGTTCTTACAACTTATATTAATCACTCTCGATACCCCATTGCCTATGGAATCCATCGCGAGAGAAAAGGCAATGTCGAATTTAAATGTGCTACCACTACGCTATCGCGACTTTCAATACATCGGGGTTATAATAATAAAGTATGCACTTATTGCGTGTGTGCAGTAGATTGTGTAGCTGAATAGTATTGTTAATTTATCTTGCAACATTTAGTAAATGGTGGTAGCGGACACCGTGAGGCATTTAGTAAATGGGAGGCATTTAGTAATGGAGGTAGCGGACACCGTGAGGAATTTAGTAAATGGGAGGCATTTAGTAATGGAGGTAGCGGACACCGTGAGGCATTTAGTAAATGGGAGGCATTTAGTAATGGAGGTAGCGGACACCGTGAGGCATTTAGTAAATGGGAGGCATTTAGTAATGGAGGTAGCGGACACCGTGAGGCATTTAGTAAATGGGAGGCATTTAGTAATGGTGGTAGCGGACACCGTGAGGCATTTAGTAAATGGGAGGCATTTAGTAATGGAGGTAGCGGACACCGTGAGGGCATTTAGTAAATGGGGGTTGTTGGGTGGGGTTGTGGGGGTAGCGGACACGGTGAGGAATTAGTAAATGGGGGTAGCGGACACCGTGAGGCATTTAGTAAATGAGGAATTTAGTAATGGGGGTAGCGGACACCGTGAGGCATTTAGTAAATGGGGGTAGCGGACACCGTGAGGCATTTAGTAAATGGGAGGCATTTAGTAATGGGGTAGCGATACCGTGAGGCATTTAGTAAATGGGGGTAGCGGACACTGTGAGGCATTTAGTAAATGGGGGTAGCGGACACCGTGGGGCATTTAGTAAATGGGGGTAGCGGATACCGTGAGGCATTTAGTAAATGGGGTAGCGGACACTGTAATGCATTTAGTAAATGGGGGTAGCGGACACCGTGAGGCATTTAGTAAATGGGTGTAGCGGACACCGTGAGGCATTTAGTAAATGTGGGTAGCGGATACCGTGAGGCATTTAGTAAATGGGGGTAGCGGACACCGTGAGGCATTTAGTAAATAGGGGTAGCGGACACTGTAAGGCATTTAGTAAATAGGGGTAGCGGACACCGTGAGCATTTAGTAAATAGGGGTAGCGGACACCGTGAGGCATTTAGTAAATGGGGGTAGCGGACACCGTGAGGCATTTAGTAAATGGAGGTAGCGGACACCGTGAGGCATTTAGTAAATGGGTAGCGGACACCGTGAGGCATTTAGTAAATAGGGGTAGCGGACACCGTGAGGCTTTAGTAAATGGGGGTAGCGGACACAGTGAGGCATTTAGTAAATGGGAGGCATTTAGTAAATGGGGGTAGCGGACACCGTGAGGTATTTAGTAAATGGGAGGCATTTAGTAATAGGGGTAGCGGACACCGTGAGGTATTTAGTAAATGGGAGGCATTTAGTAAATGGGGGTAGCGGACACCGTGAGGTATTTAGTAAATGGGAGGCATTTAGTAAATGGGGGTAGCGGACACCGTGAGGCATTTAGTAAATGGGGGTAGCGGACACCGTGAGGTATTTAGTAAATGGGGGTAGCGGACACCGTGAGGCATTTAGTAAATGGGGGTAGCGGACACCGTGAGGTATTTAGTAAATGGGGGTAGCGGACACCGTGAGGTATTTAGTAAATGGGAGGCATTTAGTAAATGGGGGTAGCGGACACCGTGAGGCATTTAGTAAATAGGGGTAGCGGACACCGTGAGGTATTTAGTAAATGGGGGGAGTAGATACCGTGAGGCATTTAGTAAATGGGGGTAGCGGACACCGTGAGGTATTTAGTAAATGGGGGTAGCGGACACCGTGAGGTATTTAGTAAATGGGGGCATTAGTAGTAGCGGACAAGGCATTTAGGGGGTAGCGGACACCGTGAGGCATTTAGTAAATAGGGGTAGCGGACACTGTGAGGCATTTAGTAAATGGGGGTAGCGGACACCGTGAGGCATTTAGTAAATGGGGGTAGCGGATACCGTGAGGCATTTAGTAAATGGGGGTAGCGGACACTGTAATGCATTTAGTAAATGGGGGTAGCGGACACCGTGAGGCATTTAGTAAATGGGTGTAGCGGACACCGTGAGGCATTTAGTAAATGTGGGTAGCGGATACCGTGAGGCATTTAGTAAATGGGGGTAGCGGACACCGTGAGGCATTTAGTAAATAGGGGTAGCGGACACTGTACGGCATTTAGTAAATAGGGTAGCGGACACCGTGAGGCATTTAGTAAATAGGGGTAGCGGACACCGTGAGGCATTTAGTAAATGGGGGTAGCGGACACCGTGAGGCATTTAGTAAATGGGGGTAGCGGACACCGTGAGGCATTTAGTAAATGGGGGTAGCGGACACCGTGAGGCATTTAGTAAATAGGGGTAGCGGACACCGTGAGGCATTTAGTAAATGGGGGTAGCGGACACAGTGAGGCATTTAGTAAATGGGAGGCATTTAGTAAATGGGGGTAGCGGACACCGTGAGGTATTTAGTAAATGGGAGGCATTTAGTAAATGGGGGTAGCGGACACCGTGAGGTATTTAGTAAATGGGAGGCATTTAGTAAATGGGGGTAGCGGACACCGTGAGGTATTTAGTAAATGGGAGGCATTTAGTAAATGGGGGTAGCGGACACCGTGAGGCATTTAGTAAATGGGGGTAGCGGACACCGTGAGGTATTTAGTAAATGGGGGTAGCGGACACCGTGAGGCATTTAGTAAATGGGGGTAGCGGACACCGTGAGGTATTTAGTAAATGGGGGTAGCGGACACCGTGAGGTATTTAGTAAATGGGAGGCATTTAGTAAATGGGGGTAGCGGACACCGTAAGGCATTTAGTAAATAGGGGTAGCGGACACCGTGAGGTATTTAGTAAATGGGGGGGAGTAGATACCGTGAGGCATTTAGTAAATGGGGGTAGCGGACACCGTGAGGTATTTAGTAAATGGGGGTAGCGGACACCGTGAGGTATTTAGTAAATGGGAGGCATTTAGTAAATGGTGGTAGCGGACACCGTGTGGAATTTAGTAAATGGGAGGCATTTAGTAAATGGGGGTAGCGGACACCGTGTGGAATTTAGTAAATATGGGTAGCGGACACCGTGAGGCATTTAGTAAATGGGGGTAGCGGACACCGTGAGGTATTTAGTAAATGGGGGTAGCGGACACCGTGAGGCATTTAGTAAATTTGGGTAGCGGACACCGTGAGGCATTTAGTAAATGGGGGTAGCGGACACCGTGAGGCATTTAGTAAATGGGGGTAGCGGACACCGTAAGGCATTTAGTAAATGGGGGTAGCGGACACCGTGAGGCATTTAGTAAATGGGGATAGCGGACACCGTGAGGCATTTAGTAAATGGGGGTAGCGGACACCGTGAAGCATTTAGTAAATGGGGGTAGCGGACACGGTGAGGCATTTAGTAAATGGGGGTAGCGGACACCGTGAGGCATTTAGTAAATGGGGGTAGCGGACACCGTGAGGCATTTAGTAAATGGGGATAGCGGACACCGTGAGGCATTTAGTAAATGGGGGTAGCGGACACCGTGAGCATTTAGTAAATGGGGGTAGCGGACACGGTGAGGCATTTAGTAAATGGGGGTAGCGGACACGGTGAGGCATTTAGTAAATGGGCGTAGCGGACACGGTGAGGTATTTAGTAAATGGTGGTGGCTGTCACGGTGAGGCATTTAGTAAATGGGGGTAGCGGACAGCGTGAGGCATTTAGTAAATTGGGAAACTGAGCTATAGAAGATCGCTCTAGTCAGTAATTGTTTGTACTATTCTTGAAGATTAAATACACGTCAAACCCGCTTATATAATTATTAGAACTCATATCGTTGAACAAGTATGCAATGTAGACCTTATATTTAGTAAATGTTCATCGGCTGCTAAGCAAGTGCTACTATTTATCCATCCATATTTAAACGTAGTTTCTTGTAATTCTATACTGATACCATAAGAAACGGTGCACTTTTATATTGAGCTTAACTTGTTTCGATACAAATTTTAGAATTATGGATTTTAGTGATGGGACTCACATATCAAATATATTGTGAAAAAGATTTCAACTAACATTTGGCTATTAGGTAAAATACGGTATATTGTGAATCTGAACTACAGAATACTTTATTACAAGGCATATATCCAACCACATTTTGATTATTGTTGTATCATATGGGGAAACACCACACAACAAAATATCAACACATTATTAAGATTGCAGAGACGAGCTTGTAAATTCATTCTGGGCCAAGATTATATTTCTTTGCGTGAATCAATGTCTGAAATTAATATAATGACTTTTGACCAACGGATTATTTTTCAAAAAGCAGTAACAATGTACAAAATTATGAACAATCTTGTACCGAATTATTTGAATGAACATTTTCAATTAAGACATTGCAATTCAGTTACTTCAGATATGACATTGAGAAATGTTTCAAATATGGATCTCTATATTCCAAGACCTAGATGTGAAATGTATAAGAAATCATTAGAATACTCTGGTCCAAAGATATGGAATTGTCTACCATTTGAAATTAAGACATCCAGATCTTTAAATATATTCAAGACAAAATGTAAAGTATGGATACAACGTTTTAATTGGTAGACACTAGACAGTTATATATATATAATGATTGTAAATCAATATGCTTATGTCGTTTTGTATTTCTATCAAAGTACCTGATTTACTTAGGCTGTTGTTTAAGTTACATTGTACAACAATATGCATGTATATTGTACGGCATAACTATGTTATAATTATTGTGTATGTACATTTATTCTATAGTGTTAACAAATTGAAGAGGGCCCTAAGGAGGATTAGTTCAAAACTAATTAGGTCACCCTCTATAAATAAAGAAATCTATCTATCTATCATAGCATTTGTCAAAAATAGCTTGTAATTTTGATTAATTAAAGTGACACCATATACGATATCTATCTAACTCGAATCAACATATTCACTCCTATTCTTGCTAAGCGTGTATATATTCATAGACGTTGCATAGCGGTATGGTTACAGACGGATCTGTAGTCCAGTGGTAACACGCTGGACTGGTAATCCAGGGATCGCAGGTTCGATCCCGCGTCTGACCCTAATAAAATTAACAGTCTTTCAGATGGGACGTTAAACCGAGGTCTCGTGTCGGTGCTTTACACCGTGCACGTAAAAGAACCAGAGGAGATTCTGGAATTGGTCTGTGTCATTGCACTATCCTCCAAAATCTAAAATAACTAATCTCTTCAGGAGGCGTCGCTCAAATGGGCAACCGGTAGCGACGATAAATAAACGTAAAACACATAGCGGTATGGTTATTTCTACAGTGCTAAGTCTGCATGAAACGTGATAAGTCAATAAGATTATGCACTCAGTCATATGTCATGTTCACAAATGTAATAAAACATCTAAGTTGCAATACACTTTTAGCCTAGCTTACCAAATGTCTGGCGTGTTGAGAAGGTAACATCTATATATATATTGGAGTAATGTCATTATGAAATATGTTGATAATCAAATTGCTGCAATGTGTCTTTTCTAACGTCGCACAAATCATTCCGAGAGAAAAGTAGTCCCACAAGAACGTAATGGAGTAATCTATATGAATTAGTATCTGTATTGTGAAGTAAGCGTCTACGAATACAACCCATTTGTCGCTCGTACTCTTGAATAGTTGGCAAGAATTGTCAAATTGATGCGTGTAATTATTATATGTTTGATTTAATCCAAAAATAGAATGTGTTAGTTATGACACAACACAACAAAACAGAATTGTATTTATATAGCGTATACACATACATTTATGTATCTTGTTATTCTAAATAAATATACATTTTGAACTACATATGATAAGCAATGACAAATCAAGTTCATATTTCATATCCAGTAATGTTACAATCATTAACGATAGTAAGTACGTACATTCTTTATTTATAGAGGAAACACAGTTGGCCACCATTGTCTGCTTGTAACTCCCGATTATTTATGAACATTGTATATATTCATGTTTGTGTACATAGTTCATATTGGGAAAGAGAAGAGGCAATGTGGAATTTAAATGCCTTGCCTAAGGGTACAATCGTAACGGCTCCAGCGGAGCTCGAACTCCGGACCTTTCGCACGTGAAGCGAACGCGCATCCACTGCGCTATCACGAATCCCACATTATGTCCCATAAGACATGCCATAGGGAAGACTGGTAGTACACCGTTATTATTCAGTGAACAGTGCAGCTCCAACTCTAGATGTGCACAGTAGATACAGTGCCAGAGAAACGACAGCTGTGTGCATAACTCATCGGTGAATTGAATATGCACGGGTCATGGACGTCCGAAGTCCATGATTGCACGCAAGTTGCTCACGTATGAATCGGTTTCCAAGGCGGATTAGGTCAATGGATAATTCTGGGAACAACACAGTCCATGCATGACCAGAACATTATAATAATATGATGTACACCATGACCATTTGCATAACACAGGCTCATAAATCAGTCCATGCATGATCAGAACATTCTAATAATATGATGTACACCATGACCATTTGTATCTAAGATAATAATACTCTTTGCGTTATATTTAAAGGAACTACAAACTGATTTATTTTTGCTCATTAAATTGTACATATTACATGTTAGTGCATCATAAGCCCATGAGGCGACTGGCTGTTGTTATGTATTGTTTTGTATTGATTGTTTGTACAGGTTACATTTAAAAATAATAAACTATCTATATATCTATCTATACAAATTTGATAATAACGATAGTTGTGGGGGTGGTCTCTATACTGATCTATGTGTCTGAAAGATCGTAATTACCTATCGACAAAAACACAAGACAAACAGGAAACGTTCAACATTTGTTATAACAAAATTATGTGATGTCCATGGGGCTAGTGATATACATGTCATGTATATATAAAGGGATACCATACTGTAGTAAATCGTTGAAACGGTGTTGTTCCGGTATCGGTAGTAAAAGCAACATGTATGCTATAACAAGTCAAGTCAAAGTTTGTGGAAGTCGTGATAGCGCAGTGGATGCACGTTCGCTTCAGGTGCGAAAGGTCCGGAGTTCGAGCCCCGCTGGAGCCGTTACGATTGTGCCCTTAGGCAAGGCATTTAAATTCCACGTTGCCTCTTCTCTCTCCCTCGTGGCGATGGATTCCATCAGGAATGAGATCTCGAGAGTGATTAATATAAGTTGAAATAAGTTGTTTCGCAATCGAGCTAAAATAAATGTGTATAAACTAAGTCAAAGTTTTTATTGGCATAAACATGTACATGTCCATCGCCAAGAAACATGCTTGGCGGTTACATACACAGTTTACAGAAAAGCATGATATATATAAGGTTTGAGTAAGCAGAGCAATAACATTTACTAAATATACATTGTTTAACAATATAGTTGGTGGTCAGTGTCTCACAAATCATTATTTTACAAGTAGTAACATTCATTTAGTTAATTAATTGTTCTACTTGTTGCTAAATAAATATAGGCATTTAAATTCCACGTTGTCTCTTCTCTCTCCCTCGTGGCGATGGATTCCATCAGGAATGAGGTCTCGAGAGTGATTAGTATCAGTTGTAATAATTTGTTTCGCAATCGAGCTCAAATAAATTTGTATATAAATTTAAAAAATATATATATTTAGCTAAATTGACAAGTTTGCTTGTTGGTGTTGAGTGTTCTAGACTTATTAATGGTTGCCAATAAACAATAATATCTAGGTAAATGTGTATTTCTTATATCATTATGATAAGGACAAACTAATAAGAAATGATATTCTGATTCTACTTGATGCATGTTACATTTTGAGCATAACATAACGCGTGATTACTCCAGTTCTATCTTCCTGCTGTACAGTTGTAATGTTCACCGTGTCACAGTATAATGTTCAGTGCATGGTATTCCAATATATGGTCCCAACCCTTCATTCCTATACATTTTCCATTTATTTGTTTGTTTATTTGCATATTTTCTTAAGAGGGGCCTCCATAGACGAGTGAGGTTATGATCGTTGATTTCAAATGACTTGCCCCATCAATGCTGTAGGTTCGAATTCCACTGGAATATCTAATTTTGTCAAGTGAGGAAGCAATCCAGTTGGCTTTCGGAAGGTCGGTGGTTATACCAGCCACTGAAATTATGTTCGGATTGGCACCCGGGGTCTTCATCCACCAATACTAGCTGGATAGTCGCAATATGACATAAGCTGTTTGTGTGACATTTACCACGAAAATAAACAGACAAACACATTCTTAGGAATTTAAATTCGCACCACTAACTTAGGTCATTCATAATCAGATAGTCTTACCTATAAAGCGTAACAACCTGCACCAAGCTAACGTGAGGAGAAGAATTATATAAGACTCTGTCTTCCATTCTAATCCTGTTTCTGTATTCTGATTATGCGTGGTGTATGCATTGTTCAATATGTATTATAAAATGTTTTTAAACTAAGGTAACGTCTTCCCTG
Source organism: Archivesica marissinica (assembly GCA_014843695.1). Classification (NCBI taxonomy): domain Eukaryota; kingdom Metazoa; phylum Mollusca; class Bivalvia; order Venerida; family Vesicomyidae; genus Archivesica; species Archivesica marissinica. Next base: position 65,809,515 of record CM026386.1, read on the forward strand.
TCCTGACGCATCCAAAATCGCATAAACCACCAACAACAACTATTACTAGGTTTATTAAAGTCAGGTCACATAATACAGTAACAACATGACTGGATTTCGTTTTTAGAATGCGGGTAATATACAATTACCATACATAACATAATGTAGTAGTAATTATAAATGGACTATACTGTTACATAATTATGGGGACCCTGCAACTCCTTCATGTTCTTCTATGCAGACAGCAATCGCACTACCAGACAAGCTCTCTCGTGTAATATATCTCTTTCTGAATCATAATTCCGCAACAATATGTCAGAAGCTAACATATTAAAATATTATATTCCCTTTCACAGTTCCTATGCTTCCTTCGTATCAACTGTGACTGATATCCAAAACGTGATTTTAAGGACGTTATTTGAACACTTCTATGACGGATGTACCGTCCATAATAAATCATGCGGTGTCCTTGCGCTTAATGAGTCAGATCTCTTGAAGATATGTCATCTACAAGATGTTGCCAATGTGGTATGGCATGCTATCAGAATGCACATAATGTTATGATGCAAAACAGACTCTTAAATAAACCATTACAGACGATAGATCCAAATGTGAGCTCAATGCACTGATATTAAATTTTATTAAATAACTAGTTTGAAGTAATACTCTGAATTATATTATGACTTTCTGTGAATTTATACCGCTATATCAGAATACAGTAAGAGAACAAGTCATGCAATATGTTTAGAGGCTCTTCTTTGTTTCCAAGCCAATCAAACGCCAGTGTATTGTTTGGAAATAAGGCGAAATTTATTCCATATGGCGCAGTTGTTGTTGACGATATTCGTGGATACGTTGATCTATTAGATTGCCAGTACTTTCGTGAACAAAGGGAACATTTCTACCAAAAAAGCCGCAATAACACGAAGACGCGATATAACAATGAACTATCTCTTGGCATCCGATTCTATATTAGTCCTGAGAAATGTTTGTAAATTTGTTAATATAATTATGAAACATTTTGCAAATTAATCCCAATACCACCAAAAACATCATGCTACTATTTAAATAATAATATAAAAAAATTATTATATGCGTACATTTTAGACAACATTCATATGCTATAATAAATTACAAAATGGAACTATCTTTATGGTGAATAAATAGTGTGATATTCGGCTACATATTTTCATTGCAGGAACGTAGCTTGAGACACCTTTCTAGTTGAAGCGCTATCTTTCCCCCACGTTGGAATACTACATCACAATTGTGTTTACCATCTCGTGTATCGGGACCATTATGTATGTTTAAATGTATTACGTTATATATCCTCATGTTGTACACTAAATGTACCTGAGTGAAATAAAAGAATCGGTCTGTCTAATGTCGGTGTTAACTAGACAACATATCACCAGCAAGCCAATGAAAACAAGATTATTGTAATACAGGGGTCGCAGGTTCGACCCCACGCCGCTATATCATACAAAATTGACTCATATCATAGTATTTCGGATGAGACTTTAAACAGATGCCTTCTGTCGCTGCTTAATACCGTGCACGGAAGCGAGCCAGATGAGACTCTGGAATGGGTGTATGTCTGTATCATTGCACTATCCGCCAACATATCTACAATGACTAATCTATTCACGAGGTGTCGCTCATTTGGGCAACCGGGAGCGACGATATATACATACGTAATACACACAAGCGCTTGCAGTAGAAGTGACGAACAACAATGTAGGGAGCTGTAAGTTATTTATTCAATCAATGTATTAGTATAAAATATATATATATTACAAGCGTTCCGTCGACAACAATAGTTCGTGTTCAATTTATATATCAAACCAACATGTTATACAAAATATTATATGTATATTATATTAATGGATAAGCCAATTGCCAGTATGTCTAATTGTTCTCCATCATTTAAAAACGTCAATTAGAATCGTCTAATAGTAAATGATCAAGGCAAGCGAACTGCCACAAAAACATTTAATTGTTCTAGTTTATTTTTACTAATTTATTTTAACTCGAATACGAATCAAGTTCCATCGCTCTCGTGACATAATTCATGTTGGAATACATCGCCCTGAAAGAGAGATAGAGAGGGGGAAGAGACAGATAGAGAGGGAGAGAGACTGAGAGAGGAGAGAGACTGAGAGAGAGAGTGGAGGAGAGAGAAAGAGAGAGAGAGTGAGAGAGCGATATACATAGAGGGGAGAGAGCGAGAGAGCCATACATAGAGAGCGAGAGGGAGAGAGCGAGAGAGACAGAGAGAGAGGGGATAGAGTGAGAGAGAAGAGGACATTTGGACATACATGACTTGCCAGCACAGTCACGGGTTCTGGTGAGATTCGAACTCTCAACTTCTATGTTACGAGGTAGGCATGGTATCCCTTTCATTATGTAATCTATAATATAATTTAAATTGATATTGCAATCAGTGTAACAACTGCGAAACGTGTTTATTTATTGTGTTCCTTGCGTCTCCGGCCATTATTGCAACATCTAAAACTAATATGTGTTAAAGTCAAGTCCCAGCCATGTGCTATTAAAACTATATTCCTGCGCGATATGTTAGATAGTTTTAAATTAGGTGATCAGTTAACACAAACACGAACGATTAAATGAGTTATGCCTGTATATTCATTGAAGTGGCTGATATGTCCAGAACTGTAGATTGACTCTGTTCAATTATAACTGGATCGAATATTTGTTAACATGTAAATGTACGCGTCAGGCTTTCGAACGTATACCGGTATGACTACGTCGGCGTGGATTATCAAAAGCAAAGCAGACTGTTTCAACGCTGTATTGTGTAAACTACTTTAGTTTTTTAGGCCCGAGCGTTGTACAATATGTAATTATTTAGCCGAAAGCATTATTATGCATCAACATCTTTTTTGTGTTGAAAACGAATCTTGAGATCACGTTTATGGACAAGTGTTATTGCACATACAAGTGTCCAAGTTTTTATTAAATGGATGCGTCAACAACAACATGTTCAAGTGTTTGACTTACTGGCCGGCCTTAAACACTATGATATAGATGACTATGCCAGCGAAAAGATTATGCTGGCTAGTGTTAAGTACTTGTACTTGATGACAAGGTAATGCAATGCCGTATTCGTGAAATGTACAGCAGAGGACCTATATTGAAATATATATGTATAATATAGTTAACATACGTGATAGTCAAGACGTAGGCACTGACGGCTCTTTAAATATGACTGCAATTAGTTGAATCATGTATCGTTTTAACAATGCTACAAGTGTTATAGACTGTACGACTGTTTTATTGTTAACTGCATGGTATAAGCTTCATGCAGCCATGTGATGCGTGCATACTGTGATCTCCAATTATCGTGTGTTAGTCTGATTGAATCTTGCATTTCGTTTCGGTAAGATCCACTCAGGTTTATAGTGTGCGCTTATCACGGATATTAATACTGGTGCACCGGTATTATAAATGAATATGTGTGGTTTATGTACATATACATGTATGAGTATATTTATATTCATATACAAATATGTGTATGTTATACTAGAACTACTGTGTACGTACCAGTGTAATATCATTGTGAAGGCATGTACTTTATTTGCATCGAAAATTGTATGCCTTTCTCTGTAAATATCATATGTATAGACATGTACTTGACGTGCATTGTACCTATGCGTTGTATACTTGTCAAGTATAATTGTAATTTGTATTAGATTGTGTTCTTTATAAAGTAGATGTTTATATTGTATGTGGCTCTCCCTGCAGTGGAGGAAATAAAGTTATCTATCTATCTATGTAAATATTGTATTGCCGTTTCCTGGAAATTATCTTGCGTTTAAAGCCATTTCTGAGCCACCATTAGTACGATATTGACACCATAAAAATACTGTGCACTAATTTACCCAATATTTAAGCGCGTAGAAGTTCAAATGTGCCTATATTTTTTCTAAAATGATATTATTGTTACATCTAAGGCAAGTGCACAGTTTCGTTTTGGTGTTAGTATATGTATAAAGCTAAGTTGTGGACAAAAGTTGAAAGTATATATTAGTAAGATGTATTTGTGATATGAAATCAATGAGATGGTCGTAATACCCTAGGGAGAGGTGAACTTGCCATACAATAAGAGGTTAACGAGCTGGACATTCTGGAGCATGTACTGTTTGAATAGAACTAATTGGTCACGAGCCTGGTATTTATGCTAATAACACAAACCACTAATAATTACATTGGTACGATTCCGGTAGTAATGTCCCGAGTCTCAGAACGAGGTAATTAGTTGAGAATTCAGCTATTGCTGCATTGTCACTGTGACCTGTTTTTGAACACGCATCAGTCGAGTCAGTGGACAAGCTGACCATACGTCACATTACCTAGAGGATAACAATCGAATGACCTCTTACCAAAATAAATGCGTAGTCATGCTTATATCGGGAATGCAGCTCGTGTATTTGCTTTCTCCAAATTGTGTAATAGAACCCAAGTCATTGAGACATGGACTAGGTTCAAGCAAGCACTCATTGGTAGCACTCTGGACTGGTAATCCAGGGATGGCAAGTCCGATCTCTCGCCTAACCCTAATACAATTAACAATCTTTCAGATGGGACGTTAAACCGAGGTCTCGTGACGGTGCTGTACACCGTGCACGTAAAAGAACCAGAGCAGACTCTGGAATGGGTCTCTTTCTGTATCATTGCACTATCCTCCAACAATCTGAATTACTAATCTCTTCAGGAGGCCTCGCTCATATGGGTAACCGGTAGCGACGATAAATAAACGTAAAACACACACTGTGTACTTTTCTAATTACATTCCCCATCTCCCTATTCCTGTGGCATGCGTTTATAGCAACCGAAATCGAAGAGATGCAGCAAAATTAGATCATATGCATTATCACTGGTTATTTGTAATCGATTACCTTTAGGTATAATTATCTACTTAGTATATCTACATACACTACTAGTATTCCTATATGATCTCTGGTTATTTGTAATCGATTACCTTTAGGTATAATTATCTACTTAGTATATCTACATACACTACTAGTATTTCTATATGATCTCTGGTTATTTGTAATCGATTACCTTTAGGTATAATTATCTTAGTAATTATTTTAGTAATTATCTTTAGTAATAAGTATGTGAATAATACTCTACGTTCAATGATGCATATTCACGCTATTTAAAACTGTTAACATGGGGTGACTTATAGGCCCGTTTGGCCGGGTGTTTAAATTTCACAATATACTGAATATATGTTGTAAATATGTTGGAAAACACAAGTCACTATAATAAACAATTATCTTATCTTATCTTATTCAACCTATCTTACATTAAATGCAGTGGCTCATCTCTGATCTAATTCTCAGCCGTTCCAGGACCAATTGTAACAATTTTAGATATAATTAAAGTTTCACGTTTCAGTCTTATCCCTTATGGTGTACACTGAAACTGAACATTTAACTCTGTGCATACTGGGCAAAACAAAGGTTACACATGTTTCAAATTACAGGCGACAATTCATTAACGTGTTATTTGTAGCTCTGGAAATATGTCATATGGAATTTCATTAGAAGTGCGCTACGAACATATCTAATGAAATTCCATGACCTTTTTCATTGTTAGTTTCTCCCCTAGCGTGCACAGAGTTTAGGAAAGTGGAACACTAATACCCTTTGTCCAACACAACGGATATACACCGTCGTGATATTTCTTATTCAATATTTCAACTAAACTGAAGTCATAAATACCTTAGCGTCAATGAAATAATCTGAAACAACTTGGTCGCAACCTGGCCTGGAGGTTATAAAACGTTTCTCCAATCTCAAAACTCGGTCTCAATAGTCTGATTGGTTCAGCTGACAGTAACACTCAGAATCAACCAATCAGATCAATTGAGCTTGAGTTTGAGATCTGAGAAAAGTGTTATACCTTCGGTGTCTGGTGCGTTATTCCTATCTAAAGAGGATACTGTTTGCTTATAAATGTTCCCATGCATTTAGTTCAACCGCGATCTAATCGAGGCTGATAATTGATTTTTTAAAACATTTCTTAATTGCGCATTAGTGCTTTTTTTCCATTTCAGTATTTCAAAATTGCTGGTTTTAAAAAGTATTTAATATTCAATTAGCGACTGGTCCTCGGTTTTAATATGTAAATATAATATGGCAGTAGACTATGATAGTTTGATTATCTTTAATTAGATTAGTCTCTTATAATTCTTTTATAATGAATGGTGTTGTACTTTGCCACGATAATTTGTTGTGTATAGTCTGTGTATAGTACTACGATGAGACTGAAATAAAGAATAAATCTGTGAATGCATCTGCATCAAAGGGCTTGTCTAAACATTCAATATCAATATCCTTGTTTGTCTCATTGGAGTTATTTGAGCTGACATTAATTCTGGTATAATTATGTCGTTTTTCCTTTTACGTGACAAAACTGGTTCCGGCTTTGCAAAAAGACGGATATGTAGGCCAGTGGTAACACGCATAATTGGTAATCCAGGGATCGCAGGTTCGATCCCCCCGTCTGACCCTAATAAAATTAGCAGTCTTTCAGATGGGACTTTAAACCGAGGCCTCGTGTCGGTGATGTACACCGTGCACGTAAAAAGAACCAGAGGAGACTCTGGAAGGGGTCTCTGTCTGTATCACTGCACTATCCTCCAAAAATCTAAACTGACTAATTTCTTCAGGAGGCGCCGTTCATATGGGCAACCGGTAGCGACGATAAATAACGTAAAAATAAAACACACACATACAATGGTTTAGGAGTTGCGTCATGATAACTATATCTATTAATGCACTACCATTGTGAGACATCTTTGTAGCATATTTAACCTACCCACAATAACGAAGAACTTAATTTCAATTATCAGCAAGAGAAGTGACTTATTGAGAAGGCTTGAAAACTACATGTTATACTATAAGTAGGTGATTAAAATCATTTCATGATTAAAACAAATTAGTGTGACATTTGTAGCGTAAAATGTTCGTCCCTAATGGATGACTACGCATGCAGCTGTCATTCCAACCTAAGTACATTGCATACTTTCGAATTTAATAGAGGTAATGTCGATCGAGATTTGGTAAGATATATAACCAGAACAATCATAGAAAGTTTCTGTAAATAGAATGGTTTATTTTTAAGCTAATTGCGATATGAATAAGAGTGGTAATCTTTAGCAAAGAATAAGGACATAATTATTTAAGTAATGTATTCACAATAACGGGAAATGGTAGTAATTAATACAAGCGAGTTGAGAAAATGAATAAATTATTATTGAATAATGTGCTCTATAAATAACTGGTAATCGTAGTAATACACGCTAGTTGAAAAAATAAATAAATTATTTAAGAAATAATAAGTATCAACCGTGGTATATCGCAGAATAACCCTCGTTTGTCGTTCTTATACTTATTAGTTCGATTCTAACACGACCTACTTCTAATAATTTTAGACGAGAATCAAAGGAGTATTTTCTTCAAACGCCGTGCTTCTCCGCTGCATTTGGCTTTCGAAATGTCCTCCCGCGTAAGGGGTGATGACGTTATTTTTTATGGAAAATATCAATCTAGTTCATAAATGAACAAAAGTTGTAACTGATCAATAATTTTATTTATTTTGTCAAATAAAACTGTACAGAATAGTAACTGAAACGTTACTTAACAGAAAAACAAGACGGACAAGAGATTATCTGATTCTAAAAATAGCTCACTTCCGCGAATTCCCACATCACGTGACTTTCATTCATAAAACTGTACACGCATTGTATAAATGGAATAGCGGTGTAAACACGGTGCGTACGCAGCATAGTTCAATGTAGGTATATCGCAGAATAACCCGAGGTATATTTTAATCTACAAGTATGTATGTTATTAGCTGGGTCGTGTTAGAATATTGAACAATGTGCTACATACTGGTAAACGAAGTAATACCCAGTTGTTACAAAAATTAAATTAATTATGATTACATAATTTGCTATATCAATAACTAAGAATCCTTAAAACACTGATTTATGTTTAGGCAGTGTGTTATATAGTTTTATATCTCTATTTAAGTCTCATCAATGTAGAGACATAATGATATCGCAGGGGTCTGGACACATGTTTGCGGGTTCAAAACCACAACAATAAGAAACGTTGTTTTTGGGGGGTTTTAAGAACACTATACTACACTATAGGTTTGACACTATACATTAGAATTTGTTTACACCATTCTAAGCAAGTTTTAAAATGTCAGCCCGTCACTATCAAGGATATATACCCAATATATAGCCTAAGTTTCATAGTTTTGTGGTTTTGAAACCGCACACATGTGTCCAGACCCCAAGCGTCTGTGCACGATATCACAAAGTATAATACAAATAAAATTACACTGCTATTCATTTTGAATTACAGTCTACATCCGTGTTGTCAACGTCTGTTATGTCGAATTCTCCTGTTATCTCGAAGTTGGATCAAAGTCCCGTTTCAGACACTATCATGTTACATATAACTGGCTCCGTTTATATAGAATTTCGTTAAGTGAAATGTCGGTTATGTCGAAGTATTGTGTTCGGTCCGACGTAATTCGACATAGCGGATTTAGACTGTATAAGAGACACGTGTATAGTATCACAGTACTATTTGGGGAATATAGTCAAATGATAGATAGATATATCTTTATTTCGTAATAAACCATTACTGACAAATGAACAAAGCATCAATACAAAACATTGCAAAGTGAAACATGTAATATGGTGACGGACACTAATCTCAACAAAGCATCAATACAAAACATTACAAAGTGAAACATTTATGGTAATATGGTGACGGACACTAATCTCAACAAGGCATCAATACAAAACATTACAAAGTGAAACATGTATGGTAATATGGTGACGGACACTAATCTCAACAAGGCATCAATACAAAACATTACAAAGTGAAACATGTATGGTAATATGGTGACGGACACTAATCTCAACAAAGCATCAATACAAAACATTACAAAGTGAAACATGTATGGTAATATGGTGACGGACACTAATCTCAACAAAGCATCAATACAAAACATTACAAAGTGAAACATGTATGGTAATATGGTGACGGACACTAATCTCAACAAAGCATCAATACAAAACATTACAAAGTGAAACATGTATGGTAATATGGTGACGGACACTAATCTCAACAAAGCATCAATACAAAACATTACAAAGTGAAACATGTATGGTAATATGGTGACGGACACTAATCTCAACAAAGCATCAATACAAAACATTACAAAGTGAAACATGTATGGTAATATGGTGACGGACACTAATCTCAACAAAGCATCAATACAAAACATTACAAAGTGAAACATGTATGGTAATATGGTGACGGACACTAATCTCAACAAAGCATCAATACAAAACATTACAAAGTAAACATGTATGGTAATATGGTGACGCACTATCTCAACAGTATCAATACAACATTACAAAGTGAAACATGTTGGTAATATGGTGACGGACACTAATCTCAACAAGGCATCAATACAAAACATTACAAAGTGAAACATGTATGGTAATATGGTGACGGCCACTAATATCAACGAACAATTATGGAAGAGTCATACACTATTATAAACCAAAACAACGCACACAATCAGACAACTAAGTATTCATCATTGAAAACAATATTAACTATTAAGTAGATATGTTTGTATATTGACAAATGATCTACCACATTCAAATATATGAAACTGGCAAACTGACCAACCCAATTCGGATATCGTAATAAGATGGTTTTTAATAAATTGCTCTTTAAATATTAGACAACCGTAGTAATCCAGAAATCGGACAAAAAATATAAATTTATTTTTCTAGCAAAAGAACAACAGATCTTCCAGAAATCGGGAAAACACTATTTTTGAATAATTTGTTGATAAATAATTGGTGTTAATCTTAGAAATCAAAAGGTGGGGAAAGATAGTGATTACTTTTATAGCAAAAGAATAACACATGTTCCAGAAAACGAAAATAAAATATGTTTGAATATTTGCTTATAAATAGCAGGCAACTTAGAAACCTAGAAGTCAACCTAATGATTGACTTCTTTTCTAGGAAAAGAACAACAGATGCTCCAGAACACGGAGAAAAAATAGTTTTGAATAATTTCTTGATAAATAACTGGTGTTAAACTTAATAACACAGAAAAGAGAAGTCAGGAAACTTGATGATTGCCATATATAGCAAACAAAAGACAACAGATGTTCCAGAGATGGCAGAACAAATAATGCTAATGGTGTACAAGACATAGCGGAAATCATAATGTTAATGAATCAATCTGTAGTTATTCTAGGCTTGAAATCATATCAAACATTAGCAGCATGCCATTTATCATTCCTTAATTACGTCTTTTGATAAATCTGTAAACCGGACATTTGTCAACAGCGCCTTAGCAAGATACATCAAAGTGGAAATATTCTATCAGAATTTCTTTCATTTGCAGAATTTATAGACACAACGCAGAAAGAATGGTTCGAAATTATGACATGGAAATGACAAACTCATATTTCTTTTTCCAAGAATATCCAGTACCTTAATAATATCCGTAGTTTGTTCATTTGTATCGCATTTCTTCAAAATTATTATAATATATCGTGCTTTACTCGCTTTTTAAAGCAATTAGGTACAGAAATAATATCATTATTCTTCCAAAATGACGTTAATATCTTGAAATTGGGAAATTGAATACCCATCGTTTAGGCGTTAAGCAATAGATATTTAAACAAAAAGGGAAGTTGACGTATCATGCACTTCCGACATTGACTCGGAAATTGGAGACATTAAATGAATGATGATTCATATTCCTACGAAGATGGTTACGTGGTGTCGCTTCGTCGAGATTTAACTCAAACTCAAAATGAACAATAATACGTGTTCATGTAATTAAGGCGTAACATATTGAATAGAGGTAACGACACAGACGGAAACTATTATCAAAGTGAAAAGTGAACGTCAACATTTTTATTTGAGCATGGGCTTATATGTCGCATTACTCATATGTCGCATTGTATAATGGTTTGGTGCCAAATTAGCAACTTGCTTTGTAACTATTATTATTAAGCAGTACGGGCAATGGAGAGGGCTGCAACGCTGTGAGTCTTGACTTCAGAATTAAATCTGAGTTTCCGTGAATAAGGATTACAATGAAGAGTACCAGTATTCAACAATGCTGGCTTGAACCCTGTCCATGTATCCGTGTGTGAAGAGTACCAGTATTCAACAATGCTGGCTTGAACCCTGTCCATGTATCCGTGTGTGTTTTACGTTTATTTATCGACGCTACCTGTTGCCCATATGAGCAACGCTTCCTGAAGAGATTAGTTAATTTAGAATGTTGGAGGATAGTGCAATGATACAGACAGAGACCCATTCCAGAGTCTCCTCTGGTTCTTTTACGTGCACCGTGTAAAGCACTAGACCTCGGTTGAAATTCCCATTAGAAAGATTGTTCATTTTATTAGTGTCAGACGGGGGATCGAACCTGCGATCCCTGGATTATCACTCCACCACTGGATATTGGCTTGAGCCTAGTCCATGTATCAAGGACTTTGGTTCTATTAGAAAATTTCTACAAAGCAAGTACACAGCTACATTCCCGATAAGTCAAGCTTAAGTACGCATGCGTGCATATTGTTAGTCGCCTGCCAGAAATCCAACGCCTAGGAAATGTCATATAGTAGGAACATCATTAAAAATTGCAAATGTCAACAACAGTGTGGCTGTCCGATTAGCGCAGTGGTTAGCGCGCTCGCTTCTCACCAATGCAACCCGTGTTCGATCCTCGGACCGGGAAGAATGTGAGATGGTACGGTGGTCTCCAGATCGGACAGGTGGCTTTTCTCCGGGTACTCCGGTTTCCTCCCACACGAATGACCACATATATGCTTTCTTAGGCGTCAACGAGAGTGATAAGTTTAAACTTTTAAAAGTTTGGAAAATGTAAACGAAGCATTTACCTTAGAATTGGAAAGAAAGAACGTCATTGGCTATTTAGAACAAAACTATGTGTGATGTTATATGTTATAATTCCGGTTTTACGCCTGCATCAGCACCATTTTGGGCTATATCGCCGGCGGGCAGTTTACCTAGCAACACCTTTCCTGGGCAGGCTCCAGCGGTTAACCAGTACTTGGGTGCACCAACCTCCGTAAGAAACTGCCAACGTTTCATATAAATGAGACATACTATGTGATGTACTTTATAAAAGATAAACTGTTATATTATGAAAACCTAATAATAGCTGATCCCTGATTTAATACGAAAAGTAATAAATTGATCAAAAATTGCGATTAAATGGATACTTTTGTCATACATAATGAAGCATTTATATATGTTTGTCTACACATGTGTATGATACTTGATATAATTTTTTCATTTAACTATAACTTTTAAATAAATGCATTTCTTTTAACACTATATCCCCGTAGTTGAATATAGAGCTACTATTCACTATTCTTAGTTATACGTAAATATTTCTCAATTTACGTATTCTTGAAATATATAATATATTTTCAAGTTTAAAAGTTCCAGCGTACATAATAGTATTATTATTAAATTTTACGTGTTTAACTATTAAGACCACCGCCGAAATACATTATACTATTATACCATAGTTGATCATGGGTCATTTTGACCTACTTCATATGTTATATTGTTTGTTTATATGTGATGGAATAAAAGCTTCTATCTAAGGTCTATGCTATAGTAAGCTTCATTGGGAGAGATTATGTGCAAGTGGCCCGGCTAACTCTGGTAGTAGAGAGTTTTCCCTGTAAACGAAAGGTCCCGGGATAGAACCCGGGTTGGCTATAAATATTTCTCACCGCGTGACATTTACTTGTTTTATTTATTTAGTCCGCCTCAGTGGTTGCGTGGTTACGCTCGGTGACTTGTATACCACTGTAACCTATCATCACTGATGGTCACGGGTTCGAGCCCCGCTCAGGCCGTGTCTCATTTATATGAACAAGTTGGCAGTTTCTTACGGAGGTTGGTGCACCCAAGTACTGGTTAACCGCTGGAGCCTGCCCAGGAAAGGTTTTGTTAAGTAAGCTGCCCGCCGGCGATATAGCCCGAAATGGTGCTGATGCAGGCGTAAAACCCGAACTATAACTTTATTTATTTACTTCTTATTTCCATATCAAGCATTCGACATAAATAATCTTAACATACAAAGTGTGTGATACTATGTTCATTATAAAATAACCTTATTTTACTTTCTTTGTTACCTCAGTGTGTGCCATTCTTTATATATTTCTAAATTCCTACTTCAGCAATGTACACACACTTTTTCTCCGGTGATTTGACGCTCTGCGTCAACATTTTACTTGTTATATACAAAATGTAAACTTCTACAAAATACATGAAATGCATTAAGATTATTAACGTTGTTCACATTTACATTAAAGCCCCAAGTATACTCACACGAAAAAGAAAGTGTGTACTTGGTTAGAGGGATAATGATATACTTATAAATAGAAGCAATAAATAGGCAACTTTGGATTCAAAATGTGCAAAAATGTATTGGCTACACGATGTTTGACTTTGAATTGAAATTTTATAATTATCAGAATACTATTTTACGTGTGAATATACGTATATAATTTTCCCTCTAACCAAGTGCACGCTTTCTTTTTCGTATGAGCATAGAATTCAGTTAGGAGCTGTGGCATATAGAGGAACATTAGAAGCATGATTGCTGTCTTATATTTCCTTTTGATCAATCATTAGTTATCTAGTAAAGATCTGCCGACTAATTGGCCAGTTTTAACGGAAGTAATTATGTGTAAATTACCTACCATTCGGTTTATTCCTACTATGAAATTACCAATAACATTGTAAGTGCATGTGAGGAAAAACTCTGTAACATTATAGTATTCTTAATGTCCAACCAGGAAATGATAAGGTATAGTGCCAACACCTGTTTTAATATCTTAAAAACTAGACAATTCTTTATGTGTAAATAATGTCATGCTCTTTTTAATTTTGAAATGATTTTTATCACTGCTATATGGATGCTGCTAATCAAGTCATCATTGACCTGATCAAGGGTGATACCTGGTCTTCTAAACTATTTTTAACAAGTGCACGCTAGTGCCTATATTGATAATTCAGAATCTTACCCCCTCCACGTTTTATTGCAGTTTTTTTAATTAGGAGATTAGCAACGTTCATATAGATTAATCAGATTTTGATTTGTACATAGTTATAGTTATAATTTTTTAATATTCGAATATTGTTTTAATATTCGAATATTCGGACGTTCGAACGAATATTTGAATATTCGAACATTCATTGCCATCCCTAGTTATAAATGATAGTCTATCTTAAAATACTAATTGTGATATAATTTATGTGTATCTAGAAGCATTACGTCTCTTATAATTCTTCCAGAATGGCAATGTTATTTTATAGTGATAGTTTATTTTACACATGTCTGTAATATTGTGTTATACATTAATGAGACGAAAATAAAGATATACTATAGTTGCAGTTTAAACAATTAAAACATGTTTTTCCTTTTAAAACTGCCGACATTTTAAGTAAGATCCGACACTATTCAATATGGCATTTACATATAACGCCGTTTGAAATCTATAGAAGACGCACTTTATGCAAAAACTCAATCGACACTACACTACTAAATTCGAAAGTATGCAATGTACTTAGGTTGGAATGACAGACGCACGTGTCGTCCATCCATTAGGGACGAACATGTTACGTTACACATGTCAGAATAATTTGTTTTTAATCATGAAATGATTTTAGTAACCTACTTATAGTAGAACATGTAGTTTTCAAGCCTACTCAATAAGTCACTTCTCTTGCTGATAATTGAAATTAAGTTCTTCATTATTGTGGTTAGTAGCTATGTGACGATTAAGTTAGATATGCTACAAAGATGTCGCATATTTGTAGTGCATAAATAAATAGCGTTAACAGTATCAGTATCATGTGAACAACGTACTATGACTGTATCATAGGGTTTAGTCCTTTGAATCATTTTATTTTCATTCTTTTTTGTGGTTTCTTTTCTGGAAAAAAAACTTAGTTATTTAGTTTATTCAAACGCTATCTTGACTTCCTGGTGCGGGCCGTTGTCTAATGTTGTTAAAACTTGTGGCCCAAACCATTTGCATGTTCATATTATGTATTATATCTGTTTATGCATGACATATATAATAATGATTTGCAATAAAATATGATTAAACTAAACTAAACTATCATAGGGTATAAAATAAGGATATTATTAACAAACTAGCCGCACAGACGGATATATAGTCCAGTGGTAACACGCTGGACTGGTAATCCAGGGATCGCAGGTTCGATCCCTCGTCTGACCCTAATAAAATTATCAGTCTTTCAGATGGGACGTTAAACCGATGTCTCGTGTCGGTGCTTTACACCGTGCACGTAAAAGAACCAGTGGAGACTCTGGAATGGGTCTCTGTCTGTATCATTGCACTATCCTCCAAACATCTAAAATGACTAATCTCTTCAGGAGGCGTCGCTCATATGGGCAACCGGTAGCGACGATAAATAAACGTAAAACACACACACGGAATACGGGATGGAGATGTAGGGGGTCAGGACTGGGTTAAGACAGCGATAATATTTTTTCTTTCTTTTTTCCTTTAGTTTCATTTTAGAAACTACTTTTCATTGAATTATTGATGGATTTATAAAAATAGTTTTTTTATTTTCGGATTCTTCGTTTTTCTATTTCTCATATTCGTCTTTACGTTAACATTACCGACCAATTTCGTAATTTCGGTTATTATTTATATTTTCCAGTTAATCAATATCAACATAGATGAAGTATAATTGACAGTACTGAGACGATATTGTACATTTTGATAAATAACGTTCGATTATTGGCAAGGGCCGTTTTCTAATGCTGGTTATGACTTATGACCAGACCCTTTTGCTATGCTACACACATACATGTATAATTATGTATGTGTATGTACCTTATAATCTGTTAACTAATTTCACATCTGATTCATGCTCGTATGTAATATTGTATTGTCGAATGTAACAAACGAATCACTAGGACAATGGATCATAGAGAATACACTATATACTATATATAGAAATATGTGGTCTACAGTAATTAGTTCAGCATTTAGCGGAGGGAATGCCTAAGGGTTATTATCACTTTCAATGAGGAATTACAAAATTAGTGAACGCCCTTCATCAACCACATTCCGTTCGATTAGACCTACTTCGTATATTTCTAGGCCTAGCTGCAAGTCTTAAGACTACTGGTTTGCAAAGGCAGATTGGTTCACCATCTTGGATAAAAGGTCAATGTCAGATTTACGGCACATATCATATTATGAGCTGACAGACGGAAGAAGTGTTTTGTTCAGCAAACGTATTAGCCATCGACACATGTGTCCGCTTGAAACACCAATTTCTAGTGCTACCTAACTGGATAATAAAAACTATACCAGTTTACCATTGGAGGTTAATTGCAATCAAGATATGAACATAATTAGATAGACACGAACGTTGTAGAGATACCACACTCTAGTGTTGGAGGTGGGGGAAAGGATCGACGAGTTCACAAATGGTGATCACAGTCAATAGTGCTTAGGTTAGCTAAAAGAACATCATCATTCGGTGTATCTCATTGAAACACCACTGTACATGGTTGTATACATTTGCACATTTCCTGTTGATATGTTAGAACATAGTTAACATAACCTAACATGAGTAAACAAGAAAAATATGAAACATACACAATGCATCCTGCTAAATGGTCTTATTATCGTCCGATTAGCGCAGTGGTTAGCACGCTCGCTTCTCACCAATGCAACCCGTGTTCGATCCTCGGTCCGGGAAGTATGTGAAATGGTACGGTGGTCGCCAGATCGGACAGGTGGGTTTTATCCGTGTACTCCGGTTTCCTCCCACACTAATGACCACATTTACGCTTTCATCCGCGCCAACGTGAGTGATTAATATAAATTGTTAGGGCTTGCTTCGCAATCGTTGTAAAATAAATAAAGTTTAAGCTTAAACTTAAATCCTTCTTAATAATGTTCTATTCCCATCATAGCACTTCATGACCTTGCTGATAAAGCTGATTTAAGGGGTGCAAACACCTACTTCGTGCATGGCCTTGTAGTCTAGAACCTTGTTTAAACTTATTGATCGCACGATTTGCCTTTCAAACAGGTCACTAATCCGTCTGGACCAACTCTTGTGTCAGTAGTTATACGCTATTGTTTTTATTTATATTCAAATGACACATTGCTAGATCAGTGTTCAATACATAATGTGTATCACTACAGGAACCTATTCTTTATCATGGAACATATTTAGTAGGTTATTGTGTGTGTCTTACGTTTATTTATCGTCGCTACCGGTTGCCCATATGAGCGACGCCTCCTGAAGAGATTAGTCATTTTAGAGTTTTGGAGGATAGTGCAATGATACAGAGAGAGAGACCCATTCCAGAGTCTCCTCTGGTTCTTTTACGTGCACGGTGTACAACACCGACACGAGACCTCGGTTTAATGTCCATCTGATAGACTGTTATTTTTATTAGGATCAGACGGGGGATCGAAGCTGCGATTCCTGGATTACCAATCCAGCGTGTTACCACTGGACTACAGATCCGTCTGTATTATTATATGTTATTATAAGCGTCCACATTCTATGCGTCTGTTCTATGAACAGAACTAACTCATTTTTAAACACGTGTTAATAAACCGCTTCTCTGTGGCTGGATCTAGATGTCTGGCACATTTGCTGTAAGGTAAGGATGTGTATGCTAAGTATATAATTGCTGTCTGTTTCGTAGATAATCGCTATCGTCAGCACATTATTAGTTATTGGGTATTTTAATGACCCTCCACGGAGTTATTTTGGCCAGTAATGTATGGGGGTGTGACGTTAGCCGTATCCCCTATCGATTTTACTGAGCCAACACCACTTTATGGAGGGTCAATAGCAAACCAAAGAAGGAATGCATTGCATTGACCATGTGTAAGTTAATAATATCTAGTGGAATTATTACATCGATTCAGAATTTTAAGAGATTATTTGTCGTCTGTGCTTACTTTTAGTCAAATAAATCAAAGTGAAAAGTTAGAGGATGGCTGCCGGGAAAAAACTACAGATTCAGTATAGTTTCGGTATTTAAAAATTGTTTGCTCCCATTTTCTTCGGCATTGACATTATATTACTGCTATCAGTGTAAACAATGGCTGTGTGAAATAGATGTTGTACCGTTACTGTCGGGGAACCAGAGGCCATACGGCTATCACCACTTCATTCTAACTGTGGCGCCCGATTTATTTGACTAAATAAGTTCAGAAAACAATTAAACACTTTTAAATTTCTGAATCCGTCCGTCCCATGTCGGATCACCTCGTGAACGCCTTTGACAGATGCAAAGGATATAATTTAGTGCCAGAATGTAAACTATAGTAGACCTCTATTCATATAGAGATAGTTTATACAAATTTAGCTTAGCTCGATTGCGAAACAAGTTATTACAACTTATATTAATCAATCTCGAGACCTCATTCCTGATGGAATCCATCGCCACGATGGAGAGAGAAGAGGCAACGTGCAATTTAAATGCCTTGCCTAAGGGCACAATCGTAACGGCTCCAGCAGGGGCTCGAACTCCGGACTTTTCGCACCGGAAGCGAACGCGCATCCACTGCGCTATCACGACGTCCTACGACATATAGAGATAATCTGAACATGGAACCAGAAAACAGAAATACAGTTTCCCAAAAACAGCTGAACTCTTCCAATGCAATTAGCCACTATTATCCTGTCCTGTAACTGGACAGATTACAATGTTCTCAAACTATGTTTCCCAAGCACTTCGAATTCATCTATGTTCTCGACTCTTCACACTAGCGCATGCATTATATAGTGTATGGCCGTAGTGGCTTGCTTCTTCTACAAATAGTCTAGCCACTTTGTGGCATTTTTTCTGTACTGTCCAGATATGTCAAAAATTGTGTACGTCAAATGGTTCCATAATCACATAACATGGTTCCATATTTGCATAACAAAACAGTACTTTTGTATAACGTTGATGGCTTTAATAAAAGCCCTATTTTAATTCAAAACATGTGTTTGTTTCAATTTCCTCCATACAAGCTTCGTACGAGCATCTGGTGGCCCCATTAACATAAATGTAATTTATTTCTCATAATATGGTGGCCCTGTTAACATAAATATGTTTTATGTCTCATAAAATGATTTATGTGCAGGGTCTCCAGACAACCATTCGGACTCAGAGGATTATCTGTGCGCCGTACTATCAATACTCGGAGCCCCGTAGAACCTGCACATAAATCATTTTATGAGACATAAAATTTATATATCTAACATAGAAATTGTTGTATGAATCAAAAACTGGAACAATTTGTTTTTATAACGAGCTCGCTTATTTTAGACTCGTCAATATAGTTGTCTTCAAAGGTTGAATGAACTTTCTGACAGATACTATTAATTTCCTCACCAGAAAAGACATTTAAAGCACAAGCACAATTAATAAATCTTGTCACTCGAGGCTTCAAATCAATTTCATATTAAAACCATTATTCATTCTGGAATTAGAATCGTAAGTGCAGCATAGCGACTCCACCTAGCGACAACAGTGTCAGCATGTGCGCTATGGAATTGAGTGAAGCAGACGTCATATGGGTACATTTGCCTTGTGTATTTGTATACCTGCATGCACGAATATTTTCAATTCAATTCAATGCTAAATCGGTATACACAAATGACTTAGAATTGTTGCCGAGTTTACAGACGAAGAAGACGTTTATTTAGACGTTTACATATAGTACATAATCATAATTATATAGAGTGGTGGAACCTATGCTCGGCGTATTCCTATGCTCGGCGTATTCCTATGCTCGGCGTATTCCTATGCTCGGCGTATTCCTATGCTCGGCGTATTCCTATGCTCGGCGTATTCCGATGCTCGGCGTATTCCTATGCTCGGCGTATTCCGATGCTCGGCGTATTCCTATGCTCGGCGTATTCCGATGCTCGGCGTATTCCTATGCTCGGCGTATTCCTATGCTCGGCGTATTCCTATGCTCGGCGTATTCCTATGCTCGGCGTATTCCTATGCTCGGCGTATTCCTATGCTCGGCGTATTCCTATGCTCGGCGTATTCCGATGCTCGGCGTATTCCTATGCTCGGCGTATTCCTATGCTCGGCGTATTCCGATGCTCGGCGTATTCCGATGCTCGGCGTATTCCTATGCTCGGCGTATTCCTATGCTCGGCGTATTCCGATGCTCGGCGTATTTGTTTGCATTTACATCCGTATTTAAAATATTTAAATAGTGTTAACCTATTTTCGTTGACAGAGGTGAAGCATGGTTCAATAGCATTCCGTTGTGCGTACCGGTAGCCTAATGCAACTGTCACCTGACTGGTTCAGTAGCCGAATATAAACAGACAACTTGTCGGGAAATTTGTTTGCACCGAAATGTGCGGTTTATGAGCATTTCAGGTGGCTATTCGGATTGGGGGAAAAATGTACAAATAACCAGAACAATGTTTCTTATGAGTTGTAATATTGTTAGTTATTGATGTTACTAAGTCAAAATAATATATTCAACATTTACCCATGCGTACATAAAAAAAGTTCATGTACGCCGTGCATAGGTGCCCTAATGTATCTAGTTCCCCATGGAAACAGGTGCCGTTGCGATAGCTGTATTTAGGCGCATGGTTACGGAATGAAGCTAAACTTTTCAACAACAATTTTATGAAAGTTGTGTTTACGACTTAAGAAAATAATAATATACGGCAAGTGCATTTAACTTTTTTATAGGCCATGCTATGTAGGATTTACGCCGAGCATAGGTTCCACCACTCTACATATCATACGTACTATTTACACGTGATTAATGTAATACAAGCAAATGAAAATAAACATGTTTTGAGTACAATTTTTAGAATAGAATTAGAATAGATATATATTGTTTGTAGAGAGGACAAATTTATGCAAATATACATGTGCATGTGTACTTGTTTATTCTGGGAAACAAAGTACGAATATTGAAAGTTGCTTACTGCTTATTCTACGTACAACTATATACAACTTGTTCAACAACAATATTATACTGTATTTAAAATCATATTTACAGTGGACAATTAAAAGCAAATAATAATAAATGGACAAGAGAAACGTCAAGCAAAGACAAATAGTTTATTTTCATCCCTTCGTATGTATCACATTATATAAAACATTTATTATATTAAATAAATGTACACCTACAAAATCTTAAGAGACCGTAAAATATATCACATGTATCCGTGCGTCCGCCTACGGAGCGGGAGGTCGAATGTTCGAATCTCGTCAGGTGTTCGTTCTCATATGGCCGGTTGGTGAGCCGCCAACTAGTTAAATAATGGTTACCGATTGCCTACCAGCCTGACGTCTGGCACACAAGCATAGGATTCGGGAAGTACTGATGTTCATAAAAAAGATGTGTCTCATAAGTCAGAAATGGCTGGCCCTTTAAATAGGGGTGACACTATAATAAACAAACACGTTACTTACTTTTTTACTTTACTTTTGTATCATATGAGCTGTGTTATATGAAAACCAACAATGCGATGATAACGTCACACAACTGAAGATCCACAACCAGGACGCCATATTTAGTTGTCATATTACATGACCAACAGAGCAATCTAACTTATTTACAAGTTACTACATACCGTACTGCGGTTTATTTTCGCGAGATGTACTTGTATTTAGCAATAAACAAACGTAAACAACGTAATAATAACAATAATAATAACACATAATAACACATGTCCTTGGCTCCAGCGGTTAGCCAGTACTTGATGCACCAATGTCAAATCTAAAACGGGTAATAATTGTTATTTATTTATTTAAGTTTATTTAACGTCGCTACCGATTGCCCAATTGAGCGAATGGGCAGTTTACCTAATAACACCTTTCCTGGGCAGGCTCCAGCGGTTAACCATTAGTTGATGCACCAATGGGGAATAATGTGTGTGTTTTACATTATCTACCGTCGCTACCGGTTGCCCATATTAGCGACGCCTCCTGAAGAGATTAGTCATTTTAGATAGTTTGGTGGATAGTGCAACGATACAGACCCATTCCAGAATTATCTCTGGTTCTTTTACGTGCAAGTTGTAAAGCACCGACACGAGACCTCGGTTTAACGTCCCATCTGAAAGACTGTTTTTAATTGTATTAGGGTCAGACGGAAAATCGAACCTGCGATCCCTGGAGTACCAGTTCAGCATGTTACCACTGGGGAATAATATGGCAACATCCAATATTTATATGAGCAACAATATGGCATTTAGAGTTGTTGTCATTCATTTTTGCTTCGTTATGCACAACTTGAGAAGAAATATAATGCACTATATCTAGCCTACTCCTAGCGGCAAAATCAATGCACACAACTAGAGACAGTTCATGCTTTGTCAACAAACGTTCACTAATTGCGTGGAAACTATTATTCTATTTACCCAAACTAACAAAACCATCACAGAAACAGGTCGATATTCAGACGAAGCCCTACATGAACGAATAAGCAAGTAAGTATATGTTATTCTTTATTTCAGTCTCATCAATGTCATCCTCAGACAGGGAAGTATATGAGATGGTGCGGTGGTCACTAGATCGGATAGGTGGGTTTTCTCCGGGTACTTTTGTTTCCTCCCACACTAATGACCACCTTTACGCTTTAATCCGCGCCAACGAGAGTGGTTAATATAAGTTGTTAAAACTTGCTTCGCAATTGTTGTAAAATAAATAAAGTTTAAAAAAGAACCAGAGAAGACTCTGGAATGGGTCTCTGTCTGTACCATTACACTATCCTCCAAAATCTAAAATTACTAATCTCTTCAGGAGGCATCGCTCATATGGGCAACCGGTAGCGACGATAAATAAACGTAAAGTACACCACACCAGGTCAAATAGGTTATAATTCTAACAATTGGTGTAAAACTGAAGACATTGCAGGAGTTGACGCCATCAGATACAGACACTAATGTGAGATACCAGGGCGACTCATAACAAGTACCCGAGTACAATAATTGATACGTTGTATTTCCAACAGAATCGCTAGTAATTTCATCAATGATGACAAGATAGTGATGGTGTCGATTAATTGCTCATTCGTATTCAGCTCATGAACAATTGCGATCACAAAAATATCCATTAAGCGACATTGCCACATGAATTATTTTCATGAAAAAGAGAGTAAAATGTTGTTAGAACTCTTCTAATTTGCTTTGTAGCTGAAAACAGTTGCTTTGTTCTGTTTGGTTTCTGACATTCAGATTGACTTCGGGTGACTTTGTTTTTGTTTGTGGGTTTTTCTCTCAATCCAAGCAATTAATTTAGGAGAAACTTCCTACTTAATTGTATTTGCATTTTTTTTCTAAAATAATAGATCATTTAAAAGTACTTTTCTCAATTAATTCTTTCTGTTATTGTATACGTGTATGTCCGTGTCTGGTTACCTGACCTTCACTAAAGTATTATAGCTAATTATGTTTATGTATGTTATTTGTGGAAGTCGTGATAGCGCAGTGGATGCGTGTTCGCTTCAGGTGCGAAAGGTCTGGAGTTCGAGCCCCGCTGGAGCCGTTACGATTGTGCCCTTAGGCAAGGGGGGGTTAAAGTCGCACCAACAGCGTAATTCATATGGCGACTCTCAAGCTATAGTTGATGGCGGAGACCCCAAGTGACTCTCAACAGATACAGCTAAGACGGGGTCCACATGATCGTAAACGTAGAGGTTAGAGAGTATACATGGGGGTTAGAGAGCATAATGGCAATTAGAGAGTTTGTAGGAGGGTACATAGTATACAGGGTGTTAGAGAGTATGCAGGGGGTTAAATAGTATACAGGGGGTAGATAGTATACAGGGGGTAGAGAGTATGCAGGGGTAGAGAGTATGCAGTGGGTTAAGGAATACACATGGGGTAGATAGTATACAGGGGGTAGAGAGTATGCATGGGTAGAGAGTATGCAGGGGTAGATAGTATGCAGTGGGTTAGAGAGTATACAGGGGGTAGAGAGTATGCAGGGGTAGAGAGTATGCAGGGGGTAGAGAGTATGCAGGGGGTTAGAACGTATACACGGGGCATAGAGTATGCAGGGTTAGAGAGTATACAGGGGGCAGAGCGTATTTACATACTTACAGTATGTCATCCGAAACATGCAGTGTTATCATTGATAACGGCTATCATTTGGTTTTATTAACTTGATGGAGGCAGCATGTGTTGTTGTTGTCCCGTCGGTAATGAATAATTGACGATTGTATGAGAATTACCTAGTTAATGTGTAAGATAGCTAAATTATTTGCAGATAATAACGTCATGCCATTTCAGTCACAGTACGATTGTATGAGAATTACCTAGTTAATGTGT
The DNA here is from genome assembly GCA_014843695.1 of Archivesica marissinica. Classification (NCBI taxonomy): domain Eukaryota; kingdom Metazoa; phylum Mollusca; class Bivalvia; order Venerida; family Vesicomyidae; genus Archivesica; species Archivesica marissinica. The sequence goes on from CM026386.1 coordinate 65,833,954, forward strand.
AAGATAGCTAAATTATTTGCAGATTCTAACGTCATGCCATTAACTTATATTTTATGTCTAAAGGGATTTTGCAAATCTCTACGGATCACAGTTCGCGTCAGTACAATTCGATATGTTGACGATTCCACGGTCATTTCTGAATTAAACATATTCAATTTTATATCAAATTGGCAGAAATTTTGTTGTGCATCACTGGTATATTGTACCTGTTTTAGAATTGTGTAATTATTGAATAAATTACAGAATAGTATGTTTGACTTATCCTTAACGCTTATAGACGGATCTGTAGTCCAGTGGTAACACGCTGGACTGGTAATCCAGGGATCACAGGTTCGATCCCCCGTCTGACCCTAATAAAATTAACTTTCAGTCTTTCAGATGGGACGTTAAACCGATGTCTCGTGTCGGTGTTGTACACCGTGCAAGTGTAAGAACCAGAGGAGACTCTGGAATGGGTCTCTGTCTGTATCATTGAACTATCCTCCAAAAATCTAAAATGAATAATCTCTTCAGGAGGCGTCGCTCATATGGGCAACCTGTAGCGACGATACATAAACGTAAAATCACACACCTTAACGCTTGGCATGATGGGATTCTGACAGTCCAGCAGATCTACAATCATATTGAAGAACGACAGAACGGTGGCTTTTCATTGGTTAATCTGAACACACATATCTACACATTACGGATCCCCTCAGGCATTGGCTCTTCTGAATGAGGTTACAGCCTGGGGTTAATATTGAACGGCGGTAATACATCTTGTTCAGAACGTTAAGTTAGCTTGGCGGTAAATTCAAACTGCTTGTGCATTGCAGTAAGCAGTTAGTTACAGTAAAACCCGTCCGTCCGTTTCTGTTGGTCGACGGTTCACTTGGGCTGTGTCCATGATATTTAATGTGTAGATATGTTGATATAAAAGTAATCGTTTTCAGAATAAATGTATCTATGATATATAAATCTACTGGAATGATTTAATGTATCGACTTCCATGAATTAAAGTTAGGAACAGTTCATCACGTTTCCTATAGCTCTATTTACAATCGTTGAATCTACATGAGTCGGACAATACATTAGCCGCGGAGGAGTTCCAACAAGATGCATGTGTTTCCATTTCGCCTCGTCTTTGTTCATAATAAAATGGTCAGGCCACGTGTGTCATGAAGACATCTATATCGAGAAATAAGAATAGAAAGCACATTAAATCTAACACCACTAGAGATCATTCCAGGTTTGTTTTATCAAATAGCAAAGTGCTAATAGTCCAATAAAGTCTCCCGTATCTCAACATGTCAAAACTCTCACTCAATTCCTTCGCTGCAGTGTTAATAACATATATAGTATCCGTAAATCTGCAATTGTTGCATGATCTCAGACATTTGAAGAGGATTTTTGAAACATAAAATTAAAAAAACAACATTGTGAAATAGTATTGCAATAAAAGGATTTGTGGAACTCTCCCATAGCAACAATAATTTAGTGAAGAAAGCAGTTTTAATCATATCCCGGAACCCAACCACGACATTTATAATGCTGACAGCGGTCTCGCGTGGGCACTTGATTAATTTAGCAGTCGATTAAAATGTTATCATCTAAATGTGCGTAGCTAACTCCGGGTGGTATAGATGAAATATCTGCACACCGATTAGGCTGCAGAGAACACCCGCACCCCGCCCACCCACCCACCAACAGCAGTATCTAAAGTATTCCTAAGACGATTCTAAGGTAATGTGTGCTTGAGATATGCTTAGAAAGTCCTTTATATTCCTTTACTGAAACGAGGGGGTGCTTAGACATGTCCAACCTAAAACGTGTGTGTTGCTTAGACATGTCCAACCTAAAACGTGTGTGTTGCTTAGACATGTCCAACCTAAAACGTGTGTGTTGCAACGAGGGGGTGCTTAGACATGTCCAACCTAAAACGTGTGTGTTGCAACGAGGGGGTGCTTAGACATGTCCAACCTAAAACGTGTGTGTTGCAACGAGGGGGTGCTTAGACATGTCCAACCTAAAACGTGTGTGTTGCAACGAGGGGGTGCTTAGACATGTCCAACCTAAAACGTGTGTGTTGCAACGAGGGGGTGCTTAGACATGTCCAACCTAAAACGTGTGTGTTGCAACGAGGGGGTGCTTAGACATGTCCAACCTAAAACGTGTGTGTTGCAACGAGGGGGTGCTTAGACATGTCCAACCTAAAACGTGTGTGTTGCAACGAGGGGGTGCTTAGACATGTCCAACCTAAAACGTGTGTGTTGCAACGAGGGGGTGCTTAGACATGTCCAACCTAAAACGTGTGTGTTGCAACGAGGGGGTGCTTAGACATGTCCAACCTAAAACGTGTGTGTTGCAACGAGGGGGTGCTTAGACATGTCCAACCTAAAACGTGTGTGTTGCAACGAGGGGGTGCTTAGACATGTCCAA